>VZTZ01009883.1:268093-375933 GCA_013400955.1 Drymodes brunneopygia | reverse complement strand
ACCGGCTCACTGCCTTCCAGGGCTCCTCCTGCGGCCCAGGAACGGCCCCTGAGCCCCCCTCCCCACGGCACCGGGGCTGCCAAGCACCCCCTGGCACTTTTTGGGAAGCCACACCTGATCCGTCAGGGATGTGGGATGTGTGGGAAGGGGAGATGGGCTCAGGTTTCCGTTCCCGGGTGTGGTTTGGCTTTCCAGCTCTCAACCCTTCCCACCTGGGGCAGGGGAGAGGAGGGTCCCTAACCTTCAGGGACTTCACATCGGCTGGATTCCTCTAGCATGCTACATCCTGGCGCTCCCTTTTTGCGTCTTTCAGAGATGAAGTTTGCCAGCACATGCAGGGGGTCCAAATTATCCATGGGTGGGGAAGGGGAAGGGAAGGGGAGGGTGGAAAGAAGTGCAGAAGGAAAGAGAAAAGGGCAACCAAGGCAGGTTAGACACGCCATGCTCCTTCCCCACCCTGGGCAGGCGGGGTGCAAACCGAAGTGACCAGATCCACTCTCCAGAGAGTATATTTTGCTTTGTGAACACTTTGGGTCAGCCCTTCCCTGCCCATTCCTTTTCACCTGGCTTCTCATGTCCCTTTCGTGCTTTCAAGCCTCCCTTTTTCCCCCTGGAGAAGTGTGATGGTGGATGTGTGCTTGTGTGAACAGACACGTGCGAGCCGGAGAGGGTGGAAGCGTGTTTGGAAGTGCGCAGGAATCCCTTGTTCTAGCTCTGCTAAAATGGCCAAGAAAAAACCCTGATTTCCTCATGGGTAAGAAAAACCCTGATTTCCTCCTGGACAACAGATCCTCCTGTAGCTCTGGGTCTTGTCCTGGCAGCTGCTGCCCTCAGAAAGCTCCCACGGCACATCCTTCACAGCTTCCCATGCTCCTTATCCGTGCCTATGCAGCCGGGAGCTGGGAGCTGACTGACAGCCACCACTCCAGGTGGGACAACTCAAGAGATGCCTCTGGGAGGAACCTGGCTTTGCCTTGCACGAGCCATCCCTGGGATAGCCCCTGCTGATGCTCCTGGCTCCTCACACCTGCTCCTATGGGATTTGGGATTTGTCCTCACTGCCCACTTGCTTCCCATCTCCGTGGGCAGCTGCACTGGCTGGGATGAGGATGGCTCCAAGCCCCTGGGGACGAACTCCTGAGGGCATCTCGTTCTCCTAACTGTGCTACAGGGTTAATCCTCACACCTCACCTCACCTCGCCTCATCTCACCTCCCCCAGCCTTCCCACTCCCACCCTATTGCTGATCCTGCCCCTCCTTTTCCCTTCGGAGCTGCGAGTGACCACGGCAGCATCATGTGTGTGGGCAATGGTGACCAGCCAGCGTGGCCAGGGCTCTTGTGGGCACACCAGGAGTGAGCCAAACACATGTTGGACACCCCAACAACTCCCCAGGTTCCCCAGTCCCACCTCCCGCAGGTGCCCCGGCTCCTGCTCGGCTCTAACCCCCAGAGAAGGAAGGGTTGATCTACCTTATAGGCCACTTTGGAAGGACATCTCTTGCCGAGGCCTAGCGGTGGTGACATAAGGGTCAGCATTTCATACATCTCAGTGTAATGGATTCGGCCACTGCTCATGGAGGGGGAAGGGGAGGGAGGGAGATGCAGAGAGAGAGGAGGCATTCCCAGAGAGCGGAAAAAACGTACGAACGGAAAAATAGTACAGGAAAAAAAACAGGAGAGAAAAAGAAAAAAAAAAAAACAAAACAAACGGACAAACAGGAAAAGAACAGGAAACCCGTTAATCAAGGCAAATCATACATGAGAGACTGTCCTGATGTGGATTTATAGCACTGCTCACACAGACCCAGGAATGCTGGCAGAAAGCAACTCACCCCTCTCCTCTCTGCTGCTGGCCTCAAGCGCCTGTCTCGCTACCAGCCTGGGACGACTCCTTTGCTCTCAACCCCTCACCTAAAGCCCTCCAGCAGCCCCCACCTCGTCCCACAGGTTCCAGGGCTGTGTGCGAGTGGTATAAATCAGATACACGGCACTCGAGCCATGGGTTATTCGAGATAAGGGTGGTTGAGCACCACGGTGCTCTGTGGCCTCCGGAGCGTCTTCCCTCCCAGGGGGGTGCCTGGTATTGCTTGGCATGGCCACCTAACCCATAGCCAAAGGCTGTGTATCCCCAGCTCGTGGGGCTCTATGCAATTGGGAGGCAGCATCTTGCATAGAAGGCAGTGGGCCAGGGTCACTTGTCAAAGGAAGATGCCCAGTTGCTTCCGTCTGGCTCTGCGGATGGACCACTTTCCCCACCATGCACCAGTGCAAAAGGCATGCTGAAATCGGCTGGAACAAAAAAAAACAAACGGGAGGAAACGTCGGGCATGCCATGCTCCCGCCCTGGCGCTCTCCCACATGCGGCTGCAAGTTCCACCAGGTTGGAGTTTAAAGAGTCTCAGCAGAGGCAGCTGTTTGGGCCTTCCAACATTGGGCTTCGTTTGGGTTTCCCACGGGACCCCCCCCCTCCCCTCCCCTCGTGCTGCTCTGCTCCGTAAGGACCTGCCTGGGGTTGCTGAGCAAAGAGTGCTGCCAAAAACGGGGCCACCCGGGGTTGCCCTCTGCCAGGCTGGGCTGGCTGGGCTGTGTCTCCCTCTCTCTGCACATCCACATCTCCCAGGGATCCTGGCCTTGGCCACCTCTTCTTCCCCTCGTGCCAGGCTCCCTGCGCTGCAAGGTTTGGGATGGTCAATGGGACAGGGGGACCTCGTGACACCAAAGGTATCGACCATCACTGCTGGAGAGCAGCCCATCTCAGCTGGGCAGAGAGGGCACTGCCAAAAAAATCAAGCATCCCCACAGGATCTTGGGTTTCTTCCCTAGAGTGTGCTCAGAGCAGCATGGAAAGGGGAGAAGAGGTCTCTTCTTCTCAGGGTTTGGATGCAGACCCCTGGCCAAAATGGCCCCTAACGAGATTAAGTCCTGACATTTCAGATGTGAACAGAACTGGTGACAGGAGCAGTCTGGGCCAGTCACACCCAAAAGATGGGTGGTAACAACACTGGAGGATGATAAGCAGGATGATCAAGAGGAAATATCCAGGAGTCTGTGAGCAGCACCTTGGCAGAGCTGGATGTGCACCAGTTCAGGGTGAGATGACTAAAATTTCCACGCACGAATTCAGTGCAAAAAAGGAAGCAAGGCAGTGATCTTCCACCCATCCTTCCTGGCAGGGGGAATTTTGGGGAACCCAGCACAGAACAGCCACTGCCTTTCATACTGAGATCCACAATGAAGGGGGAATGGATTCCATGAAAGGAAGAGTTTGACTGAGGCAGATCACATGAGAACTGCACAGAACTCCTCAGAGCAGAGATCTTGGAGCTTTCTGAGCAGCACAGCTGTAGCCATTCACCCCTTCCCCATGGAGTGAAGCACAGGCAGGCATGTGGAATGACATCCATCTGAGCAGGGTGACTCCCAAGAGCTGGCCCAAGCACAGGCACATCCAGGATGGGGGATCTGACCCAGCTATCCCTGTCTGGACAGAGATGTGACCTGTAAGGTGGCCTGAAAAACCACCAGGGATTGATGGCTTGGCTCCGAGAGAAGCCTGTGAGTGGCAGAGGAGGAAATGTGGGTGGCAGGAGATCTGTGCTGCTGTGGTTAGGAAATAAGCACTGTGCCACACAGGCTGTTAGGAAGGGAGCATCAGGAGGGCTGTGAGGGCAGATTCAGCAAGAGGTGATGTCCACAGGGATATCATCTGTGGAGCATTCACCAGACAGGCAGGGCAGGCTCACTGAACTCAAACCTGTGCAAGCTGGCTTGGCATTTTGGGATCTGGCAAGATACAACAACCACATGAATTTTTTTTTTCCATCTTTTGGAAATTGGTCCAGGGCAATAGGAACCTCTGAAAATCTCGTGTTCTTGAAATATCTCCTGCACAGGGAGGAGGAGACCAAGGTAACACAAGGCAGAGATGGGGATGATCTCCCCCACACGACAACAGATGCTGTTCTCAGTACTCTTTGCCTCTGCCTCCCCTCCAGTTTATCCACCTTCACTGCTCTGCCCATCCACAGTCAGCAGAGATCCCAGATTGCTCCAGAACTCCCTCTCCCAAGGGAGCATTACAGGCCCCAGGGGATCCAGCTTAGGAGAGCAGCACCTGCCAGTGGAGCCCTGATGGGAAGGGCTCACTACTCCTCCCGAAGGTGTCCTCTGCCTGCAGGGACCTGAGCAAGTGTCCTCAGCCAAGCTGCCATCTTCTACCAGGGATGCAGCAGCAGAGAAGAGTGGAAAGACTCCAAGGAGCCCTACCTGGAACAGATGAGCCACCTGAGGTTCTTGCAAGAAATTTCCTGCACCTAAATACATCTTCCTAAATGAGATGACCAATCACCCAGGCCTTGTCTTCTTTGTGCTGCTTTGCCCCTGGCAAAACCATCCCCACGTCCAGCTGTGCAGGGTGACAGAGCTGTCCCAGGGATGTCAGCTGGAAAAAAAGCCTTTCTGATGTTTCCAGAAGGATGTGGTGACTACACCAGGCTGCAGCAAGGAACCGTCCTCCTCTGCAGAGGCAAGAGCAAGGGCTGGGGTTGTCTGAGTTCCCTCATACACCTCAGATGCCATGAGGGATGCAGAAGGAAGAGCAAGCTCTGTGATTCATCCTTTCGTGCCACGGGCACAGACAAAGGTGTCATGGCACTTCAGAGAATATATGGCAGGTGCAGGATTTTCCTCAACTGTCACCCCAAAATAATGTTTAGAAAAAACAAACCCTGCAAGTCAGAGAGACACGAGGAGACCAAATCACTGCCCTGGACTCATGGCCCGCAGCCAGGAACTGAGCCTGAGGGAGAGGAGCTGCAAAGCTCCAGAGGTGTGCCCAGGTGTCACCATCTCCCAGGCAGATCCAGCAAGCTATGTGCAGGACTAGCAAGAGTCCTGCTCCCCAGAGACGTGGTTGTTTGTCCCCCAGAGTGCCACACTTGAGGACAGGGCTGTTGGGTAAAGCACAGCATCCCCTCAGGGACAGGGGTCACCCTGGCCTCCCCCAGCCCTCACTGTCCAAAACAACAGCGAAGTCCCCAACATCCTCCAGCCTTCCCTCCTGAGGAGCAAATCCCATTTGAGCCCTCCCAAAACCCTCGTTGTCCCGTGTGAGGTGCTTTGAGAAGCAGGGACAGTGGCATTTGACCTGGCGCCCCTCGGGGCTCTCTGCACCGGTGGAACCGGAGCGGCGGGCTGGCTGCGGGGGGCACAATTTGTCACCAAACCCACCCCAGGAGGCTCTGAGCGCCCCCCTGGCCCCACTGATGCCTCCCCTGGAGGGGAACAGCTGCTGGCTCTGGGAGGCAGTGGACCTCTTTAAACTCGAAGGAAAGCAACGTCAGGGTTCCCTGGGGAGGCGCGGTGGCAGTGGAGCAGGGAGGGAGGGGGGGATGGTGTGTCCCGTGGCCAGGTTGTGGCGGAGGACTGGGAGGCAAACCTTGCACGCCACCCTGTAGGGGCAGTTCTCTCCTAGGCCCAGAGGAGGCGAGATCACCCGTACTAATTTGTACATATCCTTATACGAGATCCTGCCGCTGCAAAGGAAGCACAGGTGGGTTAATAGGACACTGAGAGGGTGGAGGGGAGGGTGGAGAGCTTGACGGGGGGATGCTGGGGCCATCTGTGGGGCAGGACCCCCAAGAGAGCACAGCTCTTCTCCTTCTGGCTCTGTCAGACCCAGAGAGGAGAAAGCTGTGAGCATCAGCTACTGCCTTTTCCACCACGAGAGCTGGCTCGTGTCTCCTCACACTGTCCCATCTTCACCCTGGAGAGGGACAGCCTGGGCTGTGGACACCATCCCATCACCCTTCCTCTGACCCCTGCGCCTGGTGGGAGAGGGCTGGGATTTTAGACAGGGTGAGCCTGCAGCTTTGGTGGGGTTCTAACCAGTGGAGTTGTGCCCCATCACATCCCCAGAGCCCCTGCCCTCACATAGCCAGCTCCCTGCGACCCACGAGGTCCCAGCGAGGTTGGCAGCTGAGCCACTTGTGCCTCCAAGATCTGGGGAACCTGAGACAGGGAGGGATAATGTGACCAGCTGGGTGGCTGTGGCACCTGGGGCTCTGGACTCCAGCCCTGTGCTCCCAGCACCAGCCCACGCTCTGCCAAGGGTGCACATTATTGGAAGCAAACCCTCCCAAACACACACACCCACCCACACACACACACACTCCCCTGTCCTCCCACGGAAGCACACGTGCCCAGAGCCCAGAGCCAGCCCAGGATACGGCCGTATCCTCCCGCACCACGGACACCAGGAAGCAGCCGAGGCAAAGAGCTGGCAGGAGGGGGTGCAGGATGCTGAGCTCCCCACTCTGACCAGCCCAGAGCCTTTTGGGAAGCAGGGGGTGGAAGTGCTGAGGTGCAGCACTTCCCGGGCATCCTTGGACAAGCTTGGAGGGAAACCAGGCGGGGAGGCAAAGAGCGGCGTCACCATCCAACCCGGCACCTTTGCCTCTGGTTTCTTTCTCCTTGCTCTTCTCCCATCCCCTCTCCATTGCTGGCCAGAGATGAAGAACCAACCAGAACCCAACCATCTGGACAGAACCCATCCCTGCTCCCCCCTGGTGCTGGATGCTCTCCCCATGAGAGCTGCGCTGTGGGGATGCAGCGCTCTGCCCTGCTCAGGCTCTGGGGATTGTACTCACCCGTTCCTGGCCCAGCACCAAGGCCAGGGCTGCCACCACTGCCTCCTATGTCCCCTAATCACTGGCTACCAGCATGGCTTGCCCAGGAACCAGAGGGGCACGTGGCATGGATAGCACAGCTCAGGCTTGTTTTACAGTGGCTCCTGGACACCGAGGCCACCATCGTGGGGGACGAGAGGGAATCAAGTGCTTGGTGTGAGGAAACCCTTCCCAAGAGCCACCCCACAGCGAGCAGCTGGGTGTTTCACTGCTCCACCTCCTCTCCTTTCTCTGGTTGGAGCTGATATTGGCCATAAAAAAATATCTGGGGCTGGTGTCCTGAGGGCAGGCAGGACATGAAGAGTGGAGGCAAAGAGTCTCCAAAGGGAGTGTGTGTGGCTGCCAAGGGCTCTTGAGTTCAGGCTCCCTGGCAGTGGTGGATCACAGCTCCAAAGAGCCCCTGGGCTCTGGAAGGGGCCACACAAGGCACCCTGGTGGTGCTGGGGCTGAGTGAAGGGCAAACACCTTCCCTGAGCTGCCAAGGGTTCCCCCGTTGCTCTAGGGATCCTTGGGACCATCTGAGGAGGAGGAGCAGTGGAGAGAAGGCCTCAGCAGCAGGAGCAGAGCCAAAATCTGGCCACCCAGGGTATGTACGGGCCCTGTGAGCCCATCCCACTGCTAGGAACAGGCTGCTGCCTCCAAATGCAAGCCCTGTTCTCCAAAGTCCTCACCAGCAAGGGCAGGAGTGCAGGAGCCAAAGCCCTCCCATCTCCAGAGGGGTGAGCAGGCTGGCCAGCACAGGACACAGCTCCCCAAACACACCCCAAACAATGTCCTCTGCTGGTGGCTTGGCAGGAGCCCAGCAGATCCTCACAGGTGGGAACAAGCCCCTCTCAGCCCTGCTTTTATGAGGAGCTGTGGGTACTGCGGACAAAGGGATGGGGCTGGTCTCAGGGCTAAGGCTCCCAGCTGGTGCATGGGGACTGGAAAGGAGGCTGAGAGGGATCTGCCTGCTGGGCAGGGAGGAGAGGAAGAGCAGGAATGTCCAGCACTCAGGATGGACACCCCATGGCAAACTGAACATCACCCAAGACGCCTGTGCCACTACAAGAACCATCTGCTGCCCTTGTAACCACCACAGGTGACAGCAGCACATCCCTGGCTATCCCAGACATCACTGAGAGCTATGGTTCCAGTAGGAGAATACAGAGAGTCTGGTTTAAAACCAGCTCTGAGAGGTTGCTTGGGAGAGAAGGAGCTGGCTACATACCACGCTGCTCGGTCATACTCTGCCCAGATCCGGACAAACTCATCCAGATGGTGAGGGCCCAGGATGGAGGAATCCCGTGTCAGGTACTCAAAGTTGTCCATGATGACTGCCACAAACAGGTTGAGCATCTAAATGAAAGGGGGAAAGGCAGAGAGAAAGGGAAGTGGGGGGAGAGGGAGCAGAGAAGGGAAGGGAGAGAGAAGAAAGGATGATTGTGGGAAGGTGATGGAAGAGGTGCTGATGAGGGGGATCCCCAGAGCCCTCAGAGGAGGCAACTCACCAGGAAGGAGCAGAAGAAGATGAAGGACACAAAGTAGACATAGGCCAGGTCAGTGCCACAGCGCTCGTTCTCGTTCTGGCCAGATGTGGCTGTCGTGTCCGGCTCGCAGCCTTTGCCCTCCAGGCAGGACAGCATGATCTCCTGCCACGCCTCTCCAGTGGCACTCCTGTCCCCAACACAGCCCCGTCAGCAGCTCGTGGTGGCACGGGACAGAGTCAGGATGCCCCCAGGAGAACCCTTGCCACCCCCTGCCCAAATTAAACACAGCATGCAGAGGGATGCTTTCCACGGCTGCTCACCTGAAGAGGAGCATGAGGGAGCCCAGGAAGCTGCGGAAGTTGTTGTGCCGGTTGATGTGGCTTTCCTCATCCAGTTTGATATTGCCAAAGACCTACAGAAGGGAGAAAAAGGGCTCAGCTCTGCAGGCAAGAGCTCGTCAGCCAGGGAAACAGCTGCGTGTTCATGTTCCCATCCTTGAAAACATTCCAGGTCAGGTAGGACAGGGCTCCAAGCAACCTGAAGTTGTCCCTGCCATAGGGTTGGACTTTAAATTCCCTTCCAACCCAAAGCAATCTCTGACTCTGTGATTCCACAAAAAGTAGCCCAGCAAACACAGGCTGGTGCACAGCCAGCGTGCCAAGGAACTGGTGCCAGGCAGCCATGGGGGAAGGAGACTCTGCACTCCTTGGCAGGGATTTGCTGTGGGTGGCAAAGGCTGCGAGAGGCTGAGCTACCATGGAAACAGGAGCACGGAGGGCCTGGGATCAGCTGAGTCCAACCATTCCACACGCACCCCTCCGTGCCACCTGAGCACCACACGGCACCATGCTGGAGGTGCAGGGACAAAGTGCCACCATCCTGGGTGGGTGCTGGGTCACAGCCCTGGACACTCCCAGGAGCTTTTCCCTTGGTGGAGGAATGGTCTGTGACACTGGGGGAAGGGCTCAGGGAGGAAGGGACAGACCCCACCATGCCCAGGGACAAGAGAGGCAATAAAGATCAAACTATGGACAATATTTTAACAACAACCCTCAGCCAAGGCTGTGGTAAGGCATAACGAACATTCGTAAAGTGCCCCAAATTGGAAAAATGTGCTGTTATTACTGTTAAATATTTATTCCCCTTTCCCTGAACCTAAAAATACACCAACTGCAAAGTATTTTTTCCCCTGTACAGGTTTTTTGGAATGTGTAATTGTAGAATATTTTCTGCCTCCAGCTATTTTGCTCAAATAACGCCCACAGACTTTACTGCTTGGGGATTTGTTCACAATGGTGTTAAAAAAAAAATTAAAAAAATAAATCTAATACTACCACCCGGCAGGGAGGGGGGAAGAGTCAGATGGTGGCTGTTTAGGAGAACACCTGGTGCCAAGGTGTGTAGGACAGGGTGGCAAAAACCAGCCACAGTGCTGGAAGATCCTAAACAGCAGCACCGCCAAGCAGCACAAGCCAGGGGACACTGTCACCCCAAAATCAGCTCCTGTCAGGCACTGGGTACTGCAGCAGTTCCTCGGGCAGCTCCCCATCCCCAGCGCTCGTCGTCGAGGACTCTTTGTCACATCTCCAGCGTGGGATTTAGTCACAGCAGAGGCGAGCCAGCCCCGCGGCACGTGCGGAGCTGAGGGCTTCAGCTCACGTGCCTCTTACTCACCCGCTGGAGCCTGCGAAGCTGACACCTCCCCGTGCTCTGCAGACCCCACCACTAGCTCAGAGGTCATGGCAGGGCTCTAAATGTCAGCAGCCTAACAGACCAGCAGTGGTGCAGGCATAAAGGTGGATGGCAGGTGACCAGTTGTGCCCCCAAGGCCATATCTCCAAAGGTACCAGTTGTGGAGCTTGACTGAACAAGCCCACAGCAGTTTCCCCAGGGCAGGTGACCCTGCAGCTCCAAAAGAAGCTGCTCAGGCAGGCACAAGGCTTGCTCCTGTGTGCAATGCTGGGGACATGCTGGTGTCACCATCTGTGCCAGGGGGACGCACACAAACACGTCTGTCTCACCTGCATCCCAATGATGGCGTAGATGAAGAAAAGCATGGCAATCAGGAGGCACACGTAGGGGAGCGCCTGCAAGAGAAGCAGATGAGTCATCTCATCCATCACAGGCCCAGCCCCAGAGGAGCACAAAACACACAGGTGAGCTGTGCTGATCCATCCCTCTTGGGAACAGCCCGTGTTTGGGAGCAGCACCACATCCCTGTGGCCTAGGAAGAGGATGAGACTGACCTTGAAGGACTGCACGAACGTCCAGAGCAGGATGCGGATGGTGTAACCCTGGCGGAGCAGCTTGATGAGCCGAGCAGCCCGGAAGAGCTTCAGGAAGCTCATGTTGAAGCTGCTGGTGTTCACCAGCTGGGAGGAGATGAGAGGGTCAGAGGGAGTTGTGATTCCCCCCAGCACCACCCCACACCCCACTGCTCCCAGCCCCTGCTTCACCTTGGTATCCGTCAGGATGATCTCCGTGATGCTGCCGATGACCGTGATGAAGTCAAAGATGTTCCAGGTGTCCCGGAAATAATTCTGCAAAAGAAAGGAGAGCAAGAATGTGGATTTGAGCTCAGGGATGGCAGCTCTGAAGGGGCACTGGGCCACAGGCCAAAGCTGCTCATGGACCATGGTGGAGACCTCGCAGACCATTTGTATGCAGCCATGGTCCAGAACACCGTCCTGTGTCTGAGACAGTGGCAGACCTGAGCATGTCTGCACCAAGCAGCTCCTCCTGGGAGATGATTCATGCACCCAACAGACCCCACTGGCAAATGGGAGCAGGAAAAGTAGCCACAGACTAGCTCAGGCTGCAACAGCTCACACCACATTGACCCTCACAGCCAGGAGGATGCTTTGCCCTCCTCTTCACAGACACCTGGACACATCTCAGCCCCTGCTGCTGGTGCAGCAGCTGGTGCAAGACCAAACATGATCATGTCTGGTGCTACTGGAAGCAAGGAGGGTGGCTAGAAACCCTCCTGATAGTAGACTTTATCTCCCATAAGCAGCAAAGAATAGCTGAAGGAAAAGCAACCCTTGGTTTCAAATCCCAAACAAGCAGCTGGGAACTTGAGGACTGTGAATCAGTCAGGGAGGTCTCACTGCTGCTCAGATCTGGTCCAGCTGGGCCAGTCCAAGGACAGAAGTGCACCTGCAGCTCCTGAACTATGGGGACAAAGGAGCACAGCCACCAGCATGTGCAGCAGCAGTGGGCTCTGACAGAGCAGGAGCACAGAACGTGCATGCTCCAGGCACAGAGCACAAGGCAAGAAGAAAAGCAGCAGTGCAGCTTCCCCCAGCAACTTCCAGCACTGGGAAGTGCAATGAGAACAAAAGGATTCCAGCCCAAAAGCAGCTCTCGGGCCAGGATCCAAAATAAGTAGCAGCAACTTCACATTATTAACATCTTTGCTCTGTGATCTGTGCCCTGCCAAAGTCCAGATTAACACCCTCACAAAGGGCAGGAGCAGGCACTCACCAGGAAGCCGAAAGCGATGATCTTGAGGACGCACTCCAAGGAGAACACCATGGTGAAGGCGATGTTCAGGTACTTCAGGGCCAGCTCATAGGTGTAGGGAGCAGAGTAGTACTGATGGAAACAGAGACAGCACTAGCCAGGAGGGGGCCTGCCAGCCTCTTGGCTGATGACTGTCCCAGCACAGACCCGATGTTTGCCTCAAGAATTCCTTCCTCTCCTCACCCGTCCCTCAGGACAGACCTGTGATGGTCCATGTTCCTTGCCCTGGGGGCATCAAGAACATCTCCTTACTGTGTCCACCCCTCTCCCAGGACAGATGCCACTTCTTCTAAGAACAGAGCACAGAGGAAATCCAGGTCTGCCTGCAGTAGTTAAGAGCTCTAAATAATTTGGGTCATTTCTTTTAGAAAAGATGCCACCTCCAGTTCAGGTCCTGTGTCGTTTCAAGCGGCTGTGCCAAGGAAATTCACACACAGACCCCGTCTCAAAGCATCTCCCTAACCAAAACACCCTCTGCTCCCACCCTGTTTGATCCTGCTGCTCCAAACACAGAGGGCAGGCTCACTCTGAGCACCAGCTCACCTTCATCATGAGCACCACGGTGTTGAGCGCTATCATGGCCATGATGGTGTACTCGAAGGACGGGGACACCACGAAGTGCCACACGCGGTACTGGAAGGTGTGTCTGTTCTGGGGCATGTACCGCGTCAGGGGCTTGGCGCTGATGGCAAAGTCAATGCAGGCCCTCTGCAACAAAACATCTCCCATCAGACCCCCCCACCATGGACACCTGGGAGGTGGTGGCCGCCTCGCTCCTTTCCTTCATCTGGCTTGTGGGTTTCTCATCTTTTCAATACCAAGGGAGTCCCAAGCTCACAAATTGCTAAAAACCCCATGGAAGTGTCCTCGTTCCCCAGACCATACCTCGTTCTTCTCCAGACTGCACTCCTCCATCATTTTGTCTCCCTGCTCTTGGAACGTGATGATGATGAGAGCCACGAAGATGTTGACGAAGAAGAAAGGGAAGACCACAAAGTAGACGACGTAAAAAATGGACATCTCCATGCGGTTGCTGCGGCTGGGCCCGCGGTCCTCCTCCGTCACATCCACCGAGTGCTGCAGCACCCTGTGGGCAGAGAGGTGAAGAAAAGCAACCAGGGATACGTCCATCCTTCCAACAGGATCCAGCTCTGTCTGTCCACACTGGTAAAATGACACAGTAAAGCCCTGTCCTAATCTGCTTTCAAGGATGACCCTTTTAAATGGCCACAGCTTGTTTTATGGTGCTTTGCCGCAGCCCTGATAGAAAATGGATTTTCCTGTGCTCTGCACACAGAGAAAAAAATATTGCCCGAACTCACATGAGCATTTAGAGAGGTCCAGTTGTACCGTTATCCCGAATATTGCCCTAAGATATATCTTTGGGCCACGCAGAAAAGGGATTATCCATCATTCCCTAAGGAAGAAGATAACCCTAGCCTCACAGAGGGGGGCTAAAAGTTCTTTTGTGCCGGTACAATTTGTTATTCTCTCCACTTCCCTGCCCAGCAGCTCCTCTCTCAGTCCCACTGGGTGTAACCTGACCACCCCAATGGGGATGTGACCACCCCTATTCGAGGGGACAGACTGAGCAGAATACTCACTGGGGCCACCCCTCGCCGGTGGACACCGTGAACAGGGTGAGCAGAGCCCAGATGATGTTGTCGTAGTGGAACTCGTGCCGCTTCCACTCCCGGCATTTCACCTCCATCTTGTTCTTCTCATGGTCCACGTAGTTCCCTCTGCAAGGTTGGGAGGGAGCAGTCACCTTGGGTTTTGGGTTGCCAGACTATGGGATGGTGCGTTTGAACCCTGAGTGTGTGCAGGGGTCACCTTCCCTCCCGCAGAGAGAAATGGGGAGAAGCTGGGTAACAACCATGAGGAAGGGGAGAGAGAAGGGGAAAGGAAAACAGAAGAGAGAAGGAGGAAAGAACAGGAGCACATTAAGGGCCTCTGCACCCCATAGAAGGATTGGACATAGGGGACAGGGCTCAGCCCTTGCCATCCACCCCAGGAGCAAATCATGGCCAAGGAGTTAACAGGGAACTACAGCAGACACAACCCAGTACCCTGACCTTGCCAGAGGGGTCAGCAGCACCAGCCCTGCTCCCCAGGGCACCTACATGCAGTCCTTCTGCGTGTCCTTGGAGCTGTCAGTGCAGTAGAAGAACTTCCCCTTGAAGAGCTGCACGGCGATGACGGCGAAGATGAACATGAAGAGCTTGTAGACGATGAGGATGTTGAAGACGTTCTTGAGAGATGTCACCACGCAGTCAAAAACGGCCTGAGGGAGAGGGCAGAGCTCACCCTGGGGAACCCACAGCCCTGGCAGAGGGCAGGACCAACACCAGGCTGCTTGGTGGAGAAAGAGCTGGGCCTTCTCCCAGGCCAAAAGCTCTTTTGTGGATGAGGGTAACACCCAGAGTACCCACAGCACACACGTGGGCACCACGCAGCCCCTGAGACAGCACCAGGGATGGATATTTGTATCCTCAGTGTTCTCTGTAACCAGGGAAGCAGACAGGGGACCATCCTAATGATGCAATTAGCAGCACTCAAGACTAATTAGTGAACACTTCATCGTCTCGCATCACCCGGAACAGCAAGGCAGAGCAAATACCTCTGCCTGCCACAGCAGCACGTTCCCTAGTGCTCTCAGCCCTGGCTCTCAAGTGGGGATTGTCCTTATCCCTGTTTCATTCCAGGCACTTCCAGACATGAACTGACACGGGCTGACTCCATCCACTGATCAGGAAGAAAAGCTGGGGCCAAACCCCACATTTCTGGGGTGCCTCCCTGGGTCTCATCAATCAGCCAAACCACTAACAAGTGGGGAAAAAAGGGTTTCCTAAGTCTCATACTCCTTTTTGGCTCTGTATCCCATCAGCTAAGGTAGGGAAATTCATAATCCTACCTGTGACGCAGAAATAATCCCATTATTGAGATGGGAAATCCCTCTGCAGTGCAACACCGTGACAGCACAGCACACAAAACCCCGAGTTGTTTGCAACCTGCTCTGCAGGGAAAGATCACAAACTCTGGAAAGAGATTTGAGCTCTCCAAAACCAGGGCAGCCTATTTTTCAGCAGAAAAATCTTTGCTTTGCTCCATTTTGTCCATTCAAGCCCCACTTTCCCTGGCAGAGGAACTACTTCTGGACACCTTGCAGAGGTCCAGGCTTGCTTTTAATAACTCACTGCACCTCCAGACATGAAGCAGCCTGAAGGGTGCTGAGGTTGCAGACAGGGCTCCTAAAACACACCAAAAGCTTTGAAAACTACTTTTTTATCGCTCACAAGCAAATCCCGGAATGAGGTCCCTGCTCCCAGCAGTCCATGCAGGACAAGAGGATGTAAGGTAGGAAATGGAACTCGTTACCTTCAGCTTGGGCAGCCTCTTGATGGTCTTCAGGGGCCTCAAGACCCGCAGCACACGGAGAGACTTGATGGTCTTGATATCCCGGCCCTTGTTGGTCCTGCCGCGTCAGATGGAGGCACACGCACCCAAAAATGGAACAGAGGGACAATATCCTTGTAGACCTGGGTGCCCTGGGGAGCTGAGCAGCCAACAACACCCTCCCCAGCACGTGTGAAGATGGGAACAAGGAGGGGCATGACCATTGCTGAGCGCTCAGCCCGCCTAAACGCGGCTCCTGCGACACGCACTGGCAGCTGGCAGAGATGGAAAACAAGGCAGCCCTCTCTCTCCCGGGATTAGCACCCTCCCTGTGACCTCAGCGAACCCCTCACTGTGGGAAGCAGTGCCAGGGCTGGGGCAGGCAGTGCCAGGTGGTTTGCAGGGCACAGGCAGCACGAGGAGGTTTGCTTCCCTCCTTCAGGCTGTTTGCAAATGGGGCTTGCACAGGGTCACCACCGCTCGAATTGTTTCCTACCAGTTGCAAAAAATTCAGAATAAAATGAGGAAGGTGCACTCCGTGGGGTCTGCATTGCCAGGGAAACTGTGGATGCCCCATTCCTGGAAGTGTTCTAGGCCAAAAGTTGGATGGGGACCTGAACAACCTGGTCTAGTGGAAGGTGTCCCTGCCCAAGGCAGAGGGGTTGGACCCTTGGAAGGGTCTCTAAGGTCTCTCCAGATCAGGGCTACTTCTTGCCTTCACCCCAAGTCAGCTGAGGGAGGCAGAGTTACCAGCAGAATTCTTTAGAAAAGCCCCCTCATGAGCCTCATTTCTTGGATATAATAATTATCCCCCAACCATAACATCAGGGGTTTTTTTTCTCATCTTTTAACTAAAGACTGGACCTCAGGGTGGAGCAGTGAGGTCCTGGTGAAGGTGGCGCACCTTGGATCCACCAGGCACCCTTGAAAAACGTCAAGGAAATAACTTGCAACAACAGATGCTCCCAATTACACAGCTCCTTGGCGAGGGTTAATGCAACAGGGAGTACAATAATGGGCTTAATCATTACGAGATGTAAACACAACCACTAATTAATAGCCCTCCCTAGGAGCACAGCCCTCCCATGCATGGGAAGCAACTGTACAGATGGACCTAGGACTCACTTTGCTCCTGCTTTGCTCAGTATCAGGGTCTGGATAAGGGGCTGGGGCACCTGACTGAGGGCTGGGGTGAGGATTTGAGGTGCAAGTTGTCACCAAGGACACCCCAACTGCAGTGGTTGACACTTGCTGAGGGGGAATCTCTTCAGCCCTCAGGAGTGCCTTCAGACCCTGAAAACACAGCTAAGGGCCAGCTCAGGTGTGGGACAGACTGGCATCCACCTGCCCCCATCCCCCAGCACTCCCAGGAACAGCACCCCCCAGGATCTCGAGCGCCATAGTTACCCCAAGGCATTCCTGTTGGCGATCCAGCCCCGCAGCCACCAAGCAGCACCAGCAGAGAAATGGAAAAAGAAAAGAGAGGAGGAAGGTAAGGAAAGTGTCAGGGGGGGCTACATGGGGACCCTACAGCAGCTGGCCACTGCCAGCTCCTCATCAGGTGAAAGGCAAGGTGAGGAGACCACATTGTGCCCTTCAGGATGGGGCACACCTCCAGTGAGGGACTCATCCAGAAGCCCCTCCTGCCCTCCCTGCTGGAGGTTTTGGGTGGGGGGCACAGAGTGAAAGCCCTGCTGCAAGAGTGGGACAGTGGGCAACGGCAGGAAAGCACATGGTCCTCCTTAGGCAAGCATTAAGGCAGGTGCCTCCAAGGGAATCTACCTGCAAAGCAACAATTCCCATCCGAATTCTGCTAAATCACTTCTACTGAGAACTCCACTGACTGGGAGCCTGAGCTGCAGTGCAGGATCTCCTGCAAGCCAGCAGGACACTTGCTTGGACAAGCCAAAAGTGGGCTCCAAGGTCCCTGGTGCCTCTGTCTCTGTTTGAGCCAAGCCCCTGCCGTGTCCACACAGAGTGCTCAGCACTGGGGGCAAAGCCTGTAAGGAAAACATTTCCTAAAACACATAAAACTAACCCCAGCCCCTGGCTGTGTGCTAGTCCAGCATGTGGGAGGTGTGCTAGAAAGGTGACAATTTAACTTTGCAGCATTTCTGTGGTGGGACCTCTGTCCTGAGCTGCCTCACACCAGGTTATTTTGCAGTTTGTAGGGGTCCTTCTTGCTTCCAGACCCTGGTGCCAAAGGGCACAAGGAGATGCTGCAAGGAAAGACACACCTCTCCTGGGTAATCTGCCCTTGCACACCAAGGGCTCCACACTGACCCCTCAACCTCCCCACCAACCTTTCCATCACCTCTGGACAGCTCTGCAAAGCTGCTGTGAAATGCCTCCTCAGAGGGAGGCAAAGGCGAGCAGGGTCTTTAGTTGTGGTTCTGGTTATTTCATCTAATTGGATTTGAACTCTTTGGAGATTTACAGCTTTTTATTTAGGCTGTGTATGGATTGATGCATTAGCTTTCCACGTGGAGAGCTGTGGATGGATGGAGGCAGCCTCTCTCTCAGGATGTGTGGGCTCTGTGGGAGCAGTGGACAAGCCACAATGGCACACAGAGGTGGCTTTGTGGGTGGACACTTGGTTGTCAGCAATTTGGATGTGGCACAGACAGCCAGTGGGTGATGGTGGCACTGCTGAACCAGCTCAAAGCCACCCTGCCATGCCCAGAGCCACCCAAGACCCCTATGGGAAAACCAGAGTGCAGAGGGGAGGCAAAAGGAGCAGAAAATGTGTGGAACATCCCAGAATTCCTACTGGGAAGTGCTGGACTCATCCAGGTAATCACCACAGCCACCCCATGGGCATTGCTCTTCCCACCCAGCACCACAGAGAAGAGGAGGAGAAGGAGAACAGAGAAAGGAGAAAGGAGGAGAGGGAGAGGGAGAGGGAGAGGGAGAGGGAGAAGGAGAAGGAGAAGGAGAAGGAGAAGGAGAAGGAGAAGGAGAAGGAGAAGGAGAAGGAGAAGGAGAAGGAGAAGGAGAAGGAGAAGGAGAAGGAGAAGGAGAAGGAGAAGGAGAAGGAGAAGGAGAAGGAGAAGGAGAAGGAGAAGGAGAAGGAGAAGGAGAAGGAGAAGGAGAAGGAGAAGGAGAAGGAGAAGGAGAAGGAGAAGGAGAAGGAGAAGGAGAAGGAGAAGGAGAAGGAGAAGGAGAAGGAGAAGGAGAAGGAGAAGGAGAAGGAGAAGGAGAAGGAGAAGGAGAAGGAGAAGGAGAAGGAGAAGGAGAAGGAGAAGGAGAAGGAGAAGGAGAAGGAGAAGGAGAAGGAGAAGGAGAAGGAGAAGGAGAAGGAGAAGGAGAAGGAGAAGGAGAAGGAGAAGGAGAAGGAGAAGGAGAAGGAGAAGGAGAAGGAGAAGGAGAAGGAGAAGGAGAAGGAGAAGGAGAAGGAGAAGGAGAAGGAGAAGGAGAAGGAGAAGGAGAAGGAGAAGGAGAAGGAGAAGGAGAAGGAGAAGGAGAAGGAGAAGGAGAAGGAGAAGGAGAAGGAGAAGGAGAAGGAGAAGGAGAAGGAGAAGGAGAAGGAGAAGGAGAAGGAGAAGGAGAAGGAGAAGGAGAAAAGGAGGAGGAGAAGGAGGAGAAGGAGGAGAAGGAGGAGAAGGAGGAGAAGGAGAAGGAGAAAAGGAGAATGAGAAAAGGAGAAGGAGAAAGAGAAAAGGAGAAGGAAAAGAAGGAGGACACTCCTCCTGCCCTGGCCCCACATCAAAGGGCTCATGGAGGGAGAAGAAAAGGAGAGCGATTGAAACATCACCACCAGAGTTTTCCCCCGGAGACCAGGAGGGAGGGAGGGAGGGAGGGTAGCAGGCTGGGACAGGGAGAGCTGCTGAACATCCTGCAGCTGCTGGGCTGCTGAGGGGAGAGGCAGGTGTTCTTATAAATGCTTTATCATGTACGAACCCCTCGGAAATCACCGTGGTACCTTTGTTCCCTTCACTCCCGAAGCCATGAGCTCATCTCCTCCAGCAGGAGCCTTGCTGGAGGCGGGGCAGGCCAAGGCCTTCTCCATGGGCAGGGCTTTGGTGCCACAAGGGGACAGGAAACAATTGTTGCACATTGGTGAGGACACCTGTCCATCCAGGAGCAGGCTGAGCCAACAACCTGTGCTCCTTCAGCCATCAAAACTCCTGCTGGAAGTTGCCTTGGAAGGAGAAGGCTCCCTTGTCCCCCTCCTCAAAGCACTCAGTGCATCCTCAGGCTGCTGATGCCCTTGAGCCCTGCCAGACACGCTCTGAGAGGCTGCCCTGCCCAACCTGACCCTGAAGATGCTCGATCCACCCTCGTGGTGGCCTGTGTGGCCTTCCAGAGGCTCAGAGCATTGTGCCCAGCCAGCAAACCTGCCCCAAGTCCCTGCCCTGCCCAGGGGCTGCTCCATCCCCGTGCTGAGCAAGCCGAATTCTCCCAAGGAGAGAGCAGGGGCTGAAAGCACTGGGTGAGGAATGGGGTGAGGAGGGTGAGGAAGGCACAAGCAACGAGCCAGAGTGGGTACAGGTGGGTGAGAACCAGGAGAAGGAGCTGCTGCCCAGTCTGGGGTGAGAAGGGAGGGTGATTAGGGGCTGTAATCCATCAAGTGACCTTGTGGCTCAGACCCAGCCACCCCGAGAGCCCCGCACGGTACCTGAGCTGTGGACAGGGCCAAGGCTCCCATCTGCAGGGCTGCCAGGCCCTCCCCAGTGTCACAGGCACAAAGAGAGAACAACAGCGTGACAAAGGAGCCTGAGCCTCTCCTCCTCTCCATCCTTGGGCATCAATGGGGCAGCACAGCCCTGAGGACCAGGGGATGCCCCTTCCCTGCAAGCATCACCTCCCTGTGCTCACTGCACCCCCTGCCCCAGCCAGCAGCACTGGGGACATCAGAGCAGCAGGAAACTCATCCAGCCCTCCGTGGCACAGGCACCACGGACATCCCAGTACCCACAGGTGCCACAAGCTCAGCACCAGAGCCAATCTCAAAGCAATGCTCAGTGGGGACACGGCAGGGCAAGCACACAGCCCTCTCTGTGATGCCTCAGAGGATGCTGGCACAAACCCCACCGGCCTCATCCCCATCCCTGCAGGGCTCCAGAGCAGTGTCTCCCTCACACCAGAGGACACGTCACCAGCCAGGGGCACCACTTCCAGCACAAACATGTTCAGAGGGCAGCTCCACCTGGCAGGCTGCTGCTTTTGCTGTCTCTGTGCACCCCAAGATGCATAGCAAGTATATAACTCCAGCTCTGACACCTTTAGGCCATTTTCCCCCCTCTTTCTGCTCTGTTTCAAATTCACCGTCACCACCAACTTCTTCCTAGCACCTCCAGCTTGCCCTGCCTTGCTCCCTGCCTGCTTGCTCACCAGCTCCTGACAAACAAGGAGAAATAATCTCTGGAGCAGCCACACACCACTGCCAGGAGCCAGACCAGAAGACCAGAAGAGAAATGAAAAATAAAATACAAAATCAGAGTCCAGTAGCCAAAACACACAGTTGCCTCCTTCTCCCACCCCACCTGAAGGAAGGCAGGGAGGTGACAAGGACAACGGCCACTTACGCCAAGGCAAAAGCCACCAGCGCCCCCACCACCACGATGAAATCCAGGATGTTCCAGAGGTCTCGGAAGTAGGAGCCATCCTGCAGGATCAAGCCCTGATCAATCATCTGGAGGGGAGATATAGAGAGAAAAACAGGCAGGGAATGAGCAGCTCAGACATCAAGTGGAAGGGACAAGGTGGGGGACAGGGACAATGCGGACCCATCCTGCTGTCCTCGGTGTAGAAATATTTTATGAAATATTAATATTTTGTGGAAGCCTTGAGGCTGATAAAGGAGGTGCTGAGCACTCTGGACCACCACTGCTGAGAACCAGACTTTAAAGTCTCCACCATCTAAATTTAGGACCACAACTGCAAAACTGAGCTATATCCCAGGGATGCTGCAGCCTGTCAGGGCTCTTACCTTGATCACCATCTCGAAGGTGAAGACACCAGTGAAGACGTAGTCAAAATATCTCAGCACCTGCAGAGAGAGGGCACAGGTGCTCTGCAGCCACTGCCAAGCAAACTGTGCCCACCCAGACACCCAGCCCTGCAGCTTGCCTGGCTCAGGGCCAGACACAAGGTTGGTTTGCTTGTCCCAAACCCAGCCTGGTCCCTAAGAGTTCAGGACAGCCCCAAACCCAGCCTGTCCAGGCAGGAGGGAATCATTCCCCATACAAATGGCTTGGAAATGATGCTGCTAGGCAGGATCATGTGCCCCATCCCAGTGCCTGGACCAGCATCTCCTCAGTTCAAGCCAGTTTACAGCTGACCAGGCACCCTGGTCTCTCCCCAGGCTCTAAACCCAGCGCTTGGGAAGCTGAGAGCGACTCCCATGGCTCATAACAGAAGGTGATGGGGAAGAAGCCAGATTCTACAGCACAGTACAGGTGCCATCACCGGCTGCCCTGACCCACACCCCACCAGGGGAGCTAAAACCCTGCCCTGGTGGGGGGAGCAGGAGGGGGGTGCAATCACTTTGTTGCGGTCGGAGTTGGTGAGGACGGGATCCTCGGCAGCGAGGGCGATGCTGCTGGCGGCGATCACCAGGAGGATGCACATCTCGAAGTAGCGCAGGTTCACGATGTAGTGGCAGGCCCTCCTCACCCTGTGGGGACACAGCCCACACCCCACCTGTGAGCTGCCAGCCACAGCCCATGTGCAAAGCCCACCCCGTATCGCCACCTTCCAGGGCAGGGAGATGGGCGGCAAAAGTCTGAGGGGCAAAAGAAGAGAGCCCAAGGGGCGTTTTGGGCTTGTTGATACCCCTTCTGAGCTGTCTCAGCCCCACAACCAGGCTGTGCCTGAGAAATTGGGGTGCTTACTCTTCCAGGCTGCTGGATCTGGGGGAGAGCTACAGCAGAGCAGAAAACGGCATGTGAATATAACAAACAATGAATGAAAATCCCAGCTTAGCAATCAGCAGTTGGGAGAGAGAGCCACGAGCGTGGCTGCCACTGAGGGAGAGCAATGTGGGGCTTGGGGAACTTCATGCCTGTTTGGGAGAAACTCAGCTCCCTTCTCACAGGGATTCCCTGGTTTTGGTGATGTCTGGGGTCCTTCCCCTTGCAGCCCTCCCCAGCCCCAGTGTGAAAAACGTCTCACGGGTTGGTGGTGCTGAAGATGAACATGGAGCTGTGCGGCACCATCGCTTTGCCTGTCTCGCTCTTTTCCTTCTTCCTCTTCTTCTTCTCCATCTCCTCCTCATCCTCTTTGGTCTCGGCCTCCTTTAAGGGGCTGGCTTCGCCGTCTGTCTTGTTGCTAACTGCAGGAAAGCGAGAGCCTTTGCCTGGCCTTGCACCCAGACAACACCCCGGGGTGTCCCTGCCACCCGGGCAACCCCCCTCACTCCTGCTCTGCATCCCTGGGCTGTTACAGGGAGAGGGGCTAGGCAGGAAGAAAACACACGAGCTGCTGGGATGGAGCAGATGAAATGGGTTTAACAAGGGCAGTTTTCACCTTGCTGGTTAATTAATAACACTGTTTAAAGCAGCTCACCTTGACAGCGAGGATGCTGCTAAGGGGTTTGAGTGACAGCAAGCTGCCGGAGGCTACAGATGTGCCAGGAAAAACAGGGAATATGAGAGTTTTGCCCAGACTGAGAGGAAGGGGAAATGAGGGATCAAATGAAGGGGTGGATGGAAAGAGGTGAGAAAGGGACACGGGCCCCAGGGGATGCTGGTGCATCAACAAAACTGGGGTGCTGGAGGGAGGTACTGCAAGGAGATCCCCCCAGCTGATGGATGTGGGTGGGAAAAGCCGCGTGAGTGGCTTTCCATCCCCGCAGGGTCCCTGAGGGCTGGGAGAGGGGCTCAGGAAAGAGAGACGGGTGCTCACTCTGTACCACAGCGGAGTCGTGGACATCGATCATGATGGCCGTGCTCTCGGTGGCCTTCTCGGTGTTGGGGGTGATGGAGGAGAGGTCGGGCTCGCTGCGGCTCACGCTGCGGCTGGGCTCCAGCAGCGCCTGCTCGCTCGTGTCCGGGCTGCTGCAGTCCTGCTCCGTCAGGTTGCCCGTCTTCCCCTGCGAGAGCTCGGGGGCGGCGTGCAGGGGGCTCCCCTTCTTGGCCGTCCCCATCAGGTCGGCATCGCCAGCAGGGACCCCGTTCGTCCTGCAGGAGAAAAGGGCGTGTGAGGAGATGCGGGGACAGGAGAAGCAGAGAATGTGAGGAGCTGTGGGGGTGGGAAGATGCCCTCTTGCAGGTACCAACCTGATGGACTCCCCGCTCGCCTCCGGCTCCCCCGGAATCAGCGCCTCTGCTGCAGCCACGTCCCCTCGCCGGTCCCCGTCCTGTGCCCCCTCGGCGGTGCTGGCCTCCTCCAGCCCCATCTCCTGGCTGGCCGAGCGGCTGCCCAGAATGCCAGCCGTGTCCTTGCCCTCCATGCGGGCTCTGCGGTGCCGGCTGCGCCGCTGGCTCTGCCTCATCCTGGCCCTATCCTCCATGCTGCCTCCCGCCCCGTCCTGTTCTCCAGGCTCGCAGTTCCCGTGGCAAGATTTCTGCTGCCACATGTCCCGCTTGGCCCGGGGCGATGTCCTGTCCTCACCACCGCCGGGGTTGGCCCCTGGGGCCGGCTGCTCGGGTCCCTCGGCCAGCGGCCGCTCGGCCTTGCCCTGCTCCTCAGCGCATTTCTCCAGGGTGACGCCATCCCCGGGTCTCTTCCTGCGGAAGATGCTGGCGTGGGGGTTGATGAGGGGCGGCTCGTCCTTGTTGATGCCCTCCTGGCTGGACATCTGCATGTGCCGGCGCAGCTGGCTGGTGCGCTGCTCCCACACCGACATGTGGTGCCGCCGGCGCCGCTCCCGCCTGCAACGGGGCACAGCCAGGCCTCAGCACCCGTCCCGCCTGCCCACGCCATCCCCCGGCCAAGCACCCACCCTGGGTTTCACCTGGGAGTCCCAGGGAGAAGGAGGTGCCACCGCCAGGGTTACAGGCTGTGCTAAGACTCCGTCAGTGTCCCTCTGGTGCTGGCGGGGGCTGGAAATGGGGCTGACAGCGTGTTTGTGCCCCTTCAGGAGGCATCAGGCTGGTGGGTGACCAGCCCCAGCAGCCTCATTGCTGCCCTGAAGCTTTCAGGAGGCACGTCCAGCTTCTGGGAGCAGCCAGCAGCCTGGCTTGCCCTATCCCAGACAGGCGGGGACCACCTTCCTCTTATGTGACTGCCTAGGGACACCTTAAATATGGGCCAGGCCCCCTTGCTGCATCCAGGGACCTCTCCTCGCCTCTCTCCCAGCACATCCCGGGTGGAAAGCCTGCCCTGAGGCTTGAGGAGCAGCGATTTCGGCTGTCTGAGGGGAAGGAGCTGCACCGGGCTTCTGGGCTGCGCCACGAAACCTTTGCAGCATCACGAACCAACAGCGTGGAGAAGACAGACGTGCCCTTCCCGACACCCCCGCGGCACAGGGAGACACCCAGGAGCACACAGGGGCATGGGCAGCGCTCCCAGCCCAGCGCACAGCCACGGGCAGCCACGGCACCGCACACGGGGGACCGGCACACACCGACGGGGGGCACACGGATACAGCACACACACACACACACACACACAGAGAGTGAATTCCCACTCCCGTCCCTGCCGGCCGGGCCGGAGGGGAGCGGGGTGTGCCCCGGCCCCGCGGACGCACAGACAGCACAGGAGGCACAGACGGACACGCGCCCCCGCCGCCCACATACAGGTGGCTGCTGCGTGGCTCCCACATCGACATGTGGTGTCTCCTCCGCCTGTCTCTTCTGGGAAGGAAAAACAAACGGGTTCAATCCCCTCCTTCCACTCGTGTGGGCAGCGCACAGAGCTGTCCCCCCTCCCTGGGCAGCGCGGCGGCCTCATCCTGGCCCCGCACAATGGTCACGGGCTGCCCACACTCACACTGACACTCCAAGACGTCCTTGGGTATTTAACAGCTGTCTCAAACTGCTCCAAATTCACTTCTCCCGAGAAACACATGGCAATCGGAAAGAGGAAGCAATGCATCAGGCCAGCCCTGAGCTGCTCAGAGCTGTCACCGTGAGCTGATGCTGCCCTGGGAGCGCGGAGGGGAGCGTGGAGTTCCCCAGCAAACACAAGGCACAAGGCCAGGTTGAGATGCCACAGAGCTCCTGTCACCTGAGCAGCCCCTGCACAGAGCAAGTTAACAGGGCTGGCAGGGTCTCTCACACACGTCAGCAGCCGGGGAGATTCCAGGCTTTATCCTTTGTGTCTGCACAGAGAAGATTCAGATACACACAGCTCCAAGAACACTGCCCTGAGAGTATGCAATCATGGAGACACAAAACATCCCGAGTCTGAGGGCACCCACAAGGACCATCAAATCCAGCTCCTGGCCCTACATGGGACAACCCCAAGAGTCCCACCACGTGCCTGAGAGCATTTTCCAAATGCTTCTTGAGCTCTGGCAGGCTCGCTGTCGTGACCACTTCCTGACAGTTTGAAGACATTCCCCCTTGTCCTGAGGACATTCCCCCTTGTCCCATCACTTGTCAAAAAACCACCTTGTCAAAAGCCCCTCTTCAGCTCTCTCAAGGTGCTCTAAAGTCTCCAGGCTGAACAACCTCAATCCTCCCATCCTTAGCTCACAGGAGAGGTGCTCCAGTCACGCCGGTGATTATGCTCTCCATGGATCCCCCAGCATGGGGAGGACCCAGTGCCACTCTGGAAGCAGGGACAGAGCTCCAGGCACCCTCAGCATTCCCACAACAAGCAGCTGAGCCTCCGGACACATCCACGCAGCGTGTCCGGCACCAACGCACGCGCCCATCCGCCCGCCCCCGTGCCCAGCAACCCTGAGCGATCTGCACCTGGCTACAAACACAGAGCCCCCATGGCCACCACAGCCACCCACACCAGCCTGGCCACCTGGGAGCACCCATCCCTTGGCCACGTGGGAGCACCCGTCCATCCCCACGCCGCCGGACAGGAACGCCCGCGCCAAGCTGCCTGCACCAGGTGCCCACGTGGAAATGTCCCACCCAAAGGCAGAGCCTGGCTCTGAGCGCCCAACAGCCCTTGTGTGCCAGCCCTGCTCTGTCCTGTCCACACTGTGTTGTCCCCTCTGTCCCCCCCCCGGGTGCTGGCACCACCAGAAGCACCACCAGACCTGAGGCTGGCAATATCATCAATAGCAATGTCACCCACGGCATGGCACTGCCTGGCCCTGACCCCAATCCGTCCTGGTGAGTGGGAGGACCTGGAAAAACACCCCGTGGATATCAATACCTCCCCCTTCAATGCCACCAGAACAACAAGGAAAGGTTAAAAAGGTCTGTTTTCCCAACCAGCTTTTTCTGACAATGACTCAAGAGCTCTATCAGGGATGTGCAGTGTGGGCAAATCCTTTACTGCCCTAATATATTCCATCTCCCCCTCTTCCTGTCTCCTATCTGTCCATTCCTCAGCCTCTTCCGCAGCCTAAAGCTCTCTGTTCCCTCACTTTATCCAACACATTCCCACTGGTATCCAGAAACAGAGCCAACACACAGACTCCACCTAAACCACCCTAGCATTTGGGCGGGCACGGATTTATTGTGAAAATCCCATCAGCCCCAACCCAGGGCAGAATCTGTGGCTGCTGGGGGATCAGGGCAGGCCTTACAAGTTCCTGCTGCCCCTAAAACCGTGAAGGACGTGGGAGCACAGCATCCCAGAGCTGCCAAACTAGGGAGGGGGCTGCTCCCAAGGCTGCCTCTGCTCCCCCCAGATCAGCCTGAAGACAGCAGTTTCTCTCAGCAAATCTGCAAGAGAGATTCTGCCATGTACGAGCTTGGCTGGGTTTCAAAGCACAACGAAACCTAAAATTCCCTGGGAAGGGATTCTATTAAAAAAAAAAAGAAAAAGAGAGGGGGGAAAAAAAATAAAATAATCCCTTCAGCTGTACTGAAATGTACTGTTTTGGGAAACAAATCAAAACGCCTCGTTCCAATGTTGACTTTGAAAGTTTTATGTGATTTAGACCATATGACGCCGCAAAATAAAGAGAAAAAAAGGCAGCTAGGAAGGGAAAAACAGAATTTTCTCCTGCTGAAATGCAGAGACAAGGCTTCTTAACACCATGCTGGAGGTTTATGTGGTTTGGGGCTTTTTTTTTCTCGCCCAAATCAAATTTTTGTACAATCAAACATGGTTTCACAAACCTGCTCCATCTTCCCTAACTGCATTGGCTCCCAAGGAAGGAGCCTGAGGGAGATTTGTGACACCACTGCTCCCATCTCCCCCAGCCCTGGCTGCTCTCCTGCAGCTCTGCCATGAAGAAACACTCCCCAGGAACAAATATCACCCCGCCTCAAGAATAACTTGAGATACCTTCCTCCTCCCCTGCCTCCTACCATCAGCCCTGAGTGCTTGAGCTCTATATTTGGGGCAGAAAGCCTCTTTTAGTGCATTTTTGCCGTGCCAAAGCACTGAGGCTGCAGCTCGGTGTAGAGGTTGGCAATTTCAGGACCTCCCTGGTGACCTGTTCCCCGTGCTGTCACCTCTCTAAAAGCACTGCTGCTCGTGGGGAGCACACTCCTAGACTTCCAGACATCTTCAGGAAGATGCCCAGAGAGTCACCCCATGTGAGGACCCCTTTTTCTTGTGGCAGCCCCCCCAACCAGCCATGCCAGGCTCTGCTGCAGTTCTGAGCCCTTCCAAGCCCGGCTGGGCTCAGGGGGGTCACCGGGGTGGTGTTGGGCAGCCACTCACTCGATAGCAGGCATGTTTGGGGCAGACATGGGGCTGACTTCTTTGGCTTTCTGAAGGGCGTGCTTCTGGTTGAAGGCCTCCTCTTCCTCCTGCTCGTCCTGCAGAGAAAAGAGGGGCAGTGCTCAGTGGGATGCTGGGGTTCCAAGGGAGAGCTCAGCCCTCGGGAGTAGTGAGGGATGTGCAGGGCAGCCCTTGATGCCAAGGCTTGAGGGATAGAGGGGGACCTGCACTTCCAGAGACACTCTGTTTTCCCCGTGCTGTGAGGATGCAGGTTCTCCTCTTACACCAGATCTTCCCAAAAGCATCAGCGCTGCTTTAACGAGTGAAATTGATGCCTTTTCAGCCCACCCCAGGCAAGAGCTGAGCTGAGCATGGTGGAACCCCAGACCAGCTCAGCCCTCCTTTCTTCACAGCCACAGGGGCCAGACAGGCATCCCCCCAACCGAGTGGGAGGTAAGGCATCCATGAATGACCCCGGCGGAGACCGGATTGCTTTAATGAGTATGGCTGTGTCTCCGGAGCAAAGAATGTCATTAGGAGTCATTAGCGAGCATTCAGCCTTTTCAAAAACTCAGCGCTCTCTTAATTGATGCTGCTGGTACCCGTGGGGCTCTCCCATCCCTCGGCAGCCCCCTGGAAGTGCCATCTGCACCCACCCACCGCGGGAGGACCCCTGCACACACCTTCCCAGGCAAACCAGCAGCATGCCCCGTTTCGGGTCAGGTTTACAGCAGCGTGGCAGCCTCCCAGTGAGCCCCAGGGACATGAGTGACACAAAAATCTGGGCACCACAGGATCACTGGTCTGCTCCAAGGAGTGGCAGCGACCCTTGGAGCTCTCTCCTACTCGCTTTTTCCAGATGGTGCCCCAACTATTTAGCAAGTTCCCAAATACTCCCCAGCATGGTCTTAAAAGCAGCTAAGCGCCAGCCTAAATTGCAGCCTAAATTGCAGCCTAAATCACATCCGTTGCCCTGTAGGCAGATGGGGAATAAACATTGACACCACTGGAAAATCCAGCTTCCCACTCCACGTCCCCAGAGTGCTGGGGCAGATCACAGTCCCCACATCAGATCCCATCCAACAGCTGAGGGTTATCTGGATCTGACTGATGGCAAACGGAACCGGGGAGTTTAAACGGAAAAATAGTTAAAGCCACACTTGAAGTGTGGGCGTTCCTGGAAAGACCAGCAGGTTTAAGCATTTTCCTAAACAGCTTTGCCCCCACTCTCTCCACGGGAGAAGGAGCAGCAGGAAGGTACCTTGGTGAGCTCCTGAGCGTTGGCCAGGTTGTCCACGGCGATGGCCAAGAAGACATTCAGCAGAGTATCTGAGAGCAGCTAAGGATGCACAAGCCACGTGTTAAGGACATGTGTATCTACAGCTCCCAAGGGAAGGTGGCCTGGGTGGCTCCTCGACAGCTCAGCCAAAGGCACAAACTCCTCACCCATCCCATAAAAACAGCCCTCAATGCCCCTCCACAAAGCTCCTTCCCTGTCTTTGGGACACCCAGCACTGCCACACGTGTGGGGGGGGGGGGAAGTCTCCCTCAGCTGGGAGGGGAGGAAGGAGCAACAAGCCCCCCCAGAGAGGGTGAGGAGATGGGGTTGTCCCCACCAAAAGCACAGCAGCCCGGTGGATACAGTTTCCAAACAAGGTGAGGACGATGAAGTAGATGGAGGACCACATCCCCGAGCGCACGCCGCCCTGGGAGCGGATGCCGTTGTACATCACCTCGTTCCAGTCCTCGCCCGTCAGGATCTGCGGGGACACAAGGCAGCATCTCTGGCACCTGCACCCTCCCATCACCTGGGCATCTGTGCCACCAGCACACAGCAGCCGTGTATGGAGACCCTGTGGATAACTCAGCCCTGCAGCTGCAGCGCATCCCGTTGGACACTGATGAGGATTTAAAGCCTCCTCAGAAGAGTTTTGAAACTCTTCAATTTCTCTGACAGAGGGGGAACAGTTTCCATCTCTTTCCATCCACTTTGTTGTGCAGGAGAGGGAGGAAGCAAGTTATACCTAACAGCTGATGAGGAGAACTTTTTCATAGAGTCACAGAATCACTGGGTTGGAAGAGACCTTCAACATCATCAAGTCTAACCCATGCCCTAACACCTTAACTAAACCATGGCACCGAGTGCCACATCCAATCTTTTTTTAAACACATCCAGGGATGGTCACTCCACCACCTCCCTGGGCAGACAATTCCAGTATTTAACCACTCTTTCCATAAAAAACTTTTCCCCAACATCCAACCTATATTTCCCTTGGTGCAGCTTAAGGCTGTGTCCTCTTATTCTGTCAGTCACTGCCTGGAGAAAGAGACCAACCCCCACCTGACTACAGCCACCCTTCAGAGAGTTGTAGAGAGTGATAAGGTCACCTCTGAGTCTCCTTTTCTCCAGGCTAAACAACCCCACCTCCCTCAGTCAGTTCCTCGTAGGGCTTGTGGTCCAAATCCCTCACCAGCCTTGTTGCCCTCCTCTGGATGCGCTCGAGCATCTCAACATCCTTCCTAAACTGAGGGGCCCAGAACTGGACACAGTTTGGTGTGAACAGCTCCTCCCAGCCATGGGGGAGTAAGCAGGTGGTCCCAAGTGCCTTTGGTTGGGTCTCCTGGCAGCCCAGCTCCTACCTGAAACACCGTCATGATGGCTGCAGGGAAGGTGTCAAAGTTGGCCGATGGAGTCCCATCCATGAAGTTAAACCTGGAACAGGAACCAGGAGTGAACGAAAATGGGATGGAATGCCAAGGTCACCAAACCCCTGACTGCTGTGCTACCAGTTCTCTTGTGTCTAGGAGGACCTTTCCCCACTCCAGAAAAGGTCTCCTGAGCATTTGGTGCCAGAAATCAGACGATCTCCTGGCTAGAAGGACCCACATAGCCCAAAAGCAGCCCTCTAGCTGGAATTTTCATGTGGAAGGAGACTGAGGGGGAAGGCGACAGTCTAAGAGAGTCTCATCACTTGGCTTTAACACCAAGAAATTCCTGTTCCTCAGCCTTGAAACGACCTACCTCCCTCCAAAGAGCTGCATTCCCAGCAGGGCAAAGACTACAATGAAGAGGAAGAGGAGGAACAGCAGACTGATAATAGATTTCATGGAGCTCATCAGCGAGACCACCAAATTCCTCAGGGATGCCCAGTACCTAGAAAACAGAGATATTGCTGGAGCACTGGCAGTGATGCTGACACAATCAGCAGGAGAGGAAGAGTGACAGGATCTGGGCTGCAGCCACAGCCCCAGACAGAGGATGACAGGCACTGCTGGCGGGTACGCACTTGGTTATTTTAAATATCCGCAGGAGACGAAGAGCTCGCAGGACACTGATCCCAAAAGAGGTTCCTGGCCTGAATATAGCCCAAACCACTTCAAAGATGCTTCCCACCGTGACCTGAGAAGCAGACACAGCCACAAGTCAGAGACAGGCTCAGGATGGGCTGTTGCAGGGAATCTTAGCATCCCTGCAGACGAGGCACCCACCACCCAGTCCAGGACCTGGTGTCTCAAGCTGTCCTGGCAGAAAGTGCTCCCTGCCCACTGTGAGAGCCATCCTGTTCTCCCCCTTGGTGCCTTGCATTGCAGCCCCCTGCCAGGCATCTTCCCCCACACCCACAGCACCCCTGGGGCCACTTACCCCACAGTCAAAGCAGTTGAAGGAAGAATGGAAGTAGAGGCGTGGCCCCATCCCGTACATCTTCAAGGACATCTCCAGAAGGAAGAGCCCAAGGAACAGGAACTCTGCATAGTCTAGAAGACAAAACCCAAGCGTGCTCGAGGCACCGAGCTGTGTGCAGCACCCTGCATGCAGCCACCAGGTGAGCATCCAGCACACCACAGAGGTGGCACAAGGCAAGGACCACGCTGCATCCCCAAGCTCTCGGGGTTTGGGAGGAGGGAATTTTATCTATGAGGAGCTAAACAGTATGAAACAGAGCATCAAGCCCATGAGTTAATCATTCAGGGGAGATGCACCAGCGTCCCAGGGGACTGAGAGGACCAAACGTGGCCAGCACAGAGCAGAGCAGCTCTTTGGCATTAAACCGCAGTGGTTGAGGAGCCTGCAAAGGCATCAACCACACGACGCTGTAGGGGAATATTATCAACCTGGATTTAAATCATTGCAAGGCTGGATTTTGGCCAGGGAAACAGAGCCGAACAGCCAAGAGCCAGTGAAAAGCCTTTCCAGCTATTTCATGAGCATTTAGCAGGCAAGAGCCTGGCTCTTCACCTTTCCCAGAAGATGCTTCTCACCATGACCAGCTGCCGTACCACACCACAGCGTGCTGGGAGCCCCGCAGGCCTGAGCCTACTATTGCAGATTTGGGTAGAGCTGGGGCTTGACAGGGATGTTTTCAAGGTGAGGAAGAATAACACGTCTGAGAAAGCAGCACTGTCCCCACTGCAGCAGCTCAGGAGTCACACATGTGGGGCTGAGCATGCTGCTCTGCAGTAGCCCACGCTGCAGAGGGCATGGTTGCAGTTCTTCTGAGACCTGACCTTGTGCCCTGGCCCATGGTGGGCTCAGGGATGCTCCATAACTGGTTTCAAGCCCCTGGGATTTCCTCACCATGCTCTGCACAGAGATTTTAACCAGGGAGTTCTGCCATGACCAGTCCCATCCCTACAAATTCACACCTTTCTGGCAATGGCTCATGCACATTCAAGCATGGTTCTCCAGCAAGCTTTCCATCACCACTATCCACAGTTTTGGGATAAACTCCACTGAGACTGGCAGTGTTTCTCCCTCGTGACAAACACATCAGACCTGAAGGACACGAAGCCAGCACAACTCCTCCGTGTTTGCTCACAAGGCTGAGACAGCTCTCAGTGGCCACGGGGCCAAGGGCAAAGCCGAATTAAACACCTGTACGTGGTCGTTTGTTATCAACAGTGAATGGAGATGAGGTTATTCCCCCCGCAGCTCCACACCAGCACGACTGTGGCAGGACTCATCCCTATGTGCCTTGAGGCAAGGAGCGAGGGCGTGCTGCAACCTCCAGCCACTGGAGACAAGAAGGTTCTTCCTGCCCAAGCAGAGCTCTCCCACCCCCACCAGGCCCAGGGACTCACAGAGGAAGTGGGTGAGCCAGGCTGGCTGGTTGTGATGGACGATGGCCACGCAGGCAGTGTTGAGAGCCACCAGGCTCAGGACGATCCAGTAGAAGACCTGGGATTTCACCATGTGGCGGACGGAGATGCGCAGGAGCCGCTCCTTGTGCCGCAAGTAGGAGGCACTGTCCATCCTGGCGCCCTTGAGGCCAGAGTGACTCGCAGGGTTACCTGAAGGAGAAAGAAGGGGAACAAGGAGTTGGATGCTCCAGTGCCTCCTGCAACATGAGACAGGACATTTCTCTTATGGGGCACAACTTATCCAGAGCGGGCAGCAGGAGATTTGCCGCCAAACTAGCAGGGATGGCTGGTCTGTGACATGCTCCATGTGACGGGTATGACTCTGGGAGCCCAATCAGCTGGCAGAGGTCTGGGGGGAGTGAGCTGCAGGCTGCACTGACCCAAGGTTGGATGGAGAGGTCTTCTCTGCGCCAGCCTCCGCTCGCCCACGGAGGAGATGTCGACACAGTGCTCGTCACCCGACATGGCATCTGTCCGGTTCCGTTTGATGGTGGCTCGCCTGAGCACTGGGGAGGCAAGAGGAACAAACACGTGCTGGGGTCTCAGTGGCCCAGCTCTGCCAGTAGCCACCTCGCTGGTGATCAGGACCTGGTGATCAGCGCTCAGGTCTGGTAGCAGGATGGAGAGACCCAGGTGGTCCTAGTCCAGAACTATCCCTTGTGTGGGATCAGACCCCTCCCAGCCTCCACACTCCCTCAGGAGCTGTGGTGCCAATCCACCTCCCCTCACCCCTCTCTTGGGCTGCAGACCCCACTGGGGCCTCCCCAGACCTCCTAGGGCCTCCTAGGGCCTCCAGCTTGAGGCAGGCAGAAGGAAGAGCAGGCAGCTCCTGCTGGTCTTACCTTCTAAGGCTGAGGTCCCCGAATTTTTGTTCTCTTCAGCCAGCATGACTTCCTCTACGCAAAACACACAGTTCAGCATCAGGAGACAAGTCACATGTCACTGCCTTGTAACTAAGAACTTTCCCCAGCCCAGAGGCTGGCTCTAGATTGCAAAGCCTTGCCAAGTATTGCTTAAGGGCCCAAAAGCAAATTCTGGAGGGTAACAAGTGGCAGCTACCAAACATTGCATCAGAAAGAAAAATTACTTGTAAATTTCCCTTCTCCATCCTCTGTCATAAAGTTCATTAAAGAAGTTGAAAATTGTAGGCAGGACTGGGGCTCAAGCAAGCCAGCCCAGGGCTAAAGCTGAGGTCTGGTGCTCAGGACTCATTTCAAGACATCCATCTTTTACAAGTCTGAACACCAGGTGAAAGTGTAAATCTTCCCTTCCCAGAGCTGAATGCACTGACCTGATTCCTACGAGGAGCAGGCAAGGACATGGGCTGTGGCAGTTTGGGAACCAACACCCACGGGCTGTCATGCCTGGTGTCAGGAGGAAGCCTGGAACCTCCACCACGCCTAGCCCAAGTCCAGCAGTGCCAAGGTAGGAACCAGTAAGTGCATCCCCTCCAGATGGCTCCAGGAGGAGATTGAACTGGAAAACCCCTCTCCCTGTTCACTGCTCTTCTTTCCCACTGCCCACCACTGCAGGGGACTCCAGCGTACGCCAGGAGAGAGGAAACCATGGCAGAGCGCAGCTGGCAGCCGTGCTGCTCACAGACATGACAGTTTCATGCCACAGAACACGAGGATTCACCAGGGGTTGGCGATGTCCTCACTCGCAGCCTGGTGGGACCATCACACCAAGCTCACCCATGCACTCAAAGGGATTCGTTCCTGTGCTCACCACCCCACACGACCAGCAGTCTGTGGTCCCTCCAGATGTCCCCCAGATGTCCCCTGGCCACCATCCTTTACCCGCTTTGTCTATCCACGCCCGGTAGCCGTTGAGCTCCCGCTCGATCTGCTGCTGGCGCCGCAGCTTCATGAAGGCTCGGCGGTTCTCCACGCGCTCTCGCTCTTTGGCAAACTCCCTGGGCAAGGGCAGAAGGGAGGGGTGAGAGCAGGGCCAAGGGGCAGCAGGATGCCCAGGGGCCTGGGGGACCACGGCACAGAGAGCAGGGACCAAGGGGACAAGCACAGCCATCCCCAGCCGAAGCATGGCCAGGGGATGGGTGAATGATCGCGGAGGAGGAAAGCAGGAATGGATGGATGTGAGCAAATGCCCTGCTGGGAGTTGCTGCCACTCAGGGACAATGCTCCCAGTGCCACCCAACTCCAGAGCTGGCCCAGCTTCTGTGTGTCCCTTCAGGGAATAAAAACTGGGCACTGTGAAAAGGCAGTGAGGGGATGGAGGAGGGAAGGTCCTGTCTCTTGCCTTCACCTCCTCCTCTGAACCCTTTTCCTTTCCAGCCTCTCCTTGGAGTATTTGTCCAGAAATTGAGACATCTCTGTCCTCCTCTGGATCTCAGTGTCTCACAAAACATGACCAGCACAGAGACTCCCTGTCCCATCCCCAAATCCCAGCATCTACAGAACTCCAGCCCAAGCCCTCAGCCCCATCCTGGTCCCAGGATGTTCAGAGGGAAGCGTGATCACACAGAGCACATGGCGCTGATCTCTCTGAGAGGAACATCTCTGCCCCCAGAGACCAGTAGCAATCTCAAGCCTCAAAAAATAAAAAACTATTCCAAAGAACAGAAAGAGCTGGTCTGGCTGCTGCAGAGAGCCTTCAAGTGCATTACTCCAGCTGAGCCATTACACCCTGATGCTGTGTGGGTTTTTGCATGTGTGTGTTTGTGTGGAAAGCCCGGAATGTTCCCTGCATCTCTTGTTTAAGATCCCCAGACAATTCAAGCGTTTTTAATTCCACCCCAGGAAGGTGAAGTTTCCTGCCGCTCTGGCATTAAGCGACAAATGACTCCCCCTCCAGCACTGGCTTTCAGACTGAAATGAGACTTTCTTCCTGGGGCAGGAAAATGGGGGGGAAACAAAAGGCAAGGAAGAGAAAAGCAGCCTAAGTGAAGGGAAGGAGGGTGGGAGGAGATGGGGGAGAAGTAAGGACCTGCCCAGCCAGCAGCGAAATGCACTCTCAGTCTTGGACATGCCATGCCAAAACCCCTCCTTGCTCTAGCTGGAGGAAAGGCAGGAGAATTTTGGCTGTGCTGTCACCCCTCACCACCCTCTGTTTGCAAATTGGGGATGTCAAGGAATAAGAAGGTGTTGTTTGGAGTCAGAGTTGGAAGGGAAGTTGCCTCTCCTCCTCTGGTCCTCCCAGCTCTGCCGCAAGGGCCATAACTCCATGGCAGCTTTGGCAGCACTTTTCCCAGACCCCACAGATACCAAATCCCAGAATGATTTGAGTTGGAAGGGACCTTAAAGACCATCTCATTCCTTGCCATGGGCAGGGACACCTTCCACTATCCCAGGCTGCTGAGAGTGCCAAGGTAGGAACCAGTAAGTGCATCCAGCCTGGCCTTGAATACTTCCAGGGATCCAGGGGCAGCCACAGCTTCTCTGGGCACCCTGTGCCAGGGCCTCCCCACCCTCACAGGGAACAATTTCTCCCTAATATCCAATCTAACCCTGCCCTCTGTCAGTGGGTAGCCATTCCCCCTTGTTTTGTAACTACATGGCCTTGTCCAAAGTCCCTTTCCTGCTCTCTTGAAGCCTCTTTAGGCACTGGAAGGGGCTCTTAGGTCTCCCCACAGCCTTCTCCACTCCAGGCTGAAGAACCCCAACTCTCTCAGCTTGTGTGCAGCTGGGAGAACGTGGGAAGCTCCTCCTGATTTATATCAGCTGGGAACATGGCCACTCCCTACTGCTTCCTGCTTGCCCACCCCTCTGTCCTCCGGCTCCTGTGCTGGTGTCTCCTTTTGCTGCATGGCAAGAGAAACCACCGGGCACCATGGGAGCCACCCAGGAGGACCAGCTGAGCCTCAAGCCACCTTTTCCTGCAGAAGGGAATGGGGGGGCATTGGAAAAGGTGCTCATCAAGCAGCACTTCCCAGCCTAGCCAGGCCTTTTGCCCATGGAGCTCTAATTTACAGGAGGCTGGTGCCACACGCACTCAGGGACAAGGTCCGTGCAGCTGCGGCAGCATCTCCCGGGGAGTCACTTCCCACTCACTTGATCCCTAATGGAGCTTAATTGCTTTTGTCCATTAGAAGGAGGAAGGGGTGGCAGAAAGGGGAGGGGGGGGAGGAAAAAAAAAAGTTAATCTCAACTTAATGAATTATTACATTTCAGAGAGACACGTTCCCGAGCAGGGCAGCAGCGGGGGCTGGTGACATCTGAGAGTGGGTAGGCGATGCTGACAGATCAAGGATTGCTCAGAGCCAATTTGCAGCAGCGGGTAGAGATAATACTGTGTGTGAGTGAGAACAGGGCCAGCCATGGTGACTGACAGCCTCTTGGGAAGGCTCCAAGTCACAGGCAGGGCAGCCTGGCATCGCCCAGAGAGCCTCCCATTGAAGGGCTCTGCTCCCGCTCTCTTGGGGTGACCTCGCCCAATTCTGCCCTGCAAACAGCCCAGGGTGCTGCTGCCCCGTGGGGACCCTGCAAGAGGTCTCAGAGCACCCCAGCAGATTGCACAGCCTCCACCAGCAACACCTCTGCATGTCCACCCATGCCTTCTGGCTCCAAATCCTGCTGGCTTCAGCTTAAAAACATCCACCCCTGATAGCTGAGATCCTCAATGCCAACCTTGTGTCGCTGCAGCCCCTCTCTGCCCGGCCTCGTGATGCCAAAGGCACTCAGAGAGCTCCAGAGGCAAGTGCTGAAGGCCCTGGTGGGGTTTGGGGATCAATGTGCCATCTGTCCTCATGCTCCCAAGGGCACCATTCCTCCACAGCCCATGCCCAGCCCACTGGGGCAATGAGAGCACAGATGCTTCACTCCCCCTCTGCCGGCAAATTCTCCTCCACAGCCTTGGCATTTCCCTCATGTGGCCTGAGAGCATCTCTGCTCCTGGCAGGAGACCCTTGAGGACACCACCATGCTCAGCCACGTTCCTCTCCAGGCCCCCAAAACTGCCCTCACATCAGGGGAGTGATGGTTTTATTCCAACGTTATCTGCTCCAAGGGCTGGAAAGCCCAGGTCTGGTTTCAATGGGAGAACCATTGAGGCATCCAGCTTAAAAGTGGGTCCCCTCTTAAAAAAAACCACAAGACACAAAGAAACCAGGGAAAAAAACCAACCAACTTACAAGTAAACCAAGAACCAAAAACAAGTTAAGAAAAAAGAGTATCAGAAATACTGCAATCCATTTTTCTACTTTTTAGACCATCTTTGAGTTCAAAGCAGGTACACAGTGCTGTTCACATCAATGTTGTGGCCTCCATGCTTTGAAACAACAAACCCATTAATTCATCACCTCTTGCCTCCATTAAAGATGCAAACCAGTTATCAAATCAGTCTTAAAACAACTTCAGGCAGCAGAATGGAGAGGATGGAAATCAGAGGAATACTGGATTACACACTAAAAATGAGGCAGCAGCACCATTCTGCTACGAAAATACAAATATAATGGGATGCATAACAGGAGAGACCATCTGTAAGACATAGGTAACACTACTGCTCTCCTCAGGTCTCTGCTCATGGCTCCATTTCAGGTCCGAGCACCACGATCCGAGGAAAAACTGCTTCCCAGACTCCAGGAGGGTGTCAGAGGAGGTTATGGGACAGAACTGACAACAGACGGTGTGGCAAACACAGCTGAGACAGTTGCAAACCAGGGGGATCAGATGGTATTTACCCAAGAGGTGTAAAGGAACTGAAGTGAGGGTGCTGAACTGACAACACTGAGTCTGTAACCTGGAGCCTCAGCTGAAACAGTGACAGGCAGAACTGGCACTGCAGGCTGGGATTATTGCACTGAACCCATGGCTGAGGCAGGAGGTGTCCAAAAGGTACAAAAACCTCTGCAGGGGGAAGGTGCCCTTCACAGGCCTGCTTTGAAGGAGACAAGACGTTTTTCAGCAAGGGTAATTGCTTGACTTAAGTTCACTTGAGCTGCCAGAGTCAGAGAAGATTCAAGGCCAGGCTGAATGGAGCTCTGAGCAACCTGGTCTAGTTGAAGATGTGATGGGGGTTAGACCAGACAGCCTGCAAAGGTCCCTTCCAACCCAAACCATTCCGACGCTTTAACAAAACTGTGTTTTCTCAAGGGAGTCTTCTCCGAAGCACCAAGTGGTGGAGAGAAAGGATACTTTCCAAGAAAGGCAAACAGAAACACCCCGTTCCTTGCACTCCCTGCCCCTGAGCCTTGATCCTCCCCGCGCACTGTGGCGGGAGCTGTGTGTGTCACCGCGGTGTGACAAACCTGCAGTGGGAGCGCACAGCTGACGCCGCTGAAGGCAGCACATTTATAGAGCTCTGGCAGTCACACGAGCTGGGGAAGGAGAAGCTGACAAGCTGTTGGTGACATGGAACGGTAAAACGGGAAGGAGCTGGGAGATGCCAGCCCTGAGATTACCCATTACATCACTGTCCCAGTTAGGAAGGGGGCAGATGCTGACAGGTACCTTCTACCTGCAGGAAACTTGTGGTTGTCCACCTGGATTTCTCCAAGGCCAAGTGTGCTAAGGATACCAAACTGAGTGGGGAAGTGGACACTTTCAGAAGGGAGAACAATCCTGCAGGAAGAGCTGGACAGGCTGGAAGAGAGGACTAACAAAAACCTTATGAAGAGAAGCTGTGGCTGTCCCATCCCTGGAAGTGTTCAAGGCCTGGAACAACCTGGTCTAGAGGAAAGTGTCCCTGTCCATGCCAGAAGGGTTGGAATGAAATTATCTTTACAAGGTCCTTTCCAACCCAGACCATTCTCTGATTCAAGTGTAAGGTCTTGGATGTGGGAAAACAAAATCCAGGAGGGCAACACAGGCTGGGATCTACCCAGCTCTGTGGAAAGGGACCTGCAGGTCCCGGGGACAAGTTCAGAATGAGTGAGCAGTGTGCTGCTGCAGCAGAGAAAGCCAGCAGGGTGCTGGGCTGCATCAACCAGGGAAGAGAAGAGAGCCACAAAGATTCTTGCTGCAGACTCTCAATTTCATCCTTTTTCCAGGGATAAGACCATCGAGGTTTGCAGCGCTGTCCCACTGCCCAGAGAGCTCTGTTTGCCTGCAGTGCTGCACCAAAGGCAGCAGCAGCACGCTCAGCCCATGCTGCAAGGAAGCTGCAGAAGGGTGGCAGAGGGTCTGGCAGCCCCAGCAGTGAGGAGCAGAGATGGGAGCTCGAGATTGTGCTTCACTCTTATCAGGCAGGGCTGGCATGAGCAGCGCAGCTTCACTGCTTCAAGAGCCCCGGGCTTTGTTCACAATCACTCCCACTGGCTCATGCAGTGCTGGGAAAATGTCACTCCTCCCCTTCCCTCCTATGCTCCAGTTTTTATCCCCTCTGCAAGCAGAGAACATCTTTGTAGTCTCCTTTTGCGTGCAACAGCAATCCGCAGATGAAAGGTGTGTGGTCAGTGCTGCAGGTGAGATGTAGTAGGGGCAAAAAAAAACCCACACCAATTTTCAACCTTTCATCCCACTCACTTCCCAGGAGCTTGCAGCACTCCAGTCGACACCTTCTTCACCCAACAGCAGTGCCCAGCACCCCCTTGCCAGGGTGGAGCTGGGCATCTCCAAAGCCATCCACCAGCTGAAATCGCTGCAGCCATGGCCACGCGATTGCTGCCATCAGCCAAGGAGGACAGAAATTACCATAATCTGGAACAAACAGCTCCAAAAGCAATCTGTAAGCAAGCACTGTCTGCTGAGTGCTTTGTTGAGAGGATCAAAACGGAGCCTTTTCACCCACAGCCCGCAGACCGCAGGCAGTCCACGGAGCAGATTTGCAAGGAGGCAGGAACAAGAGCAATCTCGAAGCAGCGGAGAGACATGCTGGCAAATAATTTGCCAGGAGAAATCAAAGGGGAAAGCCAGCGAGTCATCTTTTTGTTGTGGGGTTTTTTTTTCCCCCTTCTCACCCAGCTGGCTCTAAGAGGAGTCATTATTCCCTGTAGCAGCAGAGGATCCAGCACAGCAGCCACGCACGCCTCTTGTCAGGCAGCTTGTTTGCACGGGGCTTGGAGCCCTCGGCAGAAAGGTGGCCCAGCAGAGCATGGCACTCGTTGAATATGGATGCCCACCTGCCTGCTGAATAGAGATGAAGGTCCCCAAGGCTCCTTTGCCTGGCCTGTGCTCAAACGCCATGGAGATGACAAAGCTTCCTCAGCACAAAGTGATGAATGCGGACGTTTCTCGTGGCGGTGCTGGGGGACCTGGGAGAGGCATCACAGCCCCCTGCTCACGACTCCCACTCCTCCATCCAAAATGGATTTCAGCAGAGTTCCCAAGCACAACACAAGCACAGGCATTTCACATCTCATCCGAGCCACGCCTTGAGATCCTACAACCATCCCAGTGATGCTTCCAAGCTTCCGTGCTTCCAGCTCCGGATTCCTTGGGCGTAGAATCACAGACTCATTCAGGTTGGAAAAGCCCTCTGAGATCCTCAAATCCAGCCATTAACACAGCAGCACCACCTTCACCACTACAGAGTGTCCCTAAATACCACATCCACGTGTTTTTTGAACACTTCCAGGGATGGTGATTCCACTGCTTCCCTGGGCAGCCTGGTCCAATGCCTGACCACTCTCACAGCAAAGAATTTTGGGTTTTGACATCTTGCTGTGAACTCACGCTCTCCCCACAAGCCTTCCTGCATTGTGATGTGTCCCCCACTTCCCCCTCCACGAGTCTTTGAGAAATTAATCCTCTTCCCAGTGTTTTTGGCTTCAAAGCATCAGGGCCTGCTCAACAGTGTGGGGCCCAGGTTTTTTGTGTGGAGCTGGCAAAAAGAACCCTCTCTCCATTGAAAATGTACACTCGTTCCCTCAACACCCTTATTATTAATTGCTATAAAACTTAATTTTATTCATCGTTTGTTATGCATCCGAATTGGATGGGGAAAAAAGATTCAAATTAACTGAAGTGAAAAGATTTCAGAAGATGGTGCAGAAGACTCCTGGAGGAACTGAAGAAAACTCTCCGGAGACTGGGAGTGCAGTGCTAACCCAACCTGAAAGAAAGATCTTAAGACAAAGAAATCTTGCCAAATTGATCCTTTAATTATAACATTAGTCGTTTCTTTCAAAGGCTTAGTGTAAGAGCTGGGGGTGGGGGGCAGAAAAGACTTAAAGGGAGAAAAGATTTAACATCACCAGGATGAGTGGAAGCAATTAGGAGGATTTAAATTACTTTCTTGTTTGGTACAAGGCAGATGGATTTCATTTCTCTTGCCATCGTGCTCGAATTCTTGCTCTGCCATCAGCTTCCAGAGGTCTCCTCCTTGGCTGGCCCTAGGGCCCAGTCTTCCCAGGTCAGGCAGCATCCCCTTCTACTCTGCACCCACTCAGCTCTGGCTGCAGAGCAGAAATACCAGTGATTATAACAGCTCTGCCACCCTGGAAAGGGGCTGGATGTACAAAACTGGGGATGGGGATGGAGCCTCCCAGCTCTCAACAGGAGGATGATGCTGCAATGAATGGAGGAGGGTGATTGCAAACCAAATTTTTTCTGCAGAGGCTGTGGAAGGGGAGGTGGGAAAGAGTCAAAATGCAGCCTGTTTGGTACTGAAGCTCTGTATGAGTCCTCAGGAAGCTCTGCATGAGTCCTCAGTGCTACACCTCCAAGCACAGCTTATTTTTTATCTCTGCTCTTTCATCTTCTTGCTCCCAGTGACTAACTAGGCACAAGCCATCTTCTTGCCAGGAGGGGCAAAGCAGGCAGAGAGTCTCTGCAGTCAGCAGGACAGGACCAGTCCTGGCGGCTGTGGTCACTCCTGGGGTGGCACTACTGCCACTGGCACAGGACACCAGCTCTTGTCGGGTGCCTGCTGCTCCAGAGACAGAGCCCAAACACACACATTCAAATTGTTTTGTGAGAAAGAGCTGAGGGGAAAAAAAAACAACCCAAAAACTCAACAATTTCCCAAAAAAAGAGAGAGCAGATCTTTGCAAATCTCCAGCACGTGCAGCTCCTCAGGCTACAAGGCAGCCTCGGGTAGAAAACAGCATTTCAGTGGATGCTCCATCCTCACTTGTTCCCACTGACTCTCTTCTGCCAGGATTATCTCAGTAGCTCATGGAACTTTAAAAGCTGAGCAGTCACATCTCCCTGGGCTCCATACCTACTCCCAAAGAGGAACAGGGCCAATTTTTAATTTTTTTTTTTTAAATCTTTTCCTGCTTTCAGTCAGAATTAATTGATCCGTAATTGCACCCATCGAGGGGGAAAGTTAATAGACACGGTAATAAATGCCAAAGCCACAGCAGAAGTGGCTCTCCAAGCCCCTGCCTGGAGGAGCTCCATCTCCCCTTAACAGAGTCACAAATGATTCCAGTGCCTGTGTGCCCGTTCGTATTCAGGGAGAAAAGCTGAAGGAGCCTCGCTGTGATGGAAATCATTTCTTTTCCTCTCCCACATACTTTGTGCTCGAGGAGCAGATGGATCCAGGCTGTTTACATCACAGAGGTCATGCCTCAGCTTAACAGTTGGGGAACTGACTGTTGGGAGAGATGCTCATCGCAACCAGGAGATTTGCTAAATCTGGGCTCCGGCAAACTTCTGCTGGTGGCAAGCGAAACACACAAACGTCCTCCTGCAGCCTCTTCACATTTGGGACCCATCCTGGGTGTTGGGCTGTTTCCCCAAAAGGGAGCTGCTGCCGAGAGGAGGCGAGGGCAGAGGCAGCTCAGCAGCAGCTCCTGCGCGTGAACCTTGAGGAGAATGCTGGAAATCCCGAGTGGACCCTGTTATCCACCAGTGCAGATGGTGTGGTTTGCAAGGTTTCTGCAAGGAGGCTCCCAGGGCTCCCTGCTGCACCACACATTCACACTGTGGCCATGATTTCACCTGAGCACGGCCTGGCTTCCCCAAAAGCAGTGGTGGAACTGCCAGGGAAAGAATTCCTTCCAGTGGAGGTGTTTCCATGGAGCTCATTCCCAAAGTGACCATCTCAGCTCTGTTCAGCCGTGGGACAAGAGGGGGCATTCAGCCAGGCCCTGCCTGCTCATCCAGCTCAGAGCTGGAAAGGTCACACCTCCCATCCCCCAGCAAAGCCAAGTGCTCTCTTCCAGCACAAGAGGATTGCAGTGAGTGCTAAAAACAAGAAGAGCTCAGCAAACAGAGCAAGGAACGAGGCCCCTCGTGCTGCACTCAAGGACACACATTATTTGTGTGCACAAGTACCTTCTCCTGCCTTCAGTCCTACTCCTCCATGGCTCCAGCAGCAGCTTTGGGTGATTCACCCTGCCAAGGTGCTGCATCCACTGAGCCACAGAGGATGTCCAGGCAGGGGGACACTCACAGTGGCCTTGCCATGGGGTGGCAGAGCCCAGTTGGCCACCTGCGCTCACCTCGCTCAGCCCTCCGGGGAGCTGAACAGTCCTGGATATCCCTGGATATCCCTGGGCAGATATCCCTGGATATCTGCCACGCCACAAGAGCATCTCCATTGCCAATTAGGCCACCCACCCACTTGCATCCTTCCCCAGTACAAACCCTATTAGCAGTAAACAAACAGTGGAAATGCCAGCCGGTGCCTGGGAAGAGTCCTAGACAACTGCACCCAACTCAGCAGGCATGGGAACAGCTGCCTCGGGCAGCCCTGGGGCAGGGAGGCACCCAGCTGGACCAGGGCATGGCCAGGCATTGCACCAGCCCCCTGTGGTCCTCTGGCCAGAGTCTGGCTTGTGTCCCCAAGCTGCTTTCAGCATCACCCCAGCACCAAAAGCCTCGGTGTCCACACAATGCGCGACACTGACACAATTCAATGTTGTAATAAGGGCCTTTCCCAGCTCCCTAACTTTCCTTCTCCAGGCTTTTGTAGGAAAGCTCCTGCTTGACCCCGAGACCCAGCTGGGCTTTGCCCAAATGCCCAAGCTGGATGTGTCATGAGAAACACAAATTCCACCCCAGGCTGCTTGGATATCTTCATCCCCCATGAGAATTGCCTCTCTGCAAGGCAATGTGAGGCCCTTCCTGCAGCCTGTCCCCAGAGCCCCTGGACTCAGTCACACCCCAAAATGAGAGCTGGCAAAATTCAGCCCGACAACAGACCCCAAAGAAGCCCAACCTGTCCCTCTAGAAACTCCTGAAACCACCATCATCCCACTTGAACTCCCAGGGACACTCAGGAAAGGGACAGCGATGACCAGGGCCATTCTCCACCCCGACCCTTGCATCTAAGGGCTTTCCATCTGGCCAAACCAGTGCTACAGTGACCTTTGCATTTTGCCATGATGTGTAATTAGCTAAAAAACTACCTGCTTCAGTCAGAACAGAGGATCCCACATCTTCCCCCAGTGCTGGGGAGGGCACGCTCTCACCATTCACCAGCCCCTGCCAGCAGCTGAGGATGTGCTGATGCAACCACAGTTCATTGTCATGGAGACAAGAAGAGTTTTTGTCTCCAAACCCAGCTTAATGGTTTGGATGAAAACTGCCTTTCCCCTTGGGAAGTGCAGGACAGGGACAGTTGCTTTGTCCCTACTTCCTTAACTTCTGGGCTTACCCATGTGCACCCCCAAGCAGCCCAGTTTGCACTCCCCCAGTGGTGGGCACGTCCTCCAGGTCACAGCACAGAGGTGCTCTGTGTCACTCCCCAAATGCATCCCAAAACCACCCCCACCCCACCACAAACAGCCTGGACTCAAACACATTTTCATGTCTCCCTCCTCTTGCAGGTCCCAAGCAGCCAGGAGATCCCCAATGAACATTTCTCACAGGGGACCAAAAGCACAAGATCTTCAGCAAGGTGAAATAACAGTCATAATAAAATATCTTCAAGACTGTCCCTTCCCAGGGAGAGAAAGAACCAAGCACAGCAATCCCCAATCTCTTGCTGTGGGGCAGGAATGGAGGGGATGGAGGGACACAGGGACCAGCCTTGGGTCTCCGGAACATGTGACAGGCACAGCTTGGAGGGAATGACCACATCACTCACCCTGACAGCACTCCCAGGACAAGGTTGAGGACAAAGAAGGATCCAATGATGATGAGGGGGATGAAGTACAGCCAGTTCCAGGTGGCTCCTAAGGCATCATTGGTCTGGAGGGGAAAGAAAAAAACAGGTGTGACATCACCTTCAACACCAGCAACGGGGCACAGGGAGGGTATGTTCACCTCAGAGCTCCAGGCTGACCACAGCAGGCTCCTCAGGGTGACGTGGCCATGCCTGCCAAGCCTTGGTGGACACGATTCCCCACCAGAAGAGCCCTGACACCCCTCAGCACCCTGCACTAGCCCTTCTCTCCAGCCTCCAGCCCTCATCAGGCAGGCCCGCTCTCCTCCAACCATCCCTGCAGAGACTGTAAGACATGAGTACAACTGGAGGAGCAGGGTCTTGCAGCCCAAAACTGAAGTAGTGAGGGTGAGGGGCCACCCTGAGCATGTTCTCCTCAGCAGTTTGATTCAGGGCTCCCCTGCACATCCACGGGGATGGGGCAAAGCAGCCCCAGGGCAGCAGGGCCCGCTGAGCACAGGTGTGCTTAGGGTGCCTTAAGACCAAGGAAGGTGGTGTCTGGAGAAGAGGCAGCCAATGTTTGTCCCCTTCATGCATGGTGGGAAACCTTCAAACGGGCATTTTGCTGCTGGCATCATCACTTAACACCTTGCAAACACCCTCCCACCACAGCTACAGCCCCCAAAGGCAAGGAGCTGAGATCAGACGGGAGCTCTGAGCGCAGGGCGCAGCCCGACAGCTGCAAAGGCTGCTGATGAGCCCTGCTCCATACCTCCAGACATTAATTCACCAGAGGTTTTAATAAAGCAGTGCCCCTGTGTCCCTCCCAGGCCCCATTTGTCCTCTGGTGTCAGGCACGGTGCGCATGATGCCGGGCTGAGGGTGATGCGGCAGAACGTGACTGTCTGGGGGAGGTGGTATCAATCTTCCTGCAATGAAAGACTCTTTCTCTTTTCTCTCTCTTCCCCCCTCTCCCTGTGCTAATTAAGCCCTCATCTTCATCTGAGTCATTGGCACCACATCTCCTGGTCGGCCAGTGCAGCGCTGAGACGAGGCTGTGAGACGGGAGCAGCGCGATTCCGAGGGGGAAGAAGTCACCGTGCCAGAGTCTTCCTCCAGTGGGAACTTCATCTGGGTGTCCCCATCACCCTGACACCGAGCCCAAGGCAGAAAGGGTGGCACCAGCACACCCCAACACAGGCATGGCCCACAGCACTGGCACAGGGGATGGGTGTGGGCGGCGATCTCGGTGACAAGGAGCAGCTGGCACACAGCAGCCATAGGATCTGGAAGGACTCACTGCTCTCCTCCTTTGGCACTGGGGAAACCACACACATCTTCTCAAGATCCTGCTCCTTCAAGAGCCCCAGTTCACCTCCAGCCCCTTTCTCTAGGGCCACGGGAGAAGCAAGTGCAGGGAGGAAGGAAGGATGCATGGGAATCTCAGATGGCCCTCCAGAGACACCCAGGCCACTGTGCTCTGCTCTGACAGCACCACCTCCCATGGAATCAGTCTCCAAAGCATCGTGCAGCCCTCAGCCCAAGCTTGGCAGGGCTCCAGCTCCCTGCCAAGATGCCACTGGGCACCTGCCACCCATGCCAGGATCGCTCGCCTTTGGAACTGACTCCTGCCCAAAAAACACAGGTTTTCCCTGAGGTCCTTGTCACAGGGAATGCAAAACAGACAAGCCCCTGTCCTACAGGGGAACAAGACATCTTCCCCCAGAACTGAGCCATCACCACCCCTTCTGTAGCCATCTCAGCAGGAGAGGGAGGGGGAGATGGGCATGAGATGATGGAGGAGAGGGCAGTTTCACCAGGGTTATCAGTGCCCAGGCCACCTCTTCCCTCTCCATTTTGCAGGCACAGCAAAGCTGGTGGCACTGGCAGGACTCTGATGGCATGGGCTGACTGTGATCCCAGCCTCTAGGTGTACTTGAGTGCCTGGCTCCCCTGGAGGAGGAGGCAAAGGGGTTGGAGAGACTTTTAAGGGGATTCGGGAGGTCACATGTCCAGCACCACTTGCACCCAGCAGCTCCAGGAGTGGTCAGGGAGGAGATGGGGACCCACATGCTCAAGGGACACAGCAGTGGCCACAGTGAGCTCAGGGAGGGTCCCAATCCCCTGGGCTGCCACCAGCAGCCCCAGGAACAGCACTGCCACCAGCAGCCACACGGGTCCTGCTGGCTGGTGCCAGCTTTGCTGGCATCCCCCAGCCCCAACATGAGATTTCTCAGGGAACATCCCAGTGCTCCCTTCAAACCCAGGAAATGCTGATGCCCAGACTAGCTCCAGACCATCATCTGGTACCTGCTCAGCCACTTGGACTGCCAAAAACTCACTATCCCCACTTCAAGCAGATGCTCCAATGGCTGCTGTAATTTCCAGCCTAAATTTATTTGTGGTCATTTTCTATACCACTCCGTTCTTCTGCCAGCACTGGCCTTTGGCTGAAATAGCTCTTCTCCTTCCTGTTTCCATCCTGGTCTATTTCTAGACAGCAATCACAGCCATCTCCAGCCTCTGCTTTGCTGGCCAAAGCAAGGTTCCTCCAGTTCTCTCTTGCCCAACTGGCTCTCCTGCCCTATTTTATCCAGCAGCCCATTCCCTGCTCCAGTCCAGGCTCAGTTCATCCTTCCTGGACACTTGAGTGAGCAATCTGAGTGTTCACTCTCCATCCCTGCATGATGCCACAGAGACTTTACCACCCCACTGCATCCCACCATCCTCCCTCCCCCTTCGTGACACCCCTGCCCTGCCGCCACTTCGTGGTCACCCCAGTGTCACCCACTCACACTCTCCTCCTCCATGCCACTGCTTCCCAGTCAACAAGGCCTGAGCTCCAAGGAGAGATCTTTGCTGCTGCCCAGGAAGTGCTTGGCTTTCCATTTCTCACTGCATTCCTCTGGCCCTCAGCTGCCTCCCAGCCCACAATGGCAGCCTCTGTCCCTCCAGCTCTGGGAAGCCAGTGGATGCTGAAGGCAGGAAAGCCCATGATGCATCCCCAAGGACTCCACAACTTGGTGACACCCCCTGTGTCCCCCCAGCACCATCCCATTCCCTGCCAGCCTCACAGAGCTCCTCATCCCCTTCCCCTGTTCCCCTCTCCATCACCACTTTCCAACAGCAAACCCTTTACTACGAGGAGCAGCCCTACGGCATCTCGGGGCCTGCGCTGCCAGGTTAGCCCGGCGTGACCTACCTTTGGCAAACCCATGATTCATTTCCCTCTCTTGCCTCCCAAATCTGTTCGGAGATGGCATGCGATCGAGGTCAGCCTCACAGTCCTATTCCTGCCTGCCTTACTTTTCCCTCCCCTCCTCCCCCCAGCTTTTAAATATAGGCACCACATTCGCTATTCTCCAGTCAGATGGTGCCTCCCCCAACTCGGTGGAGCTGTTAAAAATACTTGTTACCAGACCTGCCATTTCATGTGCCAGCTCCCTCCCAGCGTGGGGTGGGGGGGAGGCCATCCCAAGCAGCCGGGCTGGTGGTCTCAGCGTTGGGCTTCCATGTTGGCCATGCCCTCATTCCTGGTGTCACACCTTTTGTCACTTCATGTTGACCAAGAGCGGGGCTGAAATGCCCATCCATGCCCAAATCATCCATGCCCAAATCAATCATCCATGCCCAAATCATCCATGCCTTGCTTCCATCTGCAGAGGTGGGGGAGCTGCTGGCTGCTCCTCCAGGAGGTCTCTGTCAACACAACTTCGCTGTGGCACTCATGGCACTTCCCAACTTTTCTGACACCAGGATGTCGTTGTCTCGACTCTTTCCCCATTCCTTTGGGGCACCATTTGTTCTTGATGTCCCTCTGTGGGCAGTAGTTCATCATCTTGGTCCACCATGCCTTCCCATGGGTTTTGTTCCCCTTTGTAGGAGGCTGTTGGAGGTCGTTGTTTGCAGAATTCAGGGTAGACACAGGAATTTCAATCCCTAAGTTACACCAACTCCTTCAATGAAGAAATTCCTGGCTCCTGCCTTGCTCCCTGTACACCTGGCCAGGTCCCATCCCTCACCCAAGTGCTTTGGGAAGGGCTTTTTATATTCCTTTGGGAAACGGAGGAGCTGCTTGATGCCAAATCTTTGCTGCTTCTCCCCTTCGCTTTGAGAGGCCTCCTTCTCATCATGCACCCCACCACCCCCCAAAACTCTCCTGTGGCCACCAGACCAAGAGCCACCACTCTCACATCCTGGCACGGCCCATCCTGCTGCCAGGAAAGCCCTCTGAGCCTAAAAATGACACCACCAAGGCGTGGGAGCAGGGCCCTCCTGAGGGAACAGAGAAAGAGCCCCCAGCAGCTCCTGCTTCTCAACCCCCAAGCACAAGAGGTTATTCTTCAGGCAGCTCTTGTGGTGTTTGTTTGGTTTTTTTTGTTGGGTTTTGGGGTTTTTCTCCCCCCACAAAGGGCAGGAAAAGGCGCAGGAAGCTGCAAAAGCAGGTCTCGCTCAGGGGGCCAGGAATCTAAAGAAATCTAAATATATCCTCAAGTTGAATGCACAGCACAAGCTCACAGCCCACACGTCCCCTCCCTCAGGCTGCAGCACAGGGGAACCTTCAGGATTTCTTTGCTATAGGGGAAAGGAGGGGGGAAAACCTCAATAAACCCCTCAAACTCGGTCTCTGCTGGCTAAAAATAAACAGAGAGCGGGTTCAGCCTGTGCAGGGAGCCTCAATGGCCACTCATTGCTCACCAGCTGGGGATGGGGAACTGGGGACCTGTGGGCACCCAAAACATTTGGGGAGCAGCAGGATGTGAGGATTTCATCCACACAGAGATTCCTAGAAGGGTTTGGGTTGGAAGGGACATTAAAGGTCATCTGGTTCCAACCCCCTGCCATGTTCAGGGACACCTTCCACTAAACCAAACTGCTCCAAGCCCCATCCAGCCTGGTCTTGGTCACCTCCAGAGATGGGGCTCTGGACACAGCTTCTCTGGACTGCCTGTGCCAGGGCCTCACCATCCTCACAGGGAGGAATTTTTTCCTAAAATCTAATCTAAACCTACTCTCCTTCAGTTTACAGCCATTCCCCCTTGTCCTTTCAAGAGCCAGCCTCACTGATTCTCCAAGGTCTCATAACAGGGCTGGGCTTTCACTTGAGGCTTTCCCTGGAAGGCAGGGGAGCTTTCTGCCCCTTCCCAGCAGATGTGACCTGGAGACCTTCCCATGCATCTTGGCCAACACCAGCAGCCCACAGGGATGCCCTGTACACAGTCAGGTCCCCTCTGGAATCCCCTCTGCATCAGGAGAGAGCTTCTGTGCTTTCTGTTTGAATATGGGCTGAAACAGCTCATAATTGCACTGGGGTAGCACAGCTTCATTCCTGTATGCACTGGTGGAGTCCTGTGGGGAGGGTGGGGGGAAATCCATGGGACTTCCAGCAGCATGGATAGCACCACCCTGTTGTCATCGCTGTCCTCTGCCAGGACCTCCCACCCCACAGTGAGCTCCCCTGGGAATCCACAGTGCTGCAGGGCAGGGATGGGGTGACTGAACTGTCCCAAGCTCCTTGGCTGGGCAGGAGGGATCTGTCAGGCCCCACAGGCTGCAATCCTACTGAGAGGGTTTGGGGCAGATGGGAAAAGCCAGGACCTCAAGGGCCTTTGTGTCGGGAGCTGTGTAGAAAGGTTCACACCTGCTTTCCCCAGCACTTCTCAGGTGCTTTCAGAGCAGGACAGCGGGTGCAAGACCACCACAGCTTCCATGATTTGTGCTCCAAACCCTTGGCTTGGCACCTTCCAGTGGTGGTGACACCCATTGTGCCCCTGCCAGGGCTGATGGTGTCCCCCCAGCATCACCTCCCCAGCCCCTGACCTGCTCCTCCCTGCAAACCACAGCTGCCTCCAGCTGAGAATCACACACAGCCCAGCAGTCACAGCCTCATCCCCCACAGCCAAAGGGGGAGAAAATTAATTATAAAAGTACCTCTCAGCAGATTCCCTGGCCTGAGCAGCTCCCTGCAGCCCCTGACACCCGCTGCTGCTCCCCCAGCACAGTAACAGATCTCCTTGTTCCCTTTAATGGCTGTAATTGAATCTCCTGCATGCAGGGCCATGCTTCACTCTCTGCCTGGGATCCATCAGCGACCCTGGCACTGGACAAGATCTGAATGGAAATGCTTTGCTTGCCCAAATCAGGTTAATGAGGAAATGGGAACATTTCCTCTGCAAGGCCAGGGCTGGCCCGGGGTGGGACACATCCTGCCATGGGCAAGAGTCAGGGTCTCTGGGCAGGGTGGGCACCTCCTGCCCCATTCCCTTCCTGGGAAGGCAGGAATAATGCCAGAGGGGGACACAAAGCTCAGCATAATCTTCTGTCTGAGTGTGTGCAGGGAGGGAGTGGGGAAACAGGATCAGGACACAACACATTTCATTCTTCTGTTTCCTAAATGGGATGCAATAAAAAAAGCGTTGCTAGAAGCACTGCCAAAAATCAGGTGTTTTCAAAATATTTGAAATAGGCACTGAGACCAATTTTGGTGCTGTTCTCCTCCAACCCACCAAGAAATTGCACCCCGATGCCCCAGCATCAATGCACAAACCCAGTCCCCGTGTTTGCCTCCTGCTCTGCCTCTCCCCACAGTCATCCCTCACTGTGAGCCCTCCAGGTTTCTCCCAAACTTTCACCTTCCCCCTGCCCAGACCCCTCCTGTGCCTTCCCCAGCACCCCCCTAGGGTGAACTTTTCAGGATGGAGGCAGGCAGGATGAACTTTTCCTGATGGAGCACTTGCAGAGCTTCACAGTTCTTCCCAGTGCACACCCATGTGCCTCTCCAGCTGGACCCAGACCCTGGACACTGAAGCAGGGCATGGCTTCCACAGGATCAGCTTTGGGGCTGTTTTTTCATGAGACTTGGTTATTTCCAGCTCTGTTTTGGGCATGCTGCAAGCCCAGAGAGGCAGCTCAGCCTCCATGATATGTTGTTCCTAAATATGATTTTCATCGTTGTGTGATGTTCCTGGATGGAGGAACACCCCCAGCTTCAGCTGTGCCGCTCTGGGACAGCAGAGCCCTGCACAACCTCACTCATGGACCCTTCAACAGCCCCATCACCCAACCCTGGGGCACAGGAGCACATTCACCAAGAGGTTTGGAACCAGCTTTCCAACACCTCACCAACGCAACTTCCAGCACCAAACCCACTCATGGGAATTACAGGTCCTGGGCTTAACAAAGATGAGAGAGGCAGCACTGAGACCCCCTGCCACCTCCCACCCTTGAGCCTGGAGCTGCTGGGCAATGCCAGAGCATCCGTGCTGGAGCACTGGTACCTCCAGCAGCCCCCCCCGAGCTCCTGCAGGGCTTCCAGAGCATCTTGGAGTGAGACTTTCCCGCGCGGGCAGGGAGGAGGGTGTGGGCAGGCAGCTTTTGATGGAACATGCCTGAGAGCTGGGATCCAGCAGACACAGTTTGTTTCTTGCTGTGTCATTTCAGTACATACACACACACACACACACACAGAGAGAGAGAGAGGGGAAAAAGGGGAAGAAGAAGGAGGGGGAAAAAAAGGCAGGAACATTTGGCAAGCTGGTGAGGGTCTGGCTTTGCTGAGTGCGGAGAAAGAGACGCTTTTGCAAAGGGAGGAGAGGGGAGAGCAGGCTGGCTGCCACACACGTGCCTGGCAGGGCCCAGCTCCAGCACCCACGGCTGCCAGCTCGGGCACCAACTGGAGCCATTTGGGGAAAAACAGCTCAATTTTTTGAGTTGGGAAGGGTTTGAACCTTCGGGGTGGAACCTGAACTCTCCTCCCTGAATTTGCTCCCGCCTATGTTTAAAACACGCAACATTTGGGAGGAAGGAGGGGGGAAAGGACTCTGTCCTGCGGTGCCACAAGTGCTGGGGACTTTTTGGCAGCCCCCAGTGCCCCAGCCCTGAGCGCAGCCCGCTGTGCCCCCGGGGCTGGGAGCTGCCAGGAATAGCTGCAGAGGCATTACGGGCTGTGCCGGCTGCCGAGCCGCTCGGAGCTCTGGGTGCTGATTAAATTTTCATACCTCCCCGCCAGGATCTTCTGTGTGCGGCTGTGTTTTAATTTAAAACACATAAGGAGGGACTCCTGCTCCCTCTGCAAGCCTTCTGGCTGGAGAGCCTGGCGCCGTCCCAGAGAGCAGAGGGCTAAAAAGCCAGGTGGTTTCCCCTCTTTTGCCATCCCTCCCACCTCTGCAGCCTCTCTCCCTCCTCCTCCTCCTCTTCCCAGCTCCTTGCTGGGAGCCACCGTTGTGCATCACACTCCCAGCTTCCTGCTGCACTGAGCTCCTCCAGCCCATCCCCGTGGTGTCAGGGATGTTTTGGGGATCTTGCACCACAAGCAGAGTTCCCTCAGCCCTTGGTGCGTGGCTGGCACTGCTCTTGCCCTGGGACCCACCAGTGTCCAGAGGAGCTGCAGCAGCTCCTGGAAGTACTGGGGCTCAGGGAGGTTTCCCAGCTCATCTCAGGCCTGAGCAAACCCCCCAAAAAGAGGAAAATTCTCTCTGGTCAAGTCATTATTTTTGCTGGCTGCTTGATGGAAAGCCAGGCACTGTCCTCACTCTCCACGAGGCTGAGGTGGAACCCACCCAGAGCTGCACCATGCTCAGGTCTCACTGACACTGCTCACTCCAAGGTGCTTTGGGGAGGGCAGCTGAGCACTCAGCATCCCAAGGGATGGCTGTGAAACCCCAGGAACTGATGCCAATGTGCAATGAGCAATTTTGTACACACAGACACAGGGAAAAACAACTGCTCTGCAACAGATTCCTCCTCTGACCCCCTCCAAGTGACAAATGGGGATGGGGCAGGAAGCAGGACAGCCAAGCCCTGCTCACATCTCTGATTCAAGCTTGGCTGATGATATAACACACCTCCCTTCCCAAGCACCCCAAATCAGGCTTGCCAGAGCAGTCCCTGTTTCAAAAGGGTGGATGTGTCACCACATTTCAAAGCCAGGCTCCAGCAGAAGATCTTCAGTACTTCAATGGGGCTCGTAAGGAAGATGGGGACAAACATTTTAGCAGGGCCTGTTGTCACAGGACAAGGGGTGGTGGTTTTAATCTGGAAGAGGGTTAGTTTCAATTTGATCTAAGGAAGCATTTTCTTACAAGGAGGGTGGTCACACACTGGCCCAGGTTGCCCAGAGAGGTGGTGGATGCCCCATCCCTGAAAGTGTTCAAGGCCAGGTTGGATGGGGTTCTGAGAAACCTGGACTGGTGGAAGGTGTCCTGCCCATGGCAGAGGGGTTGGATTGGTTGATCTTTAAAATCCAAACCAAATCCAATCTAAACCATTCTGTGATCCTGTGACCTCAAGTTTGGTGCTTCACAGGCAAAACCAGTCCAAAGCACCTTGTGCAAACCCAGCCCTGCACCCAGCAGCCTGAAATGACTTCTGCACATGGTGAGATTCACCAAAACCCTCCTGCACCCCACACTGAGGGGATGTCCTCCCCTCCTGGCCCCAGCACCTCCAGCATGCTGGAAGCACGTGGGGGTTGAGTCACACGTGCTGCAAACCCCCGTCCTTGCAGCAGCTCCTGTTTTCCAGCCACTCCTGCAACATCTCCACACACACACAGCTCACACTTGGCACCCAACCCGTGCCCCTGCAGCCTCCTGGCTCTCTGCTGCAGCTGCTCAGCTCTGCATGGGGCTGCAAGACCCAGACCCAGCTCCCCCGAGGCCATGGACGCAGCTCTGCCCACCACCACTGCATTTTGGGAGGTATTTTTGGAAGCCACCAACATCTTGGTGTTTTTTCCCCCCCAGCAAATGCTCCCCTCCTGCTGCAAAAGCACCCAGGAGGGGCTCAGCCCTCAGCCCTGGCATCTTCTATGGCTCCCTGTGCTGTTTGGCCCTCCTGCTTCCCTATGGTCCCAGTCCCCTGTGCCAGGAGAGGATGAGGAGTTCAGCCTGACAGCCAGATCCATGCAGGGGAACAGGAGCAGGCTCAGAGCCTGTGAGTGATGCCAGCAGCAATCACAGCAGGGTTTGGGCTGGGAAAGCCCTCTAAGGTCACCGAGTCCAACCATTAACCCAGCACTGCCAGGGCCACCACTCAGCCGTGTCCCCAAGTGCCACATCTGCACATCTTTTAAATCCCTCCTGGGCAGCCTGTGCCAGGGTTTCACAACCCTTTTGGAGAAGGAATTTTTCCTAATATCCAGTCTGAACCCTGGTGCAACTTGAGGACAATTCTTCTCACCCTTTAAGCTTGGGGAGAAGAGACCAATCCCCATCTGGTCAAAACCCTCAGTCAGGGAGTTGCAGAGAGTGAGAAGGTGCCCCCTGAGCCTCCTTTTCTCCATGCTGAGCTCTCCCAGCTCCCTCAGCCTCTCCTTGTGCTCCAGACCTGCTCTGGGAGGAGCAGGCAGCCCTGCAGAGCCCACCTGCCCCCAGCACATCCTTGCCACGGGTGTTTTTCTTCCCACCTCAGCTCCTGGCAGTGTGGGGGGAAGAGGAGAGTGTCAGGTTCTGGCAAAGGCAGGCTCCTCCTCACTACCTGAGAGCACAGCAGCTGAGCAGTCCCAAACAGCAACACAAATAAACAATTGCAGGGAATAAACACAGAGCTGCCGTTCTGCAGGAAATATCGATTCCAAACCCCTCTCCTGTTTGCTTCCTGGGATCGTGGGAGCTGGGCTGAGCATCCAAAGCATCGTCACCAGGTGCCTGTGCCCCACACCTGGGGAGCCCCTCAGCAGCCCTGCCATCCCCCCGAGCCCCAGCATCACTGTTGGGTGACAAAATGCATCCCTGCCCCACGCCAGCACAGCTGCAGAGGTGGGGAAGAAGGACAGTGAGGCTCCTTGCCAGCTCTGTGCTTCCTTCTGGGCCCTACAGAAATCAGGCTTGGTCTGGAGCCAGCCCAGGGAAGGGGTGTCTGCTCCAGGGTAAGAAGAAAACCAAACTATTTCTTAGCCCCTGTTTCAGACCACAGAGGCAGTCTCGAAGTCAAACTCCCCTCCAAAAGAAATCAGAGCCCCCCCAGGCTCCCAGGGGCAGGAGCTGGAAAAGCCATAACACCCCACAGTTCTTTTATTTCAACCCGTACTGTGATTTCTGCTTCATGAAGGCAAAGCTGACACGAAGAAAGCAAAAAGCAAGCACACAGATTAAATAATCCACGTGGAAATTAGCTTGTTCTAATGCTGCCTGCAAAATCCAGGAGCTATGCTCCTAAACCTGGTAGAACAGTGGAAAAACAGATCTTAAAATCATGATACAGCCACAGAGGGGGATTCTATAGTAAGCAATTTCTTTGAGAGATTGCTAATGTGGTTCTCCTGCCATCTCCCTCTCCCCTGCAGGGTTAATCCACAAGGACACAGCCTCCCATTGCTATCTCTCAGTGGGAAAGTGGGATCCCCCCACTGAACCCCCCAAACCTGGGCCATGGCCATGCTGGCTAGCAGCAGGAGCCTGTTCTGGCTTGCTGCTCCAAGTGATGAAGGTGATGGCAGAGCACCCCTGTAGTTTCCCAGCCCTCCTCCTGCATCCCCCAGGGAGCGCATCCCTCATCTTTTCATTAAAAAAAAAAAAAAAAAAGCAGAAATCCATTTTTCTTAACCCAAGTAGCAAAAGGACAGAGCACCCACAACCTTTGCACCTTGAGGCCCTCTGAGAGTCCCTGGGGAGGATGGGAAGTGCAGCCCAGCAGTGCCAGCTCTGGCCACCTCCCCCCAAGGTGAATCAGCAGCATTGAATGACACCAAGGTCCCAAATCCTCACTTCAAGTAAGAGCCAGGGAAGGTCCCTGCTCCTTTCCATTAATTGGTCAGTGGCAGCTGGTTCTTTTTGGTCAGTAACAGCTGGTTCTTTGCAGAGGAACAGGGCAGGGAGGCACCTTATTTATGGCCCTGGCCATTGGGAACATGGTGACAGAGCATGGCAGTGACATCAGTGACAGAACACGTCTGCCCAGCTTTGCTAATCGTGCTGGGAAGAGGATTTGGATGCACACAGGGGTCCCAGAGAGCCCCCAGTTTAGCAGCTAGGGTAGTAAACAGGGGTTCCTGTAGGGTCAGCACAGCTTCCAGAGCTCCCAGCATCCCCTCCCATCCAGCAGAACCCAAGTGATGAATCAGCAAATCCCAGACACTGGAAGGGACCAGCTCCAGCCACAGGCATGCACAGGCTACATATGACAGTGGGAGCAGCTGCCCAGGGCACTGGGAAATCACCTTGCCTGATATACTCAATTATAGCTGGGCAATAGGTGCTGTGGGGAAGTCCCTGAGCCCACTGACACCAGAAATGGGCACAAAATTGAAGATTTTCGGTCTGAACGCTCAGGTGGTTCAGCCCTGCCTAATTCTACCCCCTGACACAACAAGATCCTGACACTGCTACTTCCTTCAGGAAGAGGAAAACCAAATCCTCATGGAAAGGTCAAGCCTTTGCAATGAACTCTCCCCTTTCTACTCCAGTCTGGGTTTCACAATCCATCTGCCCACGCCCGCCATCCTGCACCCCCCAGAGGGACCCTGTGACAGACTGAGAAAGAAAGGGGCCCCGGTGACAGCCTGGCATTGTCCTGGGGTTTAAAAACAGCCTTTTCCCCGATGCCAGAGTCCCTCCTGAAGCAGTCTCCCCACCACATGCCATCCAATTTGCCTCCTGCAGAGCACTGCCACTCTGCAAATCTCCGGGCGTTATGGGAACCAGGGTATAAAAACATTCCCGGTGCAATGACGCCAAAATTGATGCTGAAATTAGGCTGGGAACAGAACAGGCACGGTTGCTTCTAGCCCACAAACTCAAACATGCTTACATGGCCAGTCGCCCACGGCGATATTGCGCTCTGGGATCGCCTGGAGCTTTCTTTCCTGCTTCCAGCTTTGCCCCCAAGTTGCTCTCTGAGCACCCCAAGGGCTTGGGCATCAGCAGCTTCCAGCAGCTGCGAAGCACAGGAACTCAGCCCAGCCACCCCCTGCTCCATCAGCACAAAGATCCCAGCTCCAGATGCCGTCCTTGCCCCAGAGAAGGGGTCTGAACCCAGCTCTGAGGCTCTACCAGGCCACCAGACACCCTCTGCCTGGTCTGCCATGCCCAGAAAACACATCCACTCTCACAGAGTCGCGCTGGGGAGCACAGGAGGAGCAGGCAAGGAAGGATGGCTCCCCCAGGGACAGCCTTCAAGCAGAAGGATCACTGCAGGACGTGCCCACGAGGTTTTGCTCTCTGACATGAGCTGCACGACCCAGCCAGACACGGGGACCAGGCCCTGAGAGCTCCCTTTGCCCGGAGGCATGGAACACACCCCTCTGGAAGGACTAACGTGAAGGAGACTCTGGATCTCCTGAGCTTCCAGCACACAGAAGCAGCTCCCCACTGGCCAGAGAGCCGCCAGAGCAGCAGTACTCACATTGTACAGGACTGTGGTCCACCCTTCCATGGTGATGCACTGGAAGACGGTCAGCACAGCGAAGAGGATGTTGTCGAACTGCGTGATCCCGTCGTTGGGACCGATCCACTCGCGGCACTCGTAGCCCGGGGGGCAACCCTGCACCCCGCACGGGTGGGGAGGGTCCAGCTCCTCGAGCTCACCTGCAGGCACACAGCACAGAGCCAAAGGAGGCAGAGGTGAGGGACGGCTCATCCCGGCTCTTTGCCACCCGTGGGATGTGAGGAGGGGGCCGGGCTGAAGTCCCCACCTGAATTGTTGGTGTAGCAGGCTCGGTGCAGCTTCCCGCTGTAGAACTCCAGGCCGATGATGGCGAACATGAGGATGGCAAAAAAGAGCAGCAGGCCGATCTGGAGGAGGGGCACCATGGCCTTCATGATGGATTTCAGGACAATCTGCAAGCCTGGGAGGGGAGAGAAAGGGCACAGCTCAGAACAGCAATGCCAACCCCCTAGCAGGGACATGTCTGTGGCAGGAGGGACACGGAGCAGAGAGGATGGGCAGTCAACAGAATGATGCAAGAGGCCAGCACAGCCTTTGGGCAGGAGGATCCTGGAGGAAAGCCCCATCACAGGGGAGGGAAAGCCAAGCTGCAGAGCAATGCTCCATAAGAGGTTGTTTCTGGTCCCCACTCCAATGTCCTGCCTGTCCTTGCCCCACCTGGACTTGGCGGGACGCAGCTTGTGCAGCTCTGTCCCCCTCGCTGCCCCCAAGGCAGGGATCCAGCCCTGCTGGTGCCCAGGGCAGGAGGGACAGCAGGACGGGTGCCAGCAGCAGCCTAGTTTCTTTATTTATCCCCGTGCCAACAGATGAAATCTTGCAACAAAAAGAAAAAAAAACCCAAAAAACCCAAGACATCTCCCCTGAATAAACCCCAGTCCTGAAAGGATCCACCCACCGCCTTCTGGCCAGGGAAGAGGAGCTGCCAGCGGGCTCTGCCAGGCACAGAGAGGGCTGGGCAGGGGGCAGTGCCACCCGGGGACACCAAGCGCTGCCACCTTCGAGATCCCACCACATGGAGAGGTGGCACGAGGTGGCAGAAGGACCCCTCTCACCCCGAGGACATCAGGGACGGATGGGGACAGCCCGGGAGGAAGACCAGGAGCATCCAACTTACTGGGAATGCCCGAGACGAGCTTCAGGGGCCGGAGCACGCGCACAGCCCGCAGCGTCCGCAGGTCCACGTGGGTGTTGAAGTGAGTCCCGGCCGTGGCGAGGATGCTGCGGGCACACAGGGAGGGACAGAGCAGAGTTATCCCGGGCAAAGCGCTCAGCCACTTCAGTGCCACGTTGTCACCCCCAGGCCGGGGGAAGCCATGAGGAAAAACAGAGATTCAACTCCTCCCAAAGGTCGGTGAGCCTTGTTTGAAGGTGGCACCCAAATTCATGGGCCACTACGACCAGACAAAGCCACCCAGCACCAGCAGTCCCGCCATCAGTGCCCCCCTCACACCAGGACAGCCCCACAGCACCCGTGGATCCCAAATGGGGTCTCAACACCACCAACACCACATTCACCCTGGCTGCAGAGGATTGGCCTCCCTCCCAGGGAGGTGGCACGTGGACCTCAGAGATGTGGGTCACTCCCCTCCGTGCTCCTCTGGCATGATGGCTCCTCCAGCCATCAGCTGCCCTGGCTTATTCCACACATGGAGCTTCCTCAGAGCCCCACCTCTGGGATTGCTGAGAAGGAGCTGAGAACCTCACACACATTCCAAAATCTATAGTCATGAAAGTTTGATGACCTTGGAAGGCAACTGGCAAGCACAGGAAAGACTCCAGAGGTTTTCTTTTAAAACACAAAGGTTTTTTTTCCTTTCAAGCCCATCTCCAGAAAACAAATTGGGGCAGGAGGGAGCTGGTGCACACCAAGTCCAGCAGTGGAACACTCGGGGCCCCTGCACCTGCTGTGGGGACACCTCAGGGATGCTGCACCTCAGGGATGCTGGCAGAACCCTCTCCCATCCAGGCTTGGTCCCCAGGTGCTGGGCGAGGAGCAGGGAAGTTGCAGTAGAGTAGCAGGGGCTGGGAGAGGAGGGGATGGGGAGGAGAACGGGACAGAGGGAGGCAGCAACCTCAGGGTTGTTTGCAGCAATCCAAAAACCGAGGGAAATTGGGTCATTGTTCCACTAATTCATCTAATTACAGGCCAGAGCAGCTCTCTGGCGCGCTGAGCAATTAGCACTCTTTCTCTCACCCTCTCCCCGAGGTACAGCAGGTACCAGCCTGTCCCTCCAGAAAGGCGGCTGGGTTTCCTAGGATACCCTGGCAGCAGAAACGCTCTCACATCTGCAAACCGGGTTGTTCCAGCTCCTTTTCCCAGCCTCCTCTTCCTCCTTGCCCCAGCACAAGGGGCCAAAGCCGGGCCCCAGCAGCAGTTGGGATGCATCGCCCACAACTCCCTGTGTATCACACTGCTCATCCCTGATATTTACAGGGATTTTTTTACACTTGTTGGCACCTTCCCTTTCCCCCGAGCCCTTTCCACACATTTTCCATGCCCCAGCCTCTGCCCAGCCCCTGCTGCCCACGGGACTGACAGGAGAGCAGAAAAGGGACTTAATTAAGCCAGGAGCACCCAGAGGCTGGGCAGAGCTGTGCTGTTAAATTGGTTGTAAGACCAAAATCAATAAGCATGATAAAGCACGGCCACTCAGCAGGGCGAGGGAGGGAGAACAGCCCCATCACTTCCCACCCTGCCAGCCAGAGCAGGGTACCCCAAAATGCCAGCACGGGGGACAAACTGGGCCAACTTCGTGCTAGAAACAGCCTAAACCCTCCTTCAGAGTGCTGCTCATGTCCCAGCCCCTGGAGTGCCAGCAGCCTCCCAAAGGGGCAGGAACAGCCCCAAAGGGGCAGGAACAGTCCCAGCGCTGCCTCCAGCCAGGACTGAGCACCTCCAGGAGGCCGGGGATGCTCCTGGGCAGGACGCAGGCTCCAGCCAAAGCGAGCCCAGCTGGAATCTCCTGGCAGCAGAGCAGGGTTGGGATGGGCATCTCTCTCCTCTGAGCATGGATAGAGCGCTGGAGGTGGAGCCCTGGCAGCCTCACCACAACCCCCCCGTCCCCGGGAGCAGCAGGGCAGCACCTGGCAGCGCCCCGGCTGCAAAGTCCTCGGCTAACCCAGATTTGAAGTTGATTTGATTGTTTGAAGGGCTCCGGAGCCGCCGCGCTGAGCCTCCAGGCAAGGCTCGGGCGATTCCAGGGCACTCCTTCCCCGCGCTCCAAATTAGCTGCTAAGAATGGGACTCCTCTGTGGCAAGGTGACATGCTCCTTGTCCTCGCTGGGGGACAGGCGACAGCACGAGTTCTCCCGGGAAGGAGCTTCGGACAGATCAGCAGACCGAGGCGGTGGCACTCAGGCACTCAGAGCTGAGCCGCTGCTGTGACACAGGTGCCCGCACATCCTCCCGGGACCACAGCGGAGCGGCTCCCAGCAAAGCCATCCAGCCCAGAGCCTCCGGGCAGCCTCTGAGCGGCCCCACACCGCCCTTAGACCTGATAAAGTGGCTGGGAAAAGCTTCCAGGCTGCTTTTCCCGAGCCTTTCAGTGGCTGCAAGTTCCACACATCCCCTCTCCTGGATCACCAGGTTTCTCTGGAAGGCACAGACACCACCTGCTAATTATAAATCCAATGGTCAAAACACACCTTGCTGCTTTGGACTTCAGCACATCTCACCTGTCAATTGCACCTCTAATTATGCCTTTTGTTAATAATTTTTTTTTTTAAACCATATCAGCCAGAACGTTCTGAATGAAGGTTTCTCCCAGCTCCTGAGGTGGGACTGGGGCTGTGTCAGACCTTTGTGCTGCCACAGGGCAGCAGCTCCTGTATCTGTAGAACAATTCCAACCCTCTTCGATCACTCACAATATCCACGTCTGATGTGCTAATAATTATTCGTTATTTTTAGGCAAGGACCCAAACTAAAATTACATCTCACCATCCAAGTTATTTGAAAAAAAGCTGCCAGATTTAGGCTATAAAAATCCCAATGATCTCATGCTTTTCATCATATGTACTGGAGGAAAAAAAGAAGGGGGAAAGAAAAAAAAAAAAAAGTGAAGGCGTTTTTATAGGTCACCCAGGCAAAGGGGTTAGTTTTACTTCGGAGGAAAGGGGGAAGAGAGACTTCAGGTGGAGAAAAGAGCAGAGAGGAGCTTTTGGAAGGATGCAAATGAGAGAGGAGGCAGGATGGGAAATATATGCTAATCCCCCGAAGTATAATTGAATAGTGAGCAATCACCAGCAGACAAAAACACTCTTTCAGGAGAGGGGAAAAAAAATAATAATCCAATGCTTTGTGTTTGCAACCAGTATGATTATTTTATTTTATTTTTTTTATTTGGAGGCTCCGGGGAGGAGCTGGGCTCCCATTCCCATCATCCCATCCCTCAGCTGCAAAGAGCTTCACACCAGAGACCCCAAGCAAAGGCTGGACCCCAAATGATCAGATGGACCCAAAATTCATCCCCTGACCCCAAATTGGGCCCCCCTCAAGATTCCCCTCAGGGAGCACTGCTGAAGCTCATGCAGACAAATTGTCCCAGCAAAGGGTGTGCTGGGTGGAGAGAGGCATGGGCTGAGCCAGACTAATCTCAGCCCAAAATCTGGGGCAGGCAGGGTGCTGGCTGGCATGCAAATTACTATTTATAATTAAGTGGAAAGGCCCCTGAAGGCTTGCACTGCCACCTGACTCTACGAGGGAGACTACTTCATAATTAATACACTGGTCAAACGGCTCACAGAAAGTGAGTTACCTGATGGATTCACCCCGTTCCTGCCCTGTTCTGGGGGTGAATCCATGGGGTGAACCCAGCCCTGCCCTCCCTGCAGGCAGCATCACGTGCAGCAAGGTGCTCTCAAGGCTCTTGGGTCCAAACCTGGCTCAAGGCAGGGCCAGTGGGGTCAGGTCACCCACTCTGAGGATGCCACAGCAGAACACATCCTTGGGGACACCAAGGGACAGGGACACCAGGGCCAAGTGCTGCCCTTGGCACAGTTCAGAGCAACGTCAGAGCCTCCATCACCTTCGCCTGCTCTTTCTAGGTTTCGGGGCTGTGACCCAGGTGGATTGAGCTGCTGCAAAGCTCCTGCTCCCGCCCTTCCCAGCAGCTCGGGGAGCTCTGCCTGGGCACAAGCGACTCCCTGAGCCGTGGGATGAGGCTGAAGGACAAAATCTGCCTTTACCAGCCTCTGATCCGGGGGGTGAAATGATCCCCTAAGGCCACCTCCTCCTGGAGAACACCCCAGGATTTGGGGGGATTCATTTGGGGGGATCCCCCATTCTGGGTTGGCCAAACCCCATATCTCCCTCCTGCCTCCATCCCCACACTGCCTCTCAGCAGATACAGGATCTGGCAGGGGGAGATGATGCTGGTAAAGCTGCTTATGCACCTACAGGAGCTGGTGGAACCTAAAGCAACTGACAGGAGACAGGAGAGCTGGCCCCACACGAGAAACAGAAAAGAGGCAAGGGCAGATCACAGCAGGGCCTGTCTGAACTCGTGCCAAAGGAGACCCCAGAGCATCCACCTGTGTGATCCCACCTTCTCCTGAGGATGAGGAGGAAACAACCCATCATCCCTTCCCTCAGGCCAGGCTTATACCCCCCACCGCCTCTTCCAGAGCAAGGTGCAAAGAAGCCCCACAGGACAACGAGTGTCTCCCCCCAGCCCAGGAGCTCTGCCAGGGGGTCGGGGTGCAGCAGGGGTGCCTGGCAGGGGAGGCAGTGCCACGTGGGGACCAGCAGCCACGTGGGAGGGACTGACTCACTCTGCGGCTTCAGGAAACCAAACTGAAGGCGGGGAAGGATGGAGCGAGGAAGGAAGGAGCTGGGAAGGATGGAGCTGGGAAGGAAGGAGCGGGGAAGGATGGAGCCGGGAATCGCGTGAGCAGCACGCGGCCGCAGCCTGCACCGGGAGAAGGCGGGTTGCCTGTCTCCCCCAAAGCCAGAGCCAGAATTCTGCCTGCCCAGGGATCTCCACACCCCGTCTCCAGCAGGAAAAAGCCTCTTCCCTCATCCCCACGCCGTCCCCTTGCCGAGCCAGGTGCTGCCCTTTGTGCGAGGTGCCGGTGTCGGGCGCGTCCCAGGGCCATGGCATATGGCACATGAATCATTCACCAAGCTGGCAAATTAATTATTCATCCCAACGAAAGACCGAACATTTTACTAATTGTCCTGAAAGGAAAGAGCTGGGAAAGGGTTTGGGAGAGGGGGCAGGCATCAGGTTGGATACTGCCAATGTTCATGAAAGGAAAATAAGGAAAGGTGGGGGGGGAAAGTCTTGTCTAGTGTGATCAAAGTATTGCAGGGCTTTTGGGCCTGGGGCTGTCTCTTTGCTGGCTCATCCCTGTAGGACAGCACTCCTTGCAGTGGCTCAGGCTCCAGCAGGATAACCCTGTAAGGATGCTGCACTTGTGCTCTGGTTTCACACTCGTTCTCCAAACCTCTTATCCAGTCCCCCAAGCTTCCTGGCCTGGAGGTGCACTGTGCCCCCTGGGTTTGGGAAATGCAGGTGTGGGAAGAGCCTGTTCCCAGCCTGGGTGTGCCCGTGTGTGCTCTCACACCTGTGTGGCACGCCAGACACCCCAAACCACCAGGGCATGCAGCATGTCAATATTCCCAGATGCAGCTGCTGCCAGAGCCTGTTTGAGGATCCCCCTTCCATCTCTGGGACTCCAAGAGCACCCAAACACACAGAACTGGGGTTGGGCAAGGTGCACTAAATACCTGAGGGCAAAAAACATCTCTGGCCTCTCCCACGGGGGAGCTCAGGGAGAACTGTTAAAAGGGAACTTTCCAGGACACTCACCTCAAAATCCAGGCCAAAAAAGCCAAGCTGCCCTCCTCATCCCTGGGCTCACCTTGCAGCCCTGCAACACAGCAGGGAACACCTTCCTTGGAACCATTCCGTCCTGCTTGCCACCAGCCACAGCAGGAAATCAGGGCACAAGTGTGCTCAGGATTTCCCTGGCAGGTCAGAGACAGAGCCCAGGCTCACAGCTGCTGCTTGGCTTTGCAGGGAGATGGATCTGGGGACAGGGCTTGGAGAGCCAGGCTTTCCTGCTCCAGCACAGGCTGGTGCCCCCCTGGCTGGCTCTGGGTTTGCTCAGGGCATGGCAGGCAGCGCCAGCAATCCTTCATCCCTGCTCTCCCTTGGCCACACTCCACCCCACAAAAGCCTCGAATGAAAACCACCGTGCCCAAGGGCTTCACAAAAGGCACCCAGGTGTGGCGGCTGTTATTAAACCCTCCCAAAAACCCTGACAGCAGCGCTTCCTTTTAGTGACCCCGGCGTGTTTATCTGGCTTTTACAGCTTTTTACAGGCTGCTTCCCCAACTCCTGAGCAGCACAACTTCACACGAGCCTTTTGATGCCCGTTTGGAATTTTTTTCCCCCCTCATTGTTAGCATCGTTCCCCCAACCCTTCACCTCTCACGTGTTATTGTATTACTGCTATAAAAAAAAAATCCAATGGTGCTTTGACGATGCTCAGGCACCGGGAGTGTGTGAAGCACACACCCACCTGGATCTTTGCAGAGGGAGTTTAACCCCTCTTTTTCCATCAGGTGTGGTGTAGGACAAAGCAGGCAGCTGCAGGGTCCTGGTTCTCTGTTCCTAATGGCACCCAGGCAGCAGGGAACTCGTGCTGCAGTTGCTGGTGGCTGAAGCTCTTTCAGCCTCACTTTCTCAGTGATTAAGAGGTCACCAACCTTCCACTGCCCTTTCTGATCATTTCTGAGCCATTTTCCCCCTTTTTTTGGTCCAGGTCACACTGCATCAAGCAGGTCTTCAGCACCCAGCTGGCTCTGGTTCACACAGAGACAAGGAGAGCATCCCCAAACCCCAGGGGAAAGGCAGATGTTCCCCTCGCTGGTTCTGCCTCAGAACGAGTAAAGGTATTTTATGCACACTTTCTTACAAAATTATTTTTAGCTGGGGGAGAACAGGCTGTTTTCTCAGGCAGCAGTGATGATTTGGAAACCACAGGTTACAAACAGAGCAGGTTTACAAATGTGACTATTAGTTCCCCAGTGGAAGCTTTAGCATCAGGGAGTTTTAGGTGGGTGTTGATTTCCACTGAGATGAAAAAAAAAAATTGATTTATTGACAGAAGAAGCAAACACCAGTTGAACCCTAGTCAGTGCAGTGCCATCCACTCCTGCACAGGGTCCCAGGAGGCTGCTCATGGGAGAAATCCCTCATTAGGCCTATTTACAGCAAGGAGAGGGTGAAGAAAACCCCACTGCTCACCGAAATCCCAGCACAGTGTCTGCGACCATGAAGCCACCTGCACTGAGGACCTCTCCCATCAGGTGCACGGCAAAAATTGAGTCCAGAAAGGAGCAGTAATACCCTGTGTCACAACTGGAGGGACAAGGGTCAGTGAATGTGATACTGGCTCCCTGTGGGCCCTTCAGGGATGGGTCCTGCTCTCATGGATATTTCCTCTGGCCCATCACGGGATGCAGCAGCATCCAAAACCACCGAGCATCCCGAGGCAAGCACTGCCCTGCACTTCTGATCACAACACCCCCTCCACCACAGCCTCTTGATAAGCCACGACAAGACCCCCACGGCCACCAAATCTCACAAACCTCTGTCCAGACACTTCTACATTCACCAAGCAGGAAGTTTGAGCCCGCAAAGACGATCCCAAAGGCTGCACCGCCCGCCTTACGCAACCGGCACAGAACGAGCCGCCAAGTGCAAACCTTCTCCCACAAGCTGTTTGCAAGTCATTTGCCAGCCAAGGATTATTTGCTGCAGGAATTTGCCAATAATTCAGCAGATTAAACAGGCGAGAGTTTCTTGCATGGGAAGCGCAACCGTGGCACCAAGGAACAGCAGATCTGGCAGCACCACGGGCGAAAGCAAGAGCTGAACAGCACAGAGGAGCCCATGACCTCAAAAATCAGCTGCTGATCCCAGTGACCCCAAAACCAGTCCAGGATGAAAACCCGTGGGTTGCCTCCTCCACCCACCACACAATGGAGTTTGCCCCAACAGGTCGGTGAGGCCACACCAGCAGGTGAAGGGGCACTCCTTGGGGAAGGTTCCACTCTGCTGGAGCAAACACCAGGATACCAGGGGGGTGATGGTGGGGAAGCAGATGCTGGAGGGCTGAGCCCCATGACTGGCAGTCCTGGGGGGGACGTGGGTACCTCCTGTCAGGGTGGCCAGCACGGTGCTCACAGCCCTTCATGGACAATTGATTCCCTGGCACGGGGCCCGGCTCAGCCCGGCACCGGGAGGAGCTGGCGAGGCTCCTGCGAGTGAGTAATTGCTGAGCGCTGACTCAGCACCAGCTCGGGTGCAGCAGCAAGCCCAGAGCTGTGGGGAGGGCAGGAAGAGGTGTCTGGTGAGCCCCTCCTCCCAGCCCATGCCCCAAAGGATGCCCAGGTGGGGACACAGGTGATGGGCATTTCCCAGCCCCACCTCGGCCGCTTGCCACATACTCAGAGAGGTCAAGAGCCCCTCTTGTTGCTACCAACGCGTGTCCCATGCTGTCCCCAGAGGTGTGAGCACCTGTCCCCAGGGATGTGAGCACCACTGCCCAGCCCAGGAACCACAGAAGCCTCTCCATGAGTCACTTTGCAGATGTGGGAGAGCAGCAGCCTCCCGTGCGAGGGCTGTGCCTCCCACACCTCCCGCATGTTTGCTGCCCACCAGAAGCATCACCCACCACCAGCACACCCTCCATTCCCAGGTCCCACTCCCCAGCAAGGCCATCCAGGTCCCCATTGGACCAAGGGAGTCAAAATGTCCCCAAACATCCTCTCCTCAAGCCTCCTCTTGTGCACATCCCAACCTGCACCTCTCCACCCCGGACAAAAGCAGCACCCACCACTCCAGCCCAGCAAAGCAGGCTCAGCATTGCCCTTCCTCCCCCAAACACCTCAACAGGTGTCACACCCCATGTGGTGCCACCCCCCTGCAAGCCAAGAGTCAGGAAGCTCCGTGGAGACCCCAGGCATCCCACCTGGTTGCCATGCCTCAGTTTCCCAGCCAGCCCTGTACACCTGCTCTGTGCCTGGCAAAGCTCGTGGAGCACTCAGACCCACAGGCACACATCAAACGAGCTCCTCTGAACGTGACATTTCCATCAGCAGGCAAAAAGAAATAGCCACAATCCAGGCACCACCTGCCCCCCCACACAGAGAGGGGGCCCAGGAGGCCACCCTGGGGGGCTTCTGCTCAAGCTGACTGCCAGTGTTGGCTGACACAAGCCCAAATGTCCCTGCCCGTTTCTGTGTCACCAGGACAGCCCAGCACACCACAAGCAGGACTCAAATCTGGGCCATGTCCCTGGCAGGTGACACCACCAGTGACACAAGCAGCATCCGTGAAGCTCTGTGTGCTGCCACCCCCAGTGTCACTGCTGCGTGCTGGGATGATGAGCAGCATCCCCTGGGAATGTGACCCTGCCCAGACCTCATTCCCAAACCAAGACCAGAAGAGATTTTGACCCTCCCCATGTGGGGTTTGACCAGAATCTCTCCCAGATCACATCCAGGTCATGCCACCACCTTGTCCTCACCTTGCCTTGTATTCAGGTGGGTGACAGGCCACCAGGTGAGGCAAGCTGGACGTGGTGGCCTCAGAGCCAGCCCTGCTGTCCCTACAGGGAGCCTCAAGCCACCATCAGTGTCCACAGCAAAGCCAACACGGCACCTCCAGCACAGGGAACCATCCTCCCTCCCCTCCCTCACTGGGACACAGAAACACCAGTGACAACAGCAAACCAGGGCCTTGCCCTGTGTCCTGGAGCTTGTGTCCTCACCAGGACGAGCCCCCAAGCCCCACCAGTGACCCCACAGCACCCGACTCACCCGCTGAGGACCACGATGAAGTCCATGACGTTCCAGCCGTTGCGCAGGTACGAGCCCTTGTGGAAAACAAACCCCAGGGCCACGATCTTAATCCCAGCCTCGAAGCAGAAAATCCCAATGAAGTAGGGCTCTGTCTTCTCCTGCCAGAGGGAAATTGGTGACCCAGTGAGAGGGGGAGACTGAGCAGACACAGCACCAGGCGTCTCACAGTGACACAGCTCATGTCCCACCCCACCTTCCTCACATTCTCCGGGAGCTTTCCCAGCCCTTTCCCAGCCAGCAGCAACCTCGGAAATAAAAAGAGCGTGGCTGTGACACACTCAGGTTGCCCAGTCCTTCCCTACCCCCTTTTTAAGGGGCTTAAACCTTCCTGAACCCTTTCCATAGAGAAGGAATATTTTCCAGCAGCCCAAGGAAGGCTGGAGGAGCTAGTCCCAGAGGAAACCTCCTGTCTGGCCACCCCAAAATTAGAAGGAGTTGCCTGGTGGGCTCACCCCCCCAGCCCACCAGAGCAGGGCAGAGAGGGATGGACATGGGGTACTCACTAATCTCCGTGACATGGGCGTCTTGTCGTCCTCAGGGAGGTGCTGCTCCAGGGCCAGCACGATGCAGTTGGCAATGATGGTCGCCAGGATCATGTACTCGAAGGGAGTGCAGGGGGAGTTAAGGAGCACAGGAGAGGTGGGTGACACCCCCAACCCTCCAGCCCACCCTGGAGGGTTCATTTCGCCTGCTCAGCCACTGTTTTCCCCACGGGAACATCGACACACAGACTCCTGCTGCTCTCAGGCAGGAGAGGGGGAAGCCCACCTTGGTGTTGTTTGCAAATGAGAAGGGTGAGAGCCCCCAAAACCTTCCTCCCTGGAGACTTGCTGGGCCTCATCACCTCCTTCCTGAGTTCAGGGGACATCAACCAGTGGGATGAGAACTTTTGCTGGGATGAGAACTCCCATGGGAGAGAGATACTGCTCGTGCAGGGACCACAGAAGGTGGACACAAAGTTAGAAGAGGGACAGCCAGGCTGGGCTTTGCCTGGAAGAAGGTTTGACATGATATGCCAACGGCACACTGCTGGCCAGGGCTGACATCTCCCTGCTTTCCCTCTCTTTTCCATCACAAACCAGCAGGAGACGGGGCTCAGAAAGGGGAGGTGTCACAAGGTGTCAGCAGCCCTTGTCCTAAAACACCCCCATGGGAGGGAGCACCTGCACAGCCCGAGAAGGACGGAGCATCCCTTGCACATCCTGGGGATCTGACCTGGATCAGCCACCCTGTGCCCTTGCCAAGCATCCTGTGGGCAGCAGGATGAGCCCAGGTGGCACTGGGAGCTGCAGAGCACTTGGCTGAGCATTCCCAGCTCGAGGCACTGGGTCTGAGCTTCAGTTCAGGCAGGGTGGGAACTCCCTGTGGGGATATCCCAGCTCAGCCACACCTCAGTGAGACCCCAAGGGGCACCTTGTCAACAGCATCTGGTTGGACCCTTCTGAGCATCCCAAATCCTACATCCCTGTGTGGGTCTCCCACAACCCCTCTCCAGGAGCCACCCTGAGCCAGGACAAGTGGCAGCAGATGTTGATGTCTCAGGACTTGAGGAAGGGAAGGGCAGGTTGGCACCCAGAAAAGCACCCCATACTCAGCTTCCTCCTGCCTTTTGCCTCATGGGATGGAGGCAGGGACACAGAGCTCTCTCCTGCCTGGCCCACTGCCGAGCCCTGAAAACAAAGCACTTCCAAATGACAGGATGGCCTCAGCTTTCCAGCTTCCCATCCATCTTTCCCAGTTCTTCACAATAAAAGCCCTGCTGTCCTCAATAACTGAATGTGGAGCGATAGAGCAGCAGGCAGCACACCCCTGATTCCACTCCCTCCCTGCCAAAACAGCTCTACTGCTGTCACCACTGGCACCAGCAGCCACCCGGGGAGAGGACTGCCACCTTCCCAAAGCTTGTGTCTGTGGAAAGGTGATGTGATCTCCACCCGGGATGGATTTGCCCATAAAGGAATCATCCGCACTCCCACCATCCCTTCCCCACCACACCAGGCTCCTCCAGACCCAGCACCCTCAGGCTGACATGTTTCAGGCAAGGAGGTGTCCAACGCCCATCCCATCAGCCCTGGGAAAAGTGGTGGTTTTGTCTTTTCCAAGCTCGTCTTTTGGCCACCAGCTACAGTGAAATGCTTTCAGGCAGTGGCCCTGAGCCCACAGGCAAGAGAAGACAGCCCAGTGTCCCAGGGGAAGGGGAAAGCACCAAGTGACCCTGGCAGCAGTGACACCGTGGCACGCAGGCAAGGCAGGAGCAGGGATGGGCATGGAAGCAGCTCCCCAGAGATGGCCAGGAGAGCCAGCCAAGGAGAGCCTGTGGGATGTGTTTAACCTGGCAGGAAGAAGAGCCAGGAAAAAAATACATCCAAGGCGTTTAAAAGGCCACTCAGTGAAATTAATGGTTGCTAAGTTAGAGGCAAACCCAAAGAGAGAGGCTGCAGAGCTCCCTGCTGCCGGCTCAGCCCTCGCTGCCAGCCAGGCACGGAGCAGGAGCAGCTCCCTGTGCTTGGGGAGGGGGGCCAGACTCCAAAAGTTTTCCTCTGAGGCTTAACACAAGTGAATATTTCCCTGCATGTCTCCGGCAAAGGCCACGTCCTCTCCCAGCTTCCCACCCCTGGCCCCGCGCCACCAGCCTATTTGGGACCTTTTTGTATCATTTTCCTGAAAGTCTGCGAGCAATTAGCACCGGCTTAAGAGACAAACAGCCGTGTTAGTGGGGCGGGGCAGCAGCTCCCCAGGCACCAGGCACACATTTGCCGCGGTGAGAAGTGCGGGAACGGCGCGGAGAGTCCGTCTGTCCACCCCGCATCCCGCATCCCGCATCCCGCACCGCTCCCTGCCGCGGACAGAGACACCCAGGTGGGACAAACCCCACTGCAGCAGCGTGGGAGCCCTGCTCAGCCCTGCCTGGGGGGCTCAGGACTACCTGGCCCTCCACCAACATCTGGTTCAAAGCACGAGGACAACGCACATCTGTCACACCCCTGCACAGGACCACGTTCCTGCTCCACCTCCAGAAAGTGGGTGAAATCACAGAATCAAGGAATGGTTTGAGTTGGAAGGGACCTCAAAGACCATCTCCTTCCAACCTGTCACGGACAGGGACACCTCCCACTAGAGCAGGGTGGTGCTCAGAGCCCCGTCCAACCTGGCCGAGCCTAAAAGGGCAATCACTCCCCAAAGCGCTGACCTAAGCACGAGGTCACTGCCAAAAGTGACTCCCCAAACCCCACTGGCCCAGCTCCTCCGGGAGCTGAGCCTGGGTTATCCCACCCAGAGCTGTGTGAGACATCAGCCCCGTGGAAACCAGCCCCCATAGCTCCAGCTGGGCCAGGTTTTGAGGGAGCAAGAGGAAAAGAAACTCCCAAGGGACAGCAGGAACATCTGCCTGAGCTGAGGGATATTTTATCCCCACTCTTTGCTTCTGCCAAGCAAGCATCCTCCCAGTTGGGGCTGGAGCCCACTGGACAATCCTCTATCTGTGCTTTGTTTTCTCCCACATCAGATGAATAATTACACAACCTCTCAGCCACCCAAAGCACAGAGTAGCCCTCGCCTCCCTCCAAGCCCAGTAATGAGAGCCCATCTCCCTCCAGCCTTCTCCTTCTCCTCCTCCTCCTCTTCCGTCTGCCTTCTCCTGGAGGATCATTAGGGAGCCGATAAAAATAGGTTTTCTTATTGATTTATCTCCTTTGCCCAATGCTCTCTCCCCTGCACCGTGTACTTGTTTCCTTAGCAACTCAGCCGATCCCTGAGCACAACACACCTGCAGCTCCACACTTCCCTCCCTGTGCCTTTGGGGCAGGGACAGTGACCCCAGGCCATGGGGGCATCCCCCAGACCCCCTGGAGGCACTGGGGGCCAACCCCATGCCTGGAGCTGGAGCTCTTTGGTGGGTCTGTCAGGAAGATGTTCAACCATCAGCAGACCTTCCAGCTGTGACCTTCCTCCTCACCTTCCTCCCCAGACAGAAGCCCAGCAATTCCCAGTAGCTTCTCCCCCACTCTTGGGCAGGCAGGTGGGGAAGGAGCAGAGGAGCCAGAGGAGTGAGGCCATGTGGGCCTTGGGTATCCTGCTTTCCACCAGCACCAAAAGAGCAGGAACAACTTAACCCCTGTTCATGCCTGCATCGTCCAGCCCAGCTCCAACAGCTCCTGGAAAGTCGTGTCTCTATTTCCCACCTCTCCCCACGCCTCCCTGGGGACCTGCTGCTCTGAGAGGCTCTCCCTGCTCCTCAGGTGTCAGTGAGAAAAAGCCTCAGTCCCTACACCTGTGGACTTCACCTTGCTGGTCTCAATGCCAGCACTGCTGCCTGTCCCACATGGACATGGCATGATGGGATGAAGGATCCACACCTTCAACATCCACCCTTAGGATGCCTCAATCCTCCTCCTCTCAGCTCCACAGCCCAGCAGAAAAGAGAGCACCTTCTCTCCAAGGCTTCTTTTCACAGAATCATGGAATGGTTTGGGTTGGAAGGGACATTAAAGGTCACCCAGTTCCAACCCCCTGCCACAGGCAGGGACACCTTCCACTAGGCCAGGTTGCTCAGAGCCCCATCCCACCAGACCTTGAAACAATTCCAGGGAGTCCACAACCTCTCTGGGCAAGTGAGGTTTTTGGTTTCCAAGAAAAAACAAAAAGTGCCAAGTAGAGCAAAGCCTGTGAGTGGCCCTAATTCAACTCTGGGATTCCCCATCCCTAAAGTACCTCCGTGGCTTGTCCCTGAGGACACGAGGGATTTCCCAGAGAGCTGTGGCCCCTCTTGGCTGTCCCTATCCCTGTGTCCTGCCCATCCATGCTGGGGGAGGGGGGTTGACATAAAGTGACATCCAGACCCCAAATCCTCTTTGAACATGAGCCAGCAGCTGTGTGCCTGCTCCACAGAGGCTCAGGAGAGTGAACACGGGCTTGGGTTGTCCTTGTGTCCCTGCACAGCTGGCAAGGAGCACCCAGCCCCGCATGGACACGGGAGACCACATCCCTCTCTGCAGTCACAGCTGCTGCTGCTGCTGCTGCTTCAAAGCGCATCCAAAATGCAGTGGTTTGGGTTCCATCAGGGGTTAAAGCAAAGGCAGAGGCAGCCAGGAGTCCAACGGGGCAGAGCTGCCCACACTGCAGCCGCTCCCGGAGGGATGCGGGATGCGGGATGTGGGATGCCTGCCTGCCACGTGCAAACAGCTCCATGGAGAAGCGTCTCCTTCTCCCCCACCTCACCCTGGAAATCAAATATCTCTCTCCTCTCCTCCTCTCCTCCTTTTTTTTCTTTTTTTTTTTTTTAAACAAAAAAGGACCGCATCATGTGATTTTCCTGCCTTAACATCAGTTTTTTAACTTTGGTTGCCACAGCAACAGGATGCAACTTGGCATCACCATGACAACAGCTGCCTCTGTTTAAATTCACCATCTGACAGGCAGCCTCGCTCTCCCCGGCTGTCAAAAAGATGGACCTGCCATTACACCTACTCGCCCCTCCCAAAAAAAAACCTTCTAAAATCCGATGAATGGAGGGCACAGAAAACAGCCTGGGGGGGGAGAAAAAAAACAAAAAAAAAAAGAGTTCTTGGGGAGTGCAAGGATGGAGCTGCCCAAGGATGGCACGACATGGCGCAGGCTATTCCCTTGGGAAGGTGAGACCTGCTGGAATCTTGGCTGGGGAAAAGCCAAGGTGCAGGAGATGCTGGGCCAGGTGGAGTGTGACATCACCAGGGTCCCTGAGGGACACTGCCCACGCAGCATCAGGTCACAGGCAGAGTCATGGTGAGCAAAACAATCCAGGCACTCACAGGTGGAGCAAAATCCCCCTGACTGTTGGGATGGGGATGTGCCCTGGGGATCTGAGCTGCTCTAGGCCAGCCCAACACCAGATTTAGTCCTCAGAGGGGCTGAGATAGGTGAAATCTCTCACCACAGCAAGGTCCTGATGGACACCCTCTTTCCCTGCTGCGCTGGGGGTAGGTGCAGTGGACAGCCTGCAGCCAGATGCTGTCCTTGGGGACACAGCCAGAGCCACACAATGTCATCTGGCCTTCCTGGGGCGGGAGAGGGATCTTATCCAGGTCAAATGTGATTAAGCGGATGAGGAAGGGAGCAGATATGGATGAGCTGCAGCCCATCTCATGTACTAACTGAATTGGAGCCTTCCAGGCAGCCAAACAAATGAAATCAGGGTGAAAGGCCTGGCCATCAGCAGCAGGAGAGCAGGCAGGAGGACAAGGCTGCGTTTCCCAAGGAGAACAGAAGGAGATGTTCCTACAGCCAAAACAGCAGCTGCCCCACGGTTTGGGCAGGACCAGCTTTAAAAGAGCAGCCCCAGTGGAGGCAACGCTGGGCTTTCCAGTGAGGAACTGGGCAGAGACTTGCCTCCCATGGAGCCGCATCCCAATCCCAGTTGCTCGTATTTCTCCTCCTTCTCCTCCATGCATCATCCCTATTTACACTGGGAAGCCAAACTGCAGAGGCTGCTGGTTATAATTACACAGTTACCCAGCAGATATCCAGGCCTGAATCACCAGATATTTTTAGCCCTATTACCTAGTCAACTAGAGCTGGATGAAGAAGAACCTCCACTCCTCCCTTGCGCTCCTCTCCAGCCCCCTTGGCTTTCTTTGGTGTTGTGCCCACCCTGACCCACAGCACCAGGACTGGCCCATTGCCCTCCCAAGGCCAGCAGCTCCTGCTGACCGTGGCCAAGATCCAGTGCTCTCCTCCCCAAAAATACCCTCGCCCAGGAGCGATGCCATGGGCTCCAGGCCAGGCAGCTGAGGTGCTCACATGGTTTTCCTGGCCCTACCAAAAGGCACCAGCTGCCTGTGCCAGGCTACAACTACAAGGATGGGAACAACTGGCCTGGTCAGCCTAACCAAACCTATCACCAAAAGGCCTTGCCCATTCCCAAGCCCTCAAAACTCCAGTGGTGCAGAGAAACATCCAGGGTGGATGGGTTTTTCTTGGAAAGAGATGGCAGCCGGGCGGGGGATAGGCAGGAACGCTGCGCTCCTGCGCCTGGAGCACGCCTGTTCCCAGCACTCACATGGGAACATGACACTTACTTCTGGAGAAAAAAAAAAAAATACAAAATGAGCCCATCTCCCTCATGCATTGCAAATTCCAGGGGAGAATAATGCTGGGGAGTTCTGCTCGCGTGGTGGTGGTGGTGGAGCTCCAGTCTCTAGGAGACAGCGGCTGCCTGGAGATGAGACATCACGCCGGCACGGGACCCCAGCCCACGCCGGGAGTGCCGGGCCAGTGGCAGCACCCCAGCTCCTTCTGGCTCCCAACGAAAGCCCGAGGGGTGAGAGCCCTCCCACACCACACTGGGAAAGCACACGAATAATTTGGCATATTCTGGAAAAGCAGGCAGCCGGCCTGGCCGCTGCCCTGCAGGGCTCCGCACTGAGCCGCCACGGCCCCGAGCTCGCCGCCGCATCGGCGCTGCCAGGAGGGGCAGATTCAGGGATGCCATGGGGGATTCAGCCCCTCCAAGGCAGCCCTTCACGCCCGGGTCACTCCCTCCAACCTGGAGATGTCACAGCTCCCCAGGCAGGACCAGCTCCTGCCTGGCAGAGCCTTGACCTGACGTGTGGGAGCTGCTAAGAGACAATTCCCCCGCGATGCTCTGCAGGGCGGGTGACCTGTCCTGCATCCCTGGGCCTCACCAGAGGCTTTCCCCGAGCTACCTGTTGCACCAATCCTGCCTGGCACCAGGGAAAGCTCTCCCGTGCCCGCCAGAGGAGCCAGGAACTCAACCAACAAGTTGCAGGGAGAGAAGGCGGCAGCAGCAGGAGCTGCATGGAATCACTGCTGCAGAGCACGGCACAGGGAGGCTCCTACAGCCACAGCGTGGCCACGCTGAAGTTTTCAGGCTCGCATCCTCCGTGGGGGCAAAGCCCAGAAGGTGCCTCGGGGGGCAGCAGGCACCGAGCCCAGGTTGGTGTGGGGCTGAGAGCTGTGGCACTGGGCAGCAGCCAAGGTGCCCAGGGGCACCCACAGGGAGGGTGGGAGGAGAGAGAGGTGCGTGGGGAGGTATGAAAGGATGGAGGAAGAACAGGGGAAGGAGTGGGAAAGATCTGCACCCCGCCCTAGGAGAGGAGTCCCTGGGATAAAATCATGGCTCCCCACGCCAGCCTCCCCAAAAAGGGCCGCGGGGCACAGCCAGAGGTTTCCAACATCCTTCCCTCTGCCGCAGGGAGGGGGCAGCCAGTTCCCAGAGCCACCATGGGGGGCCGGAGGCTGCAGGGCGAGGACGGCTGTGCCCCTGCCAGGCGTGATCTGCAGCAAAGAGGGCACACACAGGAGGGACAGAGCCGCCACCCAGCAGGGACTGGAGATTCACGGGCTCCCAGGTGGCTCCGGGTGGGGTACGGTGACAAAACTCCACAAGACATCAGGGCACAGAGGAAAGGCCACTACCCCCCATCTCCCCAGGCACACACACGGAGCATCCCAAAGCACGCAGGGATCAGAGCATCCCTTCTCGCCAGCATGGGGGGGCTAAGAAATCCAAGCCTCAGGAGGGGCTGGGGGGCTCCCGCGGGGGGAGAAAGGGCTCAGCTCCTGTCAGGAGCAGGCAGGGAGCCGAGGACAGGAGAGGAGGCAGCAACAGGGTGAGGAGAGCATCCCCAGGGGCCGAGGCACCCCTCTCCGCACGCCTTACCTGCCCGGTAGTGCCACTCGCACGTGTCCTGGGCGGCCACCGAGGCAAATCCGGGCGGCCGAGGGGGGGCTCGCAGGGGCTGCAGAAAGGATATGGCCAGTCGATGAGCTTCTTGGCATATTTCCTGACTATGTTCTCTTCCCCAAAGAGGAAGAGCGATCTGTTGACGGTGAAGCAGTTCTGCCGGACGGGGATGGGGTTGTACAGAGCCATAGTCCGGGCTCTCTGCGCTTTGGTTTGCTTGAAGGCTCCCGGGCTCCCTCCCGCAGGGGCAGAAGCTCCTTGCCGGCTCCGGTTCTGGTCGGAGCCCCCATCTCCGGAGCTCAGCCTGCCGGCCACTGCCTCCCCAAAGCGAGCCATCCTGGAAGAAAACACACAGGTGNTCCTCCTCCTCCTCCTCCGTGCCCAGCGGAGGCCGCAGCCGCTCACCCCTAAGCACCTTCCCCCACGAAGCAAGGGGTTAAACCCAGCCACATCCACATTCTCCCCTCCACTCTGCCTGCAAAGCCCCAGCCAGCCCCTTTTAACCCCCCCACCCCGCCGCCGCAAGGCGAGCAGAGAGCGGGCACGGGAAGGGCAGGGATCCGAGTCCTTGCAGCCACCCCCTCGCGAAAGGAAGGCACAATTCGGAACAGCACCCAGCACAGCAGCAGCCGCGGCCGGGGGAACAGGTTGCAGCGTGGTCCAGCCTAGTTGGAGCCAAGTGTCCAACTCCTTCCTCCCGACTCCATCTTCAGCATCCTGCGGGAGCCCGGCCGCCCGTCTGCCGGCTCGCTGGGGCAGGGGCGGAGGGCTGAGCCCCCGGGCGGGCACCTGCGCTGGTAGGGATGCCCAGCCCTTCGCTGCCGGGGCAGGAGCACGCAAGGAGCGACGTCGGCTTCCCGCAGGAGCCGGGCCACAAAATTAAAGGCTGCCGCGCCTCTGCAGCTCGGGGACAGCTCGCTTTAATGAAGTCAGTGGCAACACAGGCGCGCACAAGCGCGCACACACGCGCAACACGCCCGGCTCGCTCCCTCGCTCCATCCAGCGCGTTCTTTTGGCAAGCACGGGAGCTGCCGCAAAGGAAAATCAGAGGCGAGGGGTGGGTCTGAAGGGAACAAAGGCAACGGGGGAGCCCCCACCCTGCCAGAAGCACACACACACACCCCCCCGCCCTGGCTGCAGAGGGCTTTCCGGCACACGGGTGCTCCTAGGTGAGTGGCTGAATTGGGGAGCAAGGGGGGGCTCCCCTGCCTGCATCCCCCCCAGACCCCACCTCAGCCCGCAGCGAGCATCTCTGTCTGGCCGCATGCATCATCCTCCCCCCATCCCCGGGACACCTGGAGGCTCCCGGCTCCCCGCGGGAGCCGCCCGATGCCAGCGGGTGCCCGGGGAGAGCCCTCCTGCTCACTCGCATACAGATGAGCCTCCACACCTCGCTATTCTCCTCTTGACACACGACGTTGTCTGGAAGGAACAGCGGCTCATCCAAGTGGTGTAAACAACCCGGGCTGGATGTGCCCCTGCAGCAACTTCCATGGGGGGGGGGTGTCTCTGACCCTGCTCCCCCCCCAGGCACCCCGCTAAGGGCAGGGGACTGGGGACACTGCTGGTGCTACAGCCATGTCTATGCCAAGGTCACCCAGGGATGCCCAGGGTCCCCTGGGCCGGGCTGTGCCCCGCTGGAGGGGCTGCCTGCCCACCCACCCACCTTTGGGGAACACACCCTGCCCTCCTGGCGCACACAGGGGACCACCAGGGGTGTCCCCAAGTCCTCTGTAGCCACGAAGGCAGAGAACAGAGCACACCCTGAGAGCTGTTCACACGCAGGGTCCCCCACCCCTCCCACTGAACCCCGAGGCCACAGAGTTCCCCAGGGCCTGTGACACTCACTACCTGCCTTTCCCACAAGAACAACACCCACGGCTCCAGTCAGCAGCACAAGACATCCTGTGTCCCTGTCATGCTCTTCCCTCGTCCACCCCACCAACAACCTGCCCTGCAAACACAGTGGCTGCTGCCCTGTCCCTCACACCTGCTGTGGGGCAGCCAGCACTGCTTGAGGCATTTAAATTTAAAAAAAAAATAAAATAAATCAAGGTGTTAATCACATAAATCATTAACTCATTTGGGCCTGGGCTTCTCCCTCTGTGCAGCCTGGCAGCACCTGACCAGGGACTTCCCCACTCTGCAGGCACTACAGTGGCTGAAGGGCCACAGGGCTGGTTTTTTGGCCCAGGCTCTCATGGGTGCACTGCCAGGAGCCCTTGGGCTGGCTGGGTGAGGAAGAGGAAGGACCAGATCCTCCTCAACAAGAAAACAGAGGAGTGTTTGCAAAGAAAGGGTTGTGGGATCATTGCCACCGAGAGCCCACCAGCTCTCCGTGACACCCAGCGGCTGCATCCCTTCCTAATTCTCTCCTTCCAAAGATCTTTATAACCAAAGTGGGTTATCCAGGGGGTTTTCAGTAAGTCCCCAGCGACCTCATCACCACCACCCCGCAGCACAGAGTGGAGCAGAGGCACTCAGATCCCTTCCAAAACACTCCCCAGGCCACCAGCCAGCCAGAGTGACCCTGGCTATTCACTCCACTAACAACAGGCAAGGAGGTGGCCACAGCAGCTCCCGACTAATTACAGTCCCTTCGATTGAGTCCAGGCAAGACACTGCCCTAAACGAATCAATTATTATTTGTGGCTCACCCCACCTCCGCCTCCTCCTCCTCCTCCTCCCCGCCACCAACGCAGCGTCGGCAGCGAGCCGCTCTTCCCACCTTTCAGCCCTTAAAGCCACTGTTAATTAAGGCCGGGGCTGGGCCGATTGCCAGGAGCAGATCCTCAGCCTTGCCGTGCTCCTGCTCCTGCTCGGCCCAGCCCTCTCCCATCCTCGCCTGCACGGCCAGGCCCCACCCAGCCCAAATGTTCCACCTCTGTGTGGTACCCAGAGCCTGAGGAGGATGGGGAAGGCTGCACCCAGCACTGCCCCTGCCTGGCTCAGAGCAAGGGGCTGAGGGGGAGGAAGGCAGCCTTCCTCCTCCACTCCCTTAGAGCAGGGATGCACCCCTTACCTGGACACCTCTGCTGGGGCTGTCCCCTGAACCCAGAGCTGGCTCTTGCCTCTGCTCTACATTCTCTGCTGCAGAGCAGAGTGCAGGATGACCCCGCTGGGAGCCTCTCTCCTGCTCAGACGGTGCTAAAGGATGGGATATTTATGAGAAAGCAGCTCCTTAAGAGAAGATTGAGAGCCAAAAGGGAAAAAAAAAGTCTCCGGCTATGCCAAGAGATGCAGGCTCTGTTTCCCAGGATGTTTATTGCCACTCTCATCTTGACCCTCACCCAGCACGCTGGGATCTGTGAGTCAGGGAGAAGAAGTGTGGCTGATGCCCACATGATTCAACACGGCACAGAGACATTCAGAGCCAGCCATGTGGGGCTGTTTGGGTTTTTGTGAATGGAGGAAGGGAGGGAAGGCAGGGAACAGCGGGTGCCAGGACAGGAAGGCACTCAGGATGCGCTCGGTTTTAGCGAGACAGGCTAACACTGCTCCTGTCTGGAGCACAGCTCTGAGGAGGAGCAGCTCAGGGAGCTCAGGGGATGCTCAGCCTGGAGGAAAAGAGGCCCAAGGGAGACCTTGTTGCTCCTGGAAGGAGGCTGTAGCAAGGTGGGCGTTGATCTCTTCTGTGAGGCAACAAGTGACAAGACGAGAGGAAACGGCTTCGAGTCACACCAGGGGATGTTCAGACTGGATTTTAGGAAGGGTGCCTTCCCCAAAAGGGCTGTCCACAGGCAGCCCAGGAAGTGGTGGGGTCACCATCCCAGGGGGGATTTGAAAGACCGTGCAGGTGTGGCACTTGGGGACACGGCTGAGTGGTGGCCCCGGCCGTGCTGGGTTAATGGTTGGACTCGATTGCCTTAGAGGCCTTTCCCAACCCAAATGATTCCACGATTCCATGATTCTCACACCAATATTGCCATCCAGACCCCCTCCTTGCTTTTCCCGCACCTCTCCCAGCCACGCCAGCACTCCCCGCACGGCCGGACATCACCGCGGAGACGGGGCTGTCCCCTCCCGGCCGATCCGAGCCCCGCTGCCACATCCCCCCGGCGCGGGGCCGCTGCCGCCGCTCCGGCATTGCCATCTAGTGGCACTGTCCCCTCCCTGCGCTGTCCCCCAGCCTCAGCCGGCAGCCCGGGGCTCGGCGGGGCTGCCCCGGGCTGGCCCCTTCCCATTCAAGCGGGATGCTTGGATCAGATGCGAACCCCCCGCGCAGTTCCTGCATCCCTTCACGCACCCCGAAATCTCCTCTCTGTGCATTGCTGGGTACAGGCACCAAAAAAAAACATAACAAAGCGGGAAATAGTGTTAAAAGCATCCTCTGCCAAGCCCTGGGCTGCTCAGAAAGGCAGAGCTGCTCCTCAGCTTGGGGGGAGCAGCAGGCAGGGAACAGGAGAGGCTGAGAGTTGGGGTTGTTCATTGTGGAGAAGGTTCCAGGGAGAGTTTAGAGCCCCTTCCAGTGCCTAAAGGGGCTCAGGAGAGCTGGAGAGGGACTTTGGATGAGGGCCTGGAGTGACTGGACAAGGGGGAATGGTTTCAAGCTGACAGAGGGTAGAATGAAATGGGATATTAGCAAGAAGTTCTTGACTATGAGGGTGGGGAGGCCCTGGCACAGGTCCAGAGAAGCTGTGGCTGCCCCATCCCTGGAAATGTTCCAGGCCAGGTTGGATGGGGCTTGGAGCAACCTGGGATAGTGGGAGGTGTCCTTGCCCATGGCAGAGGGGTTGGAGTAGATGATCTTCCAGGTGCCTTCGAACCCAGACTGTTCAATGACTCTACTGCAGGGTCTGGAGAGGGAGGACAGGCTCTCTTTCCATGACTGATGTTCCCAGGAGCTGCACTCATCTTAGAAAGTGGCTTTTGGCATCCTGATTTATTTTTTTAAATATGGCTATGCTGTGATGAATAAAATTTAAAATAAAAAGAAAAAAAAGATCAAGTGAGAATCATCTACAGAGTGCTCTGGCCAAATTTCAAATTGGGACTGAGTAGCTGTGACTCAGAAGTGTGTTTATAACCATGCAGGAATGCAAAGGGTTTTTTTCCAGGAACACTTTCATTACCTGCTGGATTAGAAGGAGGATGTTCTCCCCTCTTGCAAAGGGGAAGTCCTGCTGAGCTGAGCACCTCTGCAGCAGCAGGGAGACAGAACCCCTGGGCTGGAACAGCTCACCCAGGGTGGGAAAAGGCCTGAGCAGCTCCAGGATGGCATCTCTGGAGGAGGGCACCACCCCAGCCTCTGCCTGATGCTCATCTGGGCAGATGCTGGCAGCTGTGGCACCCTCCAGGACAGCCCTGATGGCATTTCTTGTGCCCACAAAGCCCTCCAGAGGCTCTGCACCAGCTCACCCAAACCAGGGCGAGCCTTTCCTCTCTGCCAGCTGCTCCCACTCCTTTCCAACACCCTTGCCAGGACGTGCCTTCCCCAGCACAGGCAGAGGTGGGCACCACCACCCTCACCACTGCCAAGACACATTCCCAACACCAGCCCAGCGGTTGGAATTCACAGGATCAGCACTGGGATTCATCCTCTGAGGGATCAGAGGGCTGGAGGAGAAGCGAGAGCCAGCAAATCTCACAGCAGGCTGTGAATCCTGCCTCCAGATTTAAGGCACTGCCACCACTCCCTCACCCTCCCCTGGGCTGCAGGAGCCACTCTGGGTGTCACAGAGCAGCTGTGGCAGGGGAACTTGGGTGTGTGAGGTTGGGAGTGGAATCAGCTGCAGGCTGCCATAAAACATCCCCACATTCACAGACACTGCTGCTTTAATTACCAGGGCCCAAGAGTCCAACAGCCAGCCTTGGCAGCTTCAAAATCAATAGAAAACAATCTTGAAAAGCTCTGTTTTGCTGGGAGAAGGGAATAATCCTCTGGGAAAGGAGATTTTGGAGCTGTGTATTACCTGCTTCTTATGATTCCCCTGGTGTTCTGTCAGCACAGAGCGCAGCCCAGCCCCAGGTCCTGCTCAGGTGGCCAAGACTAAAGTCCTCACACAGCTCTTGGAGCCACCAAAAGTGCCCAAAGACACCACAGACCCTTCAAGTTGGCCCCACACTGCATCTCTGATAAAGCAGAACGTTGTTGCATCTTGAATTAAAGGTAGATTTGGCAACCAAATCGTGGAACCACAGAATGGATTGGGTTGGGAGGGGCCTTCAAAACCCATCTTGTCCAATTCTCCTGTCATGAGAAGGGGCATCTCCTACCAGACCAGGTGGTTGCTCAGGCCTTGAAATGATGGCAGGCTGGGAGAAGCTTAAAGGCCAGCAAAGGAACCTCCAGTCCTGGGCATTTATGGGACACAGCAGGGATGTGCATCCAGCCCCACAAAACTCACAGGAGCTGATTTTGGTGTTCAGTCTCACTCTGTCACTGTGAAGCCCAGTGCTTGCACCAACCCACCCCCACAGGCTGCTCAGGACTTTGTGCTCCCCAAAAACACCCACAAAAAACCAAGAGCCACCTTTGTGGGGACCCAAACAAGCACAGGGGGGTTGCTGACACCCCAAGCAGAGGCAGGTGAGTCCCCATGAGCCCCAAACCCCTGAGAGAAGGGACAGCATTGCTTTTCCCGGGTGCTGGCTGCAGGGATGCTCCCCCCAGCCTGGCACTGCCCAATCTCCCCTTTCCTACCCCAACACCCCACTCTGACTGTTCCTGGCTCCTCAGACTAACCCTGCCTCAGACCAGGAGGCTTTGTGGCTCAGCTGAAGGGCCCTGCAATGATCACCCATTAATAAATTGCCTGGAGTGCCCTGCTGCTTTATTTAGCTTTGATAGCCGGGCTCTAATTAGCATTTGCAGTCATCCCTGCTGCTCCGGGCAGGCTGTGCAGCGATCCCACCTCTCAGGGAGCAGCTCTCCACCCTCCCCTGCTCTGCCATCACATTAAAGCGAATTTCCATCCCCGATTCCAGCCCCCAAATCCCTCTGCACAACCTCTCCCCTCACAGCCAGAAGCTGTGGAGCATCCCAGCCTGGCACTGAGCTGGCAGGAGGTGAGATCACACCTCTCCATCCTCCTCCAGCTCAGGCAGGTCCAGCTTTGGGCAAGGCGCTGCCAGAGAGGTCCACCTGAGAAGATCCAATGGGGGAAAAACAGGGATAATTGAGAATGAGCCTGCCCAAAACACTGGGGCTGAGCAGCAGGGATAAAGGGAGGAAGAGCCCCGGGGGGGATAATTCCCCTTCTTGCCACCAAAGCCCTGCAAGAGGCAGACACCGAGCTGCCAAACTTTATATGTGTGTGGGAACAAGCTCAGAAAAGACATCCCCAGAGCCATCCATAGAGAGCCAACAGGAAGAAAACCACCTTATTTCTAGCCTGTCAGAGGGTTGGAGAGAGATTTCTAAAAGCACTTTTTTCAACTGCTGCACTACCCAAAGCAAAAGAAATCCCCCAGCATCCTCATGACCCCTCTGGCACAGCAATGTTAGCTCCTGCCAACACCAGCAGGAGATTTTCCTCTCCCTCAAATCTTCTCCTCACCCCTCCAAGAGGCAGGTCCACGCCTGAGGACCATCCAGTGCTCTCTCTGATCCTCTGCCCACCCTGCAAGGCTCAGCTTGGGCAAACACAGCACAACACCCACTGCCAGGGGGTGGCATGACAGAGGAGCCTCCTTCCTGCCTCGGGGCTGCAAAACCCCCTGCAACAAAAAGAAAGGTGGACCAGAAATCCACCAACTCCATCTCCAGCCTAATGGAGCCAAACTCCCAGGCTCAGCTTTCTCCAGAGCAGGGTGGCTTTGACAAAACCACGTTGTCAGGACAAGCGCCAGGAGAAAGACGGAGCCGTTGAAAAATTCTCCCCAGCAGCTCTGAACTTGCACTGAGCAGCTGATGCTCAAGACAGCCAGAGAAGCCCCATCCCTGGCGTGCAGCCAGCAAGGAGATGCTGCTTCCCTCTTCCAAACCTGTGAAAGGGAAGAGGCCAAAGAGCAAAACCCTTCTCGGAGAGCTGCTTAGTGCTGGGAGGTGTGAGAAAGCCTCCCCCTTGCTGCAGCTCAGCAGCCTCCGTGAAGGCAAACACCCTCAGCAGCCAAGGCTGAGCACGGCTCCCCACACTCCTCAATGGGAAAAAGCTCATTGAAGATTTTTTTTTGGGCTTAATTCTGCCCAGGAAAATGCAGTTACAGCACATCTCATGAGTTGTAGGGGGGTGGGGGGAAAAAACAACCCCTCTGATGGCAAATAAAGGAGTTGGGATTTGCAGCAGAGCTCATGGAGGTGATGCAGGTTCATCACAGCATCATCCACCACGGTGGCACGTTCCAAGCTTGCAGGAAAGCTCCTTCCCACCAAACAAGCTGGCTGGCACCATCCAGGGAAGGTAAGGCAACACCAGCTCCTTCAGGTGTGTTTTGGGAAGGAAAATGTCCCACTGATCCCCTTCCCCACGGCTGGGATAAGCACTAGAACATTTGAAAGCTGTTTTGGTACAACTGCAGGGACCTTCCTGATGTTTTATGGAATCATGGAATGGTTTGTGCTGCAAGGAACTCTAAAGACCACCTTGTTCCAACTCCCTGCTCACTCCAACACCTTCCACCAGACCAGGTTGCCCCAGGCTGTGCCCAGCCTGGCTTTGGACCTTTTCAGGGCTGGGACATCCACAATTTCTCTGTGCCAGGGCCTCCCCACCCTCAGCTGAGAAAATGCCATTTTGGGAGTGCTCTGTGAGACATCCTCTGTATTTTAAAATGCAAAATGTTGAGTAAAATGAAAAAGAAGTGATTGTCTGATCAAACTAGATACCCCCTGAGGTCCCTGAATTAACCTATTATGCTGTCATCCCTGAAATACAAACAGGGAGGGGCAAGGCAGGTAGAAATTGAGAAATTGAGAGTAGTAAATAACATTAACCCCACAAACTGGAGAGGCTGGAAAACACCTCTGCCACAAACACTTCCCAGCCAGCAGACAGCCTCCCATCAGAATCACCCAGGGACAGCTGGGGGCTGCCTGGGAGAGGGGAAGGGGTTGAATTATTCCAGGGGAGGGAAAGGACGAGGATGTGAATGAGCAGGGAGTAGCAGAAGTTTCGGTGCCTGCACGAATCACACTCGCCAGCGCCGGGAGATGCTAAAAACCAGAGAGTGCTGAAGCAGAGGGCTGTGCTGCCATCCAGAGGGACTTCAGCAGCCTGGAGGAACAGCAGAGGAGCAGCTCGGAGCTCAGCTCCACGGGAAACACCAAACCCTGCACGTGGGGAAGAACAAACCCATCCACGCTGGTTTGGAAGGGGCTGGGCAGGGAGAGCCCCAAGGGATCTGCTGGCACTGTGCTCCTGGAAAAACTGGGCCAGCAGCCCCCTGGGGTGTGTCAGGCAAAGCCAGAGGGTCGAGGAGGTGGCCTGTCCCCTTCATTTAGCCCTGGTGACACATCCAGAGTGCTGTGCCCTGCAGGACAGGGGACACAGGCTACTGGAGCAACTCCTGCCAAGGAGACTAAAGGACAGGAGCTGGGAGAGCTGGGGCTGCTCAGCCTGGCTGGAAAAGGCTCAGAGAGGATCTGATCCATGCACAGAACACCTGAGAGGCAGGGGAGAGGCAGAGCTCCTCTCTGTAGCACCCAGAGGCACAAACGGCAATAAAACAAATTCTACCTGTACAGAGGAATAAACTTTTTCACTGTGAGGGGAACTAAACATTTGGGATAAGCTACCCACAGAGGTTGTTGACTCTCAAAACCCTCCTGGACATGCTGCTGGGAGAAACCTGGAGGACTGTGAAGCCTACTCTAGGTGAGCCTGCTCAAGTTTCTTTGCCACTTCACTGCCTCCCAATAATTCTGTGTTTCTGAGCCACAGCCAGCCCCAGGCTAAGGGGAAAGCTCCTTCCAAAGGTTGGTTCCTGGAAAGCATGGACCATGGCTTGATCACTGCTCCTAACAAAGCTTCCCAGCACCTGCAGCTGAGATTCCAGTGAGCTGCCAGCACGCAGTGGCAAAACACAAGGCAGCAGGAGCTCCTGAGCAGAGGCATCTGCTGGGAGCCACCTTGTCCTGCCACATTCAGCTCCTGGACTGTCCCCGAGTGCCCACCCCTCTGGCAGCCCTTGGGAGGCTCTGCAGGAATTAACTCAGACAGGGAATTCCTGCAGGGTGTGCCAGAAACCCAGGCTTTGAGGGAATTGGGTGAAGGATGCTGCTGTTTCCGTGCTGTTGCCAGGATATTCAGCAGAACTCAGGTTCATGCCAGGTCAAAAAACAAACTCCTCCCCAGGATGCCAACCTCGATCTGTACTAAAGGGAGGCAGGGAGAGGACAGGGAGGTTCAGGGCAGCTGCCTCTGGGAAGAGATGTTTCTCTGCTGCTCAAGGCATGACAAAAACCAAATTTCAGTGTCCCCATTGCCAGGTTTAGTCCTTTTCACCACCTGCATTGCTCCTCGTGCAGGGTAAAACACAAACACATTAACAAAGAGACACTCGTTAGGCTCAGAGAAGTTAATTGCTTTTCAGGGGGTTGTAGAAGACTTGGAAGCATGGCTGGACCTCCAGGAAGGATCCTCCCAGGTACATCGTTCCCAGCATCACCTGCCACTGAGCACAGCAGCTGCACCCACTGCACCTCTGATGCCTGAAGATTTTAGCTTTTCTGTTTTTCAGCTCCTGTACTGCATTAGTGTATATATATTAGTATAACTCTGAACTCCACACAGAGTGTCAGTGAGTTCTCTGGGCAATTTGGTCAGACAAAACAATCCTTCCAGACCTGAGAACCATGGACACCCTTGGCCTCGGGCCCTGAGAAGTATAAACAGAAGTGAATTGGGGAGAAGCAAATTGGGGGAAAATTACTTCATTAGCTGAAGCTGTAATTGGAGAATTAACTCCTGATATGCAAATAGACCAAACTTATCTCTGTCTGAAAAACTCGTGCCCATCGTCCACCTTGGGTGTGGCCTCTGGGAGGCTCCTGCACTGCCCAGGGTGTATCTGTTAAAGGCCTTTAATAAATACCCCCTTTATTTTTTACCTCTGTCCAGCCTCTGTTCTAGGTAGCCATTCCAAGCCATACCTCTCCCAAGACTGTGCTGCAGAGCTGCCAGCACCAGTGGCAGCAACTCAGAGCCACCCTGGGGCTTGTCCCTTCCCTGCAGAGCCAAAGAAGGGTGGTGGCCACTGGTCCAGCTCCAGCCCGAGGGCACTTCCCAGGCAATGTGTGTCCCTCTGTGTGTCCCTGCCCTGTCCATCACTGCAGCCAGTCAGACCCAGAATATGCTGGGAGGAGCTGGCAGCCCAGCACACACCAAGGGGGCCCTTTGTGCCATTCAGCACAAAGGAAAAAAGGTAAAAAAAATAAGGATGTAAGAAAAAAAAAAAAAACAAACAAACCCCTCAGCTTCATTTGTAATCTGGGATGCAGAGCGAGCACATAACCAGACAGAGGCTGCCAAGTCGTAAAAAAGCCACCCGAGCTCTGTGAGCAACTCCCTGAGCATCTGCAGCCTGTTCTGTTCTCTCCCTGCTTCCCGTCCGACCGGCTGGGGGCAGAGCTGCAGGAACGCTCCGGCCCCAGGGGCTCCCCAGGAGCAGCCCAGAGCTCCCAGGAAAAGGAGACCTCGCAAATTCACAGCTCCAGAGACACGAATTGAGATGCTCCAAGGCAGGGCATCGCTTTAATTGCCTCATCCTTTGGGGTCGCTGTGCTGTGGGCAGAGTGCTTCGCTCCCCACGGGACACTCAGACCCTCCACCCATCATCACCCAGGTGCTCAAAAGCTGAATTACAGCATCCCACCTTCACACTGTGCCACGATTCCTTCCAGTCTCCTCCGTTCCCTGCCCCACATCTGCCTGGAATCAGGCTTTTCCATGCATCCTGGCTGTAAATATCATCCCGATAAGGATGATAAGGGCATATGCCCGATAAGGGCACAGCTCGCACTCCCCAAATTTGCACTCCAATTTCCCATGCACGTCTGGGTTTCAGGGTTGGGTCCTGTCTGCTCCAAACTCAGCCTGAAGTTCCTCTGGGGTGTGCTTGCTGTGTGGCTCTGCCTGTCCTCACCATCAGCTAAGGAAGCAGCTGCTCATCCTGGAGAAGCCACAGGAGGTTCCCCATTTGCTTGTTTTCACGGGGAGCTTTTCCTTTGAGCTGTCTCTAAGCTCGACATTATCCAAAGGATGCTGCCAGGAGTGCAGAGCAAAGACAGCAGTGATTCAGTCTCTCCAGATAGCTCCATCCCTGACCCCAGCATGGGAACACAGGGATGGAGGGCAGGGCAGCAGGCTGGGATTCTGGAAAAACGGGGTTTGGTGTCTGCCCTGGGCTGAAGTCCCTCTGACAAGAACAAGGTGGGCTGGTACATTCATTTTTCACCATGAAGTTAATCCTGCCACAGAGCCACTGCCCCACAGGCACTTGGTGTTTTCTGTTCTCTGCCTCAGTTTCCTCTTGAAAAAAAACGAAACAAAACAAAACAAAACAGGGGAAAGAGCATTTTACCCTTCCTGTTCTTATTCTATTTGTGGGATTGTTTCACTGGCAAAAGGCAGCAGAGGTGGAGGTTTAGTGAGGGTCAGATCTGCCAGCCCTGGTGAGCACAAAAAAAACCACCCTTTCTTCCCTACCCTCAGAGCAACCCAGATCAAAAGCAGCTGAACCACATCTGGCTCCACACCAGGAATGCCACATCTGCAAAGACAGAGCTGCTCCAGGGAGGCAGAGGTCTCATGCAGCACCTCTCCCTGAGCTCACCACCCTGCAGACCACCCAGCCACAGCCTGCAGCTACTCACACATTTCCCATGTCCCATTTAATGCCCACCACCATGCTGGAGCTATGGGAAAATAATAAATAAAAATACCCCCCCTCACTGCTAACCAGAGCCAGACTGCCCAGGTGAAAGCCCCCAGGGTGATCCAAGGCATGTGAGATGGGCCCTTCTGAAAATTAAATCACGGGGAAATTGCATTATTACTAATAAAATTACACATGAGGAAATTAATTTGCTCATTCTCCCCCACAGGGTATCCATCCATTCCCAGAGAGCATCCATGGCACTGGGGTTCCTGGCTCTGCACACCTGCAAAGCTTTTGGGGAGCTTTGTCCCAGAAGGACAGAATGGTTCGGACTGGAAAAAACCTTACAGCTCATCTTGTTCCACCCTCTGCCATAGGCAGGGACACCTTCCACTATCCCAGGTTGTTCCAAGCCCCATCCAGCCTGGCCTTGGACACTTCCAGGGATGACAGCTTCTCTGGGCAACCTGTGCCAGGGTCTCCCCACCCTCACAGCACAGAATTCTTAACCTTAAACCCACTCACTTTCAGTTTAAAGCTGTTCTCCCTCATCCTGCCACCGCACCCCCTTACCAAAAGTCCCTCTCCTCCGGATGTTTGGGTCTGATATGAAAGCAGGAACCTCTGGCACGTGGTTTTTGCAGGCTGATGGGGTATCAGGGCACAGGAGTCTGGGAAAGGAGCAGATAAAGCTCCTTGGTGCTCACCAAATTCCCAACTTCAGCGGGACACGGGATCTGCAAAGCCCAAGGGCCATTGTGGCCCCAGCATCGGAGGCTTCCCAGAAAGCTGTTACAGCAGGGTGAAATGGCAAACCCGATCACCCAGGAGCTGGGAAATGCAGAGACAGGCCCCTAACCAAGCTGGGGAGACATCCTGTAAAACCACACTGCAGCCTGAGCCTTCCCTCTGTGTTACAGACAGAAATATTGGCTTTGTGTTTGAGCCAATGCTGGGTGGAGCAGCCAAAGGGGCACATCCCATCACCGGGAGAGGGAAGAAGGGCTCCAGCTTCACCTCCCTGCCACCAAGCAGAGCTGTGGAGCTGCAGGCCGCTAATTAGCGAGCGGGCCAGCCAGCCAATTAACGAGGCCACCCCTCAGCTTCCTGCCCCGCCATGATTTATTCATCTGGCATCCCCAGTGGGCTGCAAGAGATAACGAGGAGGCACCGAGTGCCTGCCGAGCCCATATGGCAATTTATTTCCCCTGCAAAGCTGCCTGAGGCACCGGCCAGGAGCTTCCCCGGGCACAAAGAGCCACCAGGGCCAGGGAGAGCCCACCTCAGCCATGGGCTGCTCTCCAGAAATAAAAATATCAGGAGCAGCCTCAGCGTTATCACGAGCGGTTCTATCGTGGAAAGCATCCCAAAGAAACCCCACCAGCCCCACACAAGCTGACCTAGATCTTGCCAAAGTAACTTCTAATTAATACAGGGGCTCCTGTCTCCTTTGGGTGTTTTATTAAACATTATTCCCCAAATCAGGCTCGGGAGGCAGGGAGCTGCTCCAGAGCAGTGGTGCTGGAGGAGGATGTGCTGCAGCAGCTTACCCCAGGCAATCCTGCTGGTTGCTGAGCAGTCACAGGGAGGGCAAGCTGGTCATTTAAATGTGGAACTGAAGCACTTGTCACATGGTGAGTGTGGGGTGAGAGAGGCTAATCCAGGGCTTGGAGCTGGGCTTTTCTCACAGCACCAAGGCAAACAATGAGAATGAGTTGATTAAAGGAAAATAATAAATAAAACCAGTGGGTTCTAGCTCTGTCAAACGCTTCTGTTTCCTCAAGTTTGTTAATGCCCCAGTTTGCTCTGATTCAGGAAGGCTTGGACACTTTTTAGAATCAAATGCAAATCTTGGAATCATCGAGGCTGGAAAAGACCTCTAAGATCAAGTCTAACCATCAGCTCAGCACTGTCTAGTCCCACAAAAAATGTCCCCAGCCACCATATCTACAGATAATCTCCTCACAGCGGGGTCAAGCCACAGCAAAAGCAGAAAGGCAACATCCCCAAATGTATCCAAACACCAAGACACAGCCAAGGGAAACCACCTCGAGGACTTCCCAAAACAGAGAGCTTCCAACTTCCCTCTCCATGCCACTTTCCCCTACCACCCCACAATTTGGGGACACACCATTCCCATGGGATGCCACCCTCCAGCTCAGAGCCAGGCAGTGCCAGGAGATGGAACCCAGCTGGCTCTGCCTGCTCCACAGGGGTCACATCACTGACAGGACACCAACAGGACACCCCCATTCCCCTCCCCCAGCCCCACAGAGGACAGGCAAGGCTCCCACTCCCCCCCCAGCTGCCCCCCTGGGCTGGGGGCTCTCCGGTACTTACTCCCACTCCTTCCTCCGCGCCTGGGGCGTGCTCTGCATCTTGTGTGCCTCGTGTGCCTTGATGATGTCCCTCTGCTCGATGAGCCCTCCCCGCCGGCGCTTGATCACGTCGGGGCTCACGGGCACGGGCTGGCCCAGTCCCAGCCCCAGCCCCAGCTCCGCGGCGTCGGCGTCGCGGCAGCGCGGACGGTACAGCGCGTCGAAGGAGGCGGCGCGGGACACGAGGGCCTGGGCCAGGCTCTCGGGCTCCAGCAGGTTGCAGGACTGGGTGTTCTGCATCAGGCCCAGGCGGTGCTGGCGCCACATCTCCTCCTCGGGCAGGGCCAGGATGCAGCGGGACGAGGCGGCGGCGTCCAGCTCAGCCGCCGTGCCAGGAGCGCCCATGGAGCACGTCCTGAAGCCCAGCATGGCTGCTGCTGCTGTGGCTCATCACTCTGCAGGGGAACAGGACACGGGCAGGTTCAGGGCTTTGCTGGGTTTGCCCCACAGGTCCCTCCCTTCCTCCCACACCAACCAAAAGTCCCGTTTCCCCTCTCACATCAGGACACGCATCGCTGGATCCCCAAGGTGAGGGCAAAGGGCAGCACCTCCTGCCTTCCTCATCCTTCCCAATTTGGGCATCCCCGAACCTCCTGAACCTGCAGTTCCCTGATCCCATAGCCAGCCCTCCGTGATGAGATGGGAAAAGAGGAGGTTTGGGACACCTGGATCAAACCACCCTGGGCTCCCTTCCATTTGGTTGGATTTTCTCTATGGGGCAGCCCTGGCTGGAGCACCCAGATCCCCTTCCAGCCCCACACTGAAGGGGTGACAGCCAAGCAGCACTTCAGGAGGCTGGGTGGGGAAATACCAGAGTGGTTTCTGAGTCAGGAGCTGCACACAGGAGCCAAATACACGGGATCACTGCCAGGAACACCACGCTGAGCAGCGCTCCTTGGCCAAGCAGAGCAGGTGATGCCCTACAGACAGGAGATGCTCGTGTCCAGGACTACACCCAAAGCCTTGCCATGGTGGAATGCTTTATTTTCGTGTTGGAAAAGTTCTGTGGCAGTCTCAGAAATTCCCCTTCCAGTGTTTGCCCACGGTGAAAGTGAAAAGGGGGATGAGAGAAAGCAGAAGGCAGCCAAGGCCTTTATTCCCTTCATAACTTCATCCCCTAATGCAGGAGAAAGCAATCCAGCAATGAAAAGGAGGATTTAAAACACCCCGGTCATGCAGCAAACTGAGCACATCGTCATCTTAACCCTTTCCCTGGGCATCGTTTGGAGGCACCTCCAGAACAAACAGGAAGTGGAGAAGGAATGAAGGTTGGGGAACACCACCCCAGAAGCAAAAATAAATTAAATATAGAGGAAAAATAAAATTAACAGTAACTGAGGGGACAACATGGAGCATGGCCTCCATCCTAGTCAAAATAAACCTGACATTTTTGACGAGGGGAAGGGATGGAGGGAACATCCCATTTCCTAAATAGAAGGCACCCAAAGTCACCCTCAGATTTAAACCAGCCCAGGCCAAAGGGATACTCAGCCCTTGGCAAGCTCCCCAGAAGGAAAAAGGCAACAACCAGCAAGAGCCTCAGTAAATTAATTAGCACATTGATAAGCTGAGTTTGACTGCTCCCACTGAGAGCTATAAACGGATCCTTCACTCCACTACTTTGCTTACCCCTGCGACTTTTTTTAGGAGCATTAATTACTTCTTCAAGTCAGTTCTGGACACCTTCATCATATCTCATTTTCCCCAGCTTCTTCTTTTCCTTTTCATATTGCTCGGCTCATTTTCAACCCTCCCCTCTTCAAGTTTAACTCCAGGTTTCCTTGGGTTTGGGGGGCTTTTTTTGTTTTGGTTTTGGGTTTGGTTTTTTTTCCCCTGTGATTTTTCTGTGTGTGCTTTATGTTTTGGTTTTTGTTTGGTCAGGTTTTGTTTAGCTTCTGTTTGTTTTGGTTTTTATGGGTTTTTTTTAGCCATTAGCCCTATTCCTTTCCTAATAATTTCCTTGGCAAGGACAGGAGGATTTCATGCACACCAAGCGTGAACACTCCAGGTTTCAGCCGTGCCTGAGGACAATTAGCCAAGAGCAAACGAGGATAAATCCCAAGGGCAGGTCCAGCATCCACAAAGACACTGGCTCCCAGTGCATCTCCCACTACAGGTGACTCCCAGCCTTGGGGGCAAGAGAAAAAGCTCAGGCAAGAGCCCTCAAATGAAACACTGAGAAAGTTTGGGGAAATAAATAGAAATAATTAGCTCTGCCTCCTCCCAAGCAAACAGGGCTCACGCTGCCAGCAGAACAAGCCACGTTCCCCCTGGAGAAGTGACAAGGAGAGAAGGGAGGATGCCAGAACATTTTGTTAAGGGAAGCTGACGAGGTTTCACACTAACGAGGGTGCTCGAGGGATGCCACATGCCAGGTACTGAGCATCTGGCACCAGGGCACCTGCCCCTCTTCTGCCCTTTGGACCCCTCCTCACACACTGAAAACAAACACTTTATTTTTACCCAAAATCTGAATTAATGGGAAAAACACCAGTTGGCTTGTGTGATTTGGCTTCTGCTGTTTAAATGCCAGCCCTGCCTCTGTTGGTGGGAGCCCACAGCTTGGGCTGTGCTGGGAAGAGGCATGGCCAGAGCCAGGACCATGGAGCCAGCCAGCAGCCCTGCCTCAAGCATGGATTTTCTTAATAACACAGAACTTGTTTCTGTGTGTACCACAAAATGGCTTGGGTTGGAAAAAACCTTTAAGTTCATCTCATTCCAGCTCCCCTGACAAAGGCAGGGACACCTTCCACTATCGCAGGCTGTTCCAAGCCCCATCCAACCTGGCCTGGAACACTTCCAGGGATGGGGCAGCCACAGCTTCCCTGGCCAGCCTGTGCCAGGGCCTCCCCACCCTCACAGGGCAAAATTTTTTCCTAGTATCTAACTTAAACCTACCCTGTCAGTGTGAAGCCACTCCCTTTTGTCCTGTCACTCCAGGCCCTCATTAAAATGAAGCCTCTAGAGGCTCTCACCTCCCAAACTTCATTCTAAAAGCAATAAAAGCCAGGAAATTCACTGTTTGCTCCTGCTGTGGAGAAATCATCTGGATGAAACCATGGCCGCAGCGGCCAAACTGAATTAGAGAGGGGACATTCAGCTGCAAAAACATTGGCACTTGTGCCTTCACCTGCACAGTGGCCAGGAGCAGCGTGGGGCTCCCTGCTCAGCCCAGGGCACAGCTGAGCACAGGGGTCACCCAGCTGTGCTGGAACAGCTGGAGGTCACATCATTTAATGGGGAACTCAGAGAGACCCTTCCCTTCTTCCTTTCCTTTCCTTCTTCCTTTCCTTTCCTTTCCTTCTTCCTTTCCTTTCCTTCTTCCTTTCCTTTCCTTTCCTTCTTCCTTTCCTTTCCTTTCCTTCTTCCTTTCCTTTCCTTTCCTCTTCTGCCAGAGGGGCAAAACACTGAGCAGCCCTGGCCCCTTGACCTGTACATCAGTGTGGGCTCAAACGGGACACAAAGGCACCATCCCCACCCCAAAAAACACCGAGAAAAGGCTTTTCAAGCACCAGAGCACAAGTGATGGCAGAAGAAACACACACAGATCCTCTCTAGAGCATCCTCGAGAGACCCAACCCCATTATCTCAACCCCAGCAGCCAGGAGACCCTGATTTCTCACACCACGCTTGGTTTTTTCCCCCTCTGGCAGCTGATTAACTGATAAAGAGCCGCGGGGAGAAGCAGGTTCCCAGCAGCAGCGCTGCCCTCCGAAGGGGAAATTCCTTTTAGGGGTTTTGTGCGCGTGTGTTTGTGTTACAATGGCAGCAATCGAGCCTTTAGCCAAGTAACGATGAATTACCATAATCACTACACTCAGCACTTAAAGGCGCTGGGTGAGCTCTTTGCTTCCATTATCTGAACAACTTTCACCAAAACCCCCCGGAGTTAAAGCAAAAGGTTTAATGCTGGGCTGATCTCCCCCGGGCAGCTCCAGCGCTGCCACAAGCCCCGGGAGGGCAGGGAAGCAGAGATCCCATCCTGGGGAGGGCAGGATGGGCAAACCCTGGCTGTGGTGCATTCCACAGGCAGCAAAGCTGCTGGAGCCCTCCAAACGTGCCTCAGCATCCCTAGCAAACCCTGGGGGTTTGGGGGATGATTTTTGACAGCAAGAAGCTGTTAAATATGTATATGAAAAACATATATGATACTACATATAGAATATAAACATATATGAGAGCATCTAGGTTGCTGCTCCCAAGCACCTTGGGGACAGCCCAAGCCAGGCAGGGATTCTCCACTTCAGCAGCCCCCAGGAGATGCCTCCTCCCCAGCCTGGCTGGGAGTTCACAGGCTGAGGTCTCTTGGCCTAATTCTGTCCTTCTCGAGGGACAGGGATGCTCCGAACCCAGCCCCTGCTCTGAGTCGCTGACCTGCTTCTCCCCAGGCCACAGGGGGGGTTTCCAGGACAATCAAGAGCCTCTCTGCACTGAGCCAGGCTTGCCCTGAGCTGCTAATTACCATTCCCTGCTCCAAGGGGGAAGGGGAGCTCACGCTGCGTGGAAAAGCAGAGCACCGAAGCTCGGAGCGAGCGCTCGGAAGAATTTCAGCGTGGGGCCCTTCCAAACAGAGACAGATGGGCTGAGAGAGAGGCTGATTCATCCTCGTGGCCTTTTCCTCTCCTGCCACGTGCACTTCCCCTCGCAGTGACAGGGATGCTGGGCTGGGTGAGCCCTGCCTGGGTCACCTCTGGGTCCCCCCCGGGTGCTCCAGCCCATCTGGGGCTGTGCAGCACGGTGGCTGTGGGAGCCAGCTGGAAAAGGGGTTATTTTTAGTCGAGTCATTTGATACTGGGGGAAAGTTGGTTGGATTAAACCCCCTTCCCAAAGCCGCCAGTGGCTGCAGGTTTGCAGTGGCTCTGGTGGGAAGAAGTGCTCCCAGCATCCCTGGGACCCAGTGAGAGCCCATTCCAGGCTTGGGAGCTCTGTAACAGAGGGACTTCAACAAGGTGGGAAGGGAGAAAAGAAAGATGTTTACAGGCAAAGGCTCCTTGCACAGGCTTCATCCTACACACAGCAAAAGGTGTGGATGAAAGGGTCAGGTCAAATGTGCCAAAATGGGAGAGTCTGGGAAGACAGCATGACATGTGCCAGGGTGCTGAAGGCAGAGGGAGATGCTGGAATCAAGGACAGGCCACTTGGCTCCAGAAACATTCCTTTCTCTTCACCCACTCGTCTATCACAAACCATTTTTTGGGCCATCATGGTACCAAAACAACACAGCAAAGACGCCTGGAACACCTGCAAAGATCAGATGGAGGAAAGAGCAGAGCTCAGAACACCCAGGAGCTGCTTCAGGCTGCTGAAGGAGAAGCTTCAGCAGCAGACATCAGACAACCTTTTGTCTGGGAAACAGCTTTTGTTCCCAAACTGAATTAGTGGCACAGCTGGAGTGATGCTCCAGCAGCAGAGTCCACTCCTCAGGGCTCAGCACCACTTCTGCTTCCCAGGAAAAGCTGAGCTGAGCCTGAATGGAGCCAGAATGCTGCTCAGGCCCCATCCCAGGCAGGAGGCATCTCCAAGGCCAGCGAGCCCACAGGGGCTCAGCTCAGGTAGCAAAACCCCGAGCCCAGGAGCCCTCCTACAGAGCACCACGCCCAGGGGGATCAGCTTTAGGAACACCAAAACATGAAATCATCTCATCTCTGCTTTAAGAGCAACTGTTAAACAACACCACTACTATTTATATAAATGTACGTCAAAGAGCTCAGCACTTCTGCAGCACATGGAGCCAGGGGAGCCAGAAACTGCCGGGGAGCAGGAGCCTGTCCCTGGGACTGCTGCAGGCAGCGATCCCCAGCCCTGAGGATGCTTTCAGAGCATGGGCAGGCACATCCCTGCTGGGGTGACAGTGAGAGACAGGGCTGTCCAGCCTGGCACAGTGGCAGAATCAGGCACAGAGATTGGGAACACGCACCACTTCAACCCAAACTCCTTCCAGCACTGCCTCTGAGACAGTCTGATCTCACCCCCTCTCCCTGCAGGGCAGCCAGGTGTCTGCAGCTCGAGGCAAGACACCCCCCATCACATCTACAACCTGCCACCCCCAATCCCAGCTCCACACCAGCATCCCAAAGCCCCAGCAGAGCAGAGCACAGGCGGACAGACAGACCTGAGGGGGTGTGTGCCATCCGCCGAGGGCAGCAACGGGGAACGAGGGACGATGCCCGGCACAGCTCAGCGCTCCCCTTCCACAAAGCAGCTCTTCCACCCAGCAGGGCAGAGGGATTGCTCCGGTGGGAGCAGCTCTGCAAACAGCAGGGAGCAGGCTTGGCAGTTGGAATAATCCAGGATGGGAAAGGCAGAGGGATCCGTGCGCCGGCAGTGCCGGGCACAGCCAGAGAGCACGGCCTTGGGAGTTTGCTTTCCAAAGAAGGGCACAGCCACGACTCCTTAAGATAATTTCCAGGCCACCCTCCAGGAATCAGCTCTGCTCCTGCATCAGAGTGCAGGCTGTCACCCCTATGGAACTACACTGCCCTTCTCCCTCTACTCCCACCATGAGGAGATTCTCCTTGGAAGGGCGTAACAACCCTCCTGGGCTCCCTGTTGTGCCCCAAAGCACACAGCCAGCTAAAGCACAGGTATGGAAACAACCTTGGGGCTCATGGGCCTCAAACTGTCCCCTTGCCCAGCCACAGGCACAGGGAGAGTGGCATCTCCACGTCCCAGCCCACCATTCCCTGGATATTTGGCAAACCAAGAGCCAGTGCATGCAAGTGGCCACGGACAGACCCCACCACCCCAAGGACTGCGTAAATCTACTTTTTTTTTTTTTGCTGCACAGCAGCAGCATCAACTCTGCACATCACACCCAAGGAATGGGAATATGGAAAGCAGTGCTGCCAAGCCTGAGCTGGCACATTTCAAAGGGGACAAATGAACCCACGTGACATCGGCATTCAGCATCAGTCCCCATCTCCCTGAGCCCTAAAGCAGCTGAAGAACTGCCAAGGTATGGAGAGGAGCAGGAGCTGCCCACAGCAGCCAGGGAGTGTTAGAAGTTGCTGTGCAACAGAGAAGGGAAAATGCTTTTTAAAAATAAATAGAGCAGCCCCTGGGAAAGCACTGCTGGCAAAAGGCAGCCAGCCCTGGCTCCTCGCTGTGGAGCACCTGGAAGGAGGCAGCCTGCAGGAGAGGGCTGAGCAGGGCATTGCTGCTGCTCAGTGACATCAGGGCAGCTTGAAACCACGGGTGGAAAGAGGATTTAATGCAGCTAGAGAAGGGAAAATAGGGAAGCACGTGTGAAGCATTCAGTTCTCCCGTGCACTGGCCTGGAAGAAGTTTGCTCACCCGTGTCAAGGTTGAGCACACATGGTCCCAGGATCCCAGGATGATTTGGTTTGGAAGGGACCTTAAAGCCCACCTAGATCAAACTACCCCGCCATGGAAAGAGTAATTATTTCCAAATATCCCATCTAACCCTGCCCTCTGCCAACGTGAAGCCATTCCCACTTCTCCTGTCACTCTGTGCTCTTCTTAAAAGTCCCTCTCCAGATCTCTTGTAGCCTCTTCTAGCACTGGGAAGGGCTCTTAGGTCTCCCCAGAGCCCTCCCTTCTCCGGGCTGAACAGCCCCAGCACTCTGAGGCAGTTCTCCCAGGAGAGCTGGCTGTGACACCCTGGAGCTGCTCAGTCTGGGCTCCTCAGAGGGTTGTCCCTGTCCCCTGAGTGGCACATCCCAGGCATCACCAGCACCCATCCCAATTCCGGCTTCATGCTTTATTCCTCTTCACCAAAAATCTAATTAACACAAAACCAGGACTTATGGCTTCTCCAAAAACACCAGCCTCAGCCAGGAGCTGGGATGGGGCAGGAAGGACACCCAGCTTGGGGACACCAGCACCACAGGGGGACGGCATCCCGTGGCCATGAAATCAATGTTTAACCTGGAAAAGGCAGGGAAAACAAGCTCTCATTTCCAACGGGGCCTCAGCTGAGGTGACTCATGAACCACAATGTGTGTCAGTGCTTAATAGACCTGCACAGGTAATTATTCCACCCTGGAAGCAGCAGATTCCCGGCAAAAGGAGTCACAGCACCCCTGAGAGGGGAAAACAAAGGGATGCTGCGAAGGTGAGCGACAGCAGGCTTTATTCTTCTCTGACTTCTGCTCTCATTATGCACAAAGACTCACTGAAAAGGTCTCATTGTCTTCATTTTTGCACAGACAGTCTCTTGCACAAATTGCACGGTGAAGAAGGGAAGGGGATCAAGGATAAGTCTGTCCTGCCTTGCTGGGGGGGACGGGGAAGAAATTCCTCCCTGTGAGGGTGGTGCGGCACAGGTTGCCCAGAGAAGTTGTGAATGCCCCATCCCTGGAAGTGTTCAAAGCCACTTGGAGCAACCTGGTGTCATGGAAGATGTCCGCCCATGGCAGAGGGGCTGGACTGAGATGATCTTTAAGGTCCCTTCCAACCCAACCCATTCCAGAATTCCATGAAGGGAATGTGCTATGCACCCTCCCCAGCAGGATCCTCCCCAGCAGCTACAGCCACAAGCACAAGGACAGAGCAGGGCCCTAAATCCCCAGGAAACAGAGCAAAACCTTCCTAATTCTGCTTTAAAGGAGGAAAAACAGGTTTTCCTTTTGCTCCTTCACCCAGGCCTTCTATAACCAGTCCCTGTTCACCTCACACCCCACGGAGAACCGAGTGGATTTGCCTCACCCTGGCTTGAGCAGGCTTGGGACAAATGGACAATAAAAAGCAGTTTCTTGCCTGGCAGCACCACACATGCACAAATCAGGCCCTGAGGACCCTTCAGCAAGCAGCCAGCTTCCCTACAGGCTGGGAAAGCACGTCCCAGGCCACTCTGCTGCTTGGGGCCAACAGCCTGGACCAACCCCTCCCCTTTCTCCCATTGCACATCCTTCCCTGTTCCTGCCATCCTCAGCCACTCCAAGCTGCTGCACACCCCCAGAACTCATCCTCTGAGCCCAGTTTCTCCCACACTTGGGGAGATGGGAGCAAAACAAATAAATGTTGTTGTGGAGCTGAAAAGAACATTTCGGCAATCCTGCTTCTTCCACCAGGACTAATAACCTGGCTCAGCAAGCACCCAGTTCTCACCTCCTACTCAATGCACACACTCCCAGGAAGTCCCAGGGGCCCCTCTCCTGCTCAGGGGACGCCACCAAATCCCTCAGGAAAGCCTGGCTGCTCCCTTTTGGCTGCCAAAGGCTGGACCCTGCAGAGGGTGATGGGCTAAGGCAGCCTGGCCGTGAGCCCAGATGCTTTGCCAGGGTGCCAAGTGAAGGGTCTGTGCTTCTGGAAACCATCCGGGCAAGGGGACAGGCATGGAGCCTGGCATTTGGGGACACTGCTCTTTCAGGTACACCCAGCTGGACCCCAGCCACCATCAGTGGCCTCTTCTCCCTCCAGTACCCCACAGCTTTGCCCCCAGTTCCAGCTCCCAGCCGCAGCCACGGCGGTGCCCATCACCCACCATCTGCCTTCCTTCCTCCCAGCCAGCAACTCCAGCACCTCCTCCCTTTGGACCAGAGCCACTGCCTTATCACTGGGCTCCCTCTGCTCCTCTAAATGTTTCTTCTTTCAACAAGAGCTCATCCAGCTCTGCTTTCCCTCCTTTCATCCGCTCGCTACAATCGCTGGCACCGAGCCGCGATCGCCTTCCCTCCTTCTCCTCCCCGTGGCATTATTTCATCTCTGCTCTTCCACCCCTCTGAAGCACGTCTCTCGGAATAATCTGTGCCACAGCAACCTTCCTGCCAGAGAGCTGCTTCGTGGGACACTTAAGCATGGTGCAAAATGAGCTCAAATTAAGGACGAGACTAATTTGTGTGGCAGAGGAGGGCAGGCACAGCCAGGAATGACAGCCTGGCCCAAAGCTCAGCCCTGCTAGCAGCTGGAGCCCGGGAAGATCCAGCAGGAAAAGAGCAATGCACATCCCAGTTCTTACACTGATGTGCATCAGTCCAGCCCAGCATTCTCCACAGCCCTGGCTGAGCAGCCAGCCCAGGCACAGCCCAAGAATGAGTTTTACTCCAACCCAAGCTGGACTGCTCCACTCATCAGCCCCATCTCCCTGCTGAAAGGATGCCCCTCAGCTAATTAATTCCCAACTCCATCACGGAATTGGCCCTTTTGCAGCAGCACTTGGAGCCTGGACTTCATCCTATTTGCAAACATCAGCCCTCACAGTGTGGTGGCAGCTCACTGGTGGCCCCCCACCCATCCCTCTCCTTCTCCATCTCCACCTCCAGCAAGGAAAGGCTCCTGCAGACGAGGCTCCTCCACAGGCCACACACACACACACACACAGAGCTCTTTTTACACCAGGGAGCTGCCATCTGGGATATTTAGACATCTCCAGGCTGACTGGGGCCCGGCGGTGTGAGACTGGCAGTGTGTGTCACCCATCCTGCACACCCCAGGGGGCTCTCCTGTGGCCTGGCACGGCCAGCTGGCATTGTCCAGCTGTCCAGCACGGCCCTGTGCTGACCACCACCCTCACACTGGACACCAGCAGAGCCCATTGGCCTCCAGCCCCTCGGGCTATTTCTGGCAGCGCCACTCCCCCCTCTCTCTCCTCTTGCCCACTCACTCCTTCCTAAATAGCTTCACACCACTGATTTTCCCCGTGCCAGCCATCCACCGTCTGCCGGCAGGATCCGGAGCACCAGCAGCCTGTCTGAGCTGGGGAGAGCCAAGCAATCACCCTGCAGGGCCCCCCAACCCCCACCTGCACAGCAACAACCAAAATCCATCCCTCCCAGAAGGGTACCAGGCTGGCACATCCCCCCTTCCCAGACTGGCGCTGATACATGACTCCCATCCAACATTTCGGGTTTAAACCAGGTCGTTTTCTTGCTTCCAACCTGGTTTGTGTGTCAGCTGCCAGCTGAAGCACTTGGGAGGGCTCCAGTCTTCCTCCAGGGTCTGCCTGGGCTGCATTAAAACTCTGTCACACTACACACCAGCACAGAACCTCCATTTGGGAATACTACACTCGTGTGTTCCTGGGTTTTACACCTTTCCTCCTGCCTGAAATGGGCCAGACAGTCCCTAATAACAGAGCCAGCAATCTGTCCCAGTCCCAAGCTGAAAACAGGAACCACAGAAGGGATCCCCCACCTCAGAAAGCACTGGGCACAGGGTCAGCACTGCAGCCAGGACCAGCAAAACCAAGGCTTCCCCCAAAGCAGGGGCTGCCAGGACTGAGCTTTTGGCCTCCCCAGCCCCAAGAGCTGCTCACAGGCTCTGCCCCACAGCCACACAGCTCTGTCACCCTCCACAGGCAGGGCTCAGGCTGTCACCCCCTCTGCAAGTGACACTCAGCTCATCATTGCACTGGGGCCCATGGAATCATCTGACTCCAAAACGGTTTGGGCTGGGGGGCACCTCAAAGATGACCTTGTTCCAGCTCCTGTGCCATGGGCAGGGACACCACGTTGCTCCAAGCCCTGTCCAGCCTGGCCTTGAACACTTCCAGGGCAGTCCAGGAAAGCAGGTGAAGGCAAAGGATCCTGGTCCTTTTTCCTGTGAGTGAACAACTCCAGCATGCCAACAGGGAGGAGGCAGGCCTTGTGTCCAGAACCTTGCTCTTCCCTTCTCCCCTGCTTGTCAATGCCCCATCCCTGGAAGTGTTCAAAGCCACTTTGAGCAACCTGCTCTCATGGAAGGTGTCCCCTCATGACAGGAGGGGCTGGACCAAGATGATCTTTAAGGTCCCTTCCAACCCAAACCATTCCAGAATTTATTGAGGAAGCACCATTTGGACATTAAAGCCATAAATCTGCCCCATCTCCTCCAAAAACACCCTTGAGACAGAACCCTGACACCTTCAAGCTACTCCTACACATGGGCCAGCCCAATACAGCCCAGGGCAGACCCCTCATGTATTGCCCACCTCCCACAGCCCTTTGGGATGGATCCCCAGCCTTGCACACACAGGCAGCATCTTGGCTCCTTCCTACCACGCTCAGGTTTATTCTGCAGAGGAAACCTGGCCCCAGAAGCTCGGCAGGAAAGCTTTTTAGCACCAGAGAGTGCCCAAGGAAAGTGTGGAGCCACCTGCAAAGAGCTTCCCAAGCTGTCAGCATCCCTGCAGCGCCGGGAGGCACAAGACTCAACAAAGTCTTGGCACCCAAGGCGCCCTTCTGGAGAAGCTTTTTTGGAAATGAGAATAACCCTTAAACAGTGGTTTAAGGCTCTTCCCAGCCACCTTGGGTCTCCAGCCACAGTGTGGAATCCCCCACAGCCTGGTGGGGATCCAAGATTAACACCTCTAGGTCAAGATCCCTTCACCTCCAGGCTTTCCCACCCCATTTGGAAAGCGAGGCACCACAGCACAGACCCCACCACACAGCCTAACTCCCCCCAAAAAAGCCTTGGCTGAGGATGCTGCATGCCAAGCAAGGCATCTCTAAAGGAGGTTTGGGTGCTTTCCACATCCCACAGGAGCTGTAACACGAGGCCAGTGCTGAGTGTTGCTAAAATCCCAGCCTGCTGCGAGACGTGGAGCCCCACGTGTGCAGAGCCTGCTTGAAGCGGCTAACGGATTGCATTTTTTTCCAAGCTTGCTATTTCCATATGCCAGGAGGAAAAAAATAATAATAGAAAAAAAAAACCTAAATCAGAGCAGTGATAAATTTCTAAAGCTAATGTAGGAAGGGAAAAAAAAATAAAAAAACCAAAACCTGTAGTAGAAGCAGCATCCCAGAAACTCCCCTGTGCTGCAAATGCCAAATTAAGTCAAAAGGAAGAGGAGGAGGGGAACCCACTTCCATAACAACATTGTGTGGACAAAAGGACAGCAGTAACCACGGTCTGACACTGCTGCCATCAATTTCAGCATCCAGTGCAGCAGCTCATTATTTAGGGAGTAAAACCTGCCCTTTCACCCCCAGGTCTGAAGCAGGGCATGGAAACAGCCCGGCCCCGGCACTGCCTCAGGAGAGTGGGAAGGGTGCAGCCACCAGGCTGTCACCTAATGGCACTTAATGAGCAGTGGCAGGGATGAGAGCTCACCCTAAACCCAAACAGGACTGGCCTGAGTTCGCCCTTGTTGCTGGGCTTCCTGCAGGGACCTCTGAGTCCCACCAGGCTGGTGCAGAGAGCTCCCCTGGACATCCCCTGTGCCAAGTGCTGCTCACACGGTGCACAGCAGGGAACAAGAGGCTCAGACCCCCAGCCAAGGCTGCACTGAGCTCCTCAGCATCCCCAGGGTCAGCTCTGACCCAGCCATGAGTTTTCCATCCAGGAGAATCTCGGGCAATGAGCCCTTCACTCCCAACACAACCCAAGCTCAGCCCCCAGGTCCCACGGCAGAGCTAAAAGCACGGTGCTGTCCCAGTCCTGCAAACCCAATGATGCTTTGGTTATTGATGAAAACCCTGGGGCCTGCAGGCAGGAAATCAGGGAAAACTCAGCTCCCTCCAGGGGAAAGGCTGGCCCAGCCCAAGGAGATGCAATCCTGGCTCAGAACTAGAGGAGCAGCAGTGCCTGACAATTCCCAAAGCAGCCCCAGCCACTGAGGCTTCAGGAAAACACACACCAAGCAAGCTGCTGATTTACTGAAGAGCCCAGAAATGAAGTAGGATGTGGAAAAACACGAGTTTGGGGGAGAGATGAGAAATTCAGTTATTTGGCATTCAGAAGATGAAATAGAGGCAACAGCACCCCCAGCTCCACCCAGCATCACTGAGAGACCACCAGAGTAAAATGTTCCACAGCCAAAATAGGGCTGAACCAGAAGTCCCTCCCAGTCCTCCCTCCTTGTCCCCAGTTTCAGAAAACAGACAGACATGAAAAAGTTAATACAAGAAGAGTTAATACAAGAGCCAGTGTTTTTCAGGTCTTTTTTTTTTTTTTGGATGACAAACTAAAAGCCTCACCCATTTCTATATCCCAATGCAATGTTTACATTCCTTGGCTGAAGGAAGCAGCAGGAGCAGCCCAGAGGCTGCAGCATCCAACCTTTGGATCCACAAAACTACAGATCCGCCC
>VZTZ01009883.1:235820-267949 GCA_013400955.1 Drymodes brunneopygia | reverse complement strand
ATGGAAAAATGCAACCCCATAAAGCAATAATAATAATATTAATGATATTAATATTATTAATAATAATAATAATAAAAATAATAACATGATGATCAATTCCTGGTGTAGGGTTCTTGTGTTTTCTAATAGCAAGAATCCAATATCACCTGGGAAGAAGAACTGCCAAGGCTCAGCACTGACTCTGTAGCTCCAGGAGCCACATTCCTCTCATTTGCCAAGTCTGGTCTGTTTAATATAGCAGAAAAAAAACCCCACCTGAATTATTAAGGGAACTGATGAATAACAAAAGGAGATGAAAACACCTTCAGCTGCTCTCTCTCCTATCTACCCAACCAGATTTTTTTTTTCCGAGCATTTAAATCCTCGCTTTGACTCTGCTCCTGCTGCTGGGCACTTCATTCACAGCGTAAGCCTTTATTAGTAAAATACATATTTGAGCCATCAGAGCAGCTTCAGCTTCTCTTTTCATCACCTCATCCCAGGATGAGCTGCATGGTGAAGGGAGAAGGGAAAACACAAGATTGCATGCAAGAGCTTAACAAATTTAAAGCAAAGAGAACAGCCCTTGGGGAAGAGAGCAGCGTAATTAAAACATTAATTCCGGTTACAGCTTTTGCTCTGAGCGAGCTGCAGTCGCCCAAAAATCCCAGCCAGGTCAGAGCCACGGCCCCAGGCACACCAAAACCCTCTCCATCACCCCCCTCTCCCAGGCAGAAGCTGAAAAGCCACCTCCCTTCAGAGGGAATCAGAGGGAAAACAAGCTCCAGCTCTCCGGGAGCAAAGAGACAATTAAATACCTGGAATAACAAGTAGGAAACAGGTGACGACTTCACGGCTGATAAACGCCCTGAGCAACACTAACTGCTCCCTGCGTGAGCAAAACAGACCAAGTGACTAAAACAAAGTCACGACAGTCACAAGTGAGCTGAGTGAGACTGGCAGGGAGCAGGTGAGTTTTGGGAGGGGGCTGGAAGCAGGCACTGGCACGGGAAGCACCAGGGCACACTGCAGCATCCCTGGCTGGCAGTGCTGGCACAAGGGAAACGTTTACCACCCCAAAGGTCCAGCTCGAGGGCTTGGACCATCACTCACTGGGAGAAGGGGAAAATCCCATAGCAGAGTGAGAAATTCTCCCTGCAGGATCTTTAATGGCACACACAGGTGCTGCCTGCCCAGGGCGTGGGGTGGTAGCCAAGCACAGGGCAGGAGGGATCTGCTGGGGGGCAAAAAGTGCCAAAAAGCGGGGGGAGAAGAATGAAAAAAGTCATTTTTTCTGGTGGAAACTGTCTGCTCCAACACAGCAGGCACACTTCATTTCAATTTTGCTTTTTATATCACATCCACCACAGAAAAAACAGCACCAGATTTAAAAGATGGCTTTCAAACCTAAAGCCTCCAAACCTTCAGCTTCCTATTGCCCTTGCCATGAAATCTGGATGCTTTTAAAGCTTCTACCTTCTTCTCACCCTTTTCACTGGCTCTCATGATTTTCCCTGGTGCAAACCAGCCTCACCCCCACAGAAGCACTTCAACCAAACTGCTGCTTCCAAGGCTGGGGACATCCCTGTCCATGGCCACCAGACAGGATATCTGTGGATTCCCTGGATCACCACACTGCACCCTGAGGAGCTGATCTCCTCCCCTCCTTGCTCAGCATCTCCCCAACCCACAAAAAGGCATTTAAGGGCATTCCTCACCCTCTGGAACACTGCAAAGGGCTCCAAGACCCAGCAGTGTTTTTGATGCCCCAGGATCTCCAGAAAGGATGGCCCTGGGATAGCTCCAGGGGTGACAGCTCTGGGACAAGTTGGGCTGGAAGGGGGAGCAGCATCTCCCAGAGCTCGGGACCCAGAGAGAGGGAGCAGAAGAGGGTTTCCAGGAGAGCAGGCTGATGTACAGAGTGCAAGACTGGTGGCTTTCCAGCCTGAATCAGAAGCAGGCTGGAAGGAGAGGGAGGAGCTGCACAGACAGGTGGGAAGGTGAACCTGGATGAAACAAAGCTCTCCTGCCAGGACCAGCTTCCCACAGTGTTACTGTGCCCATCCAGCTCCAGAGCAGCTGACATCCAGCCCATTCCTGCTGCCTGTCCATCCCAACCGACCTTGGACACACTCCAGCTGCTCCCAGGCAAGGAAAAGCTCTGGAAGGACAGGCAGGGCAGCCCTGGCAGAGAGACCAGAGAGCTGGAGCAGCCTCCAGGGCAGCACCAGCCACCAAGGATGGAACAGGGAGTAAGAAGGCAGAGTAAGGAGGACCAAAAGAGAGGAAAAGTAGAGAGGCACACACAGGATCCACAAATCCCCACACAGATGGAAAAGCCACGTGAGCAGCACCTCACCGGAGGTCACTGGGGAAGCAGCAGCCACCACGTGCTGGCACAGAGCAAGAGATCAACCCAGACCCCTCTCCTTCTCCTCCTCCTCCTCCTCCCAGGAATCTGGCACCCTGGAAAAACCTGCCCAGCCTTTGCATTCTGCAAACCTCAGCTCTAAAAATAACCCTCGGTGCGAGTGACACATTTCGCGCGGAGCCGGCGAGCGCAGCCCACGGAACCAGACTGGCTCCGCATCAGGGACAGGTTCTGTAAACAGGGCTTTTTCAAGGTTGCTTACTAAGCCATAATCAAACATCCAAAGCCATCGTTGGATGGAATGGGGCAGAACTGAAGGGGGGACCCTCATCGCAGGGAAAAATCCCCGCAGAGGAAAACAGGGTGGGGAAAACTCAAGGACCTGCCCCTGTTTCCCAAGGTGTCCCAAACGCCTCAAGTCACACTTGTAAGATTTTAAGATGGAGTTTCCCATCCTCTGTCCCACCACAAGAAGGGTCCCAGCTCCAGCCATGCCCACAGGAAAAACACTCCCCTCACCAGCTGCTTCCAGAGAGAAGAACTCTCTGTTTTTAGGAAAAGCAGAGGCTCAGACATGGCCAGACAGACCCCACTGCTGCACCACCTCCCAATCCCCGGGATAAGCCGGGTGTGATCCTTCCCTGGCTGCTGCAGCCGCTCCCCAGGGCCCGGGATGAGAGGCAGAGCAGGAGGAAGAGTAGCCCAAAGTGTTGCTCAGTTAATGACAGTAATTAGCCACCATCTTGAGCGACTCCCATTAGTTACAGCCTGATTTTCGCAGGCACAGTCAGCACACGAGGTTTCAATTAAAGCTCATCTGAAAACATGGAAGTGCCACCCTGACCCACCACGGGGCTCATCCAGGACATGGGAACATGCACAAGAGGTGCTCTTTTTCCTTCAAGGACCTGGTTTAATTAATTTTGAGCCGGGTGTGATTTCCCAGCCCTGCTTGAGAGGACTCAGCACCTTCTGCCTGCAGCTTGGACAAACAAGGCGAGGGGAATGCAAAATGCATTTTGCTGCACCAGAAAACTTCACAAAAATATTAGCCACAGCTTAATGAGCTCTCTCCAAGGGATGTGCTGTCAAGGGTAAGGCTCAGCATTGGCCAGGCCTGCCCACACCTCGGTGCTTTGAGGCACCTTTCCAGCTGGTTTGTGCTTATTTATAGGCAGCAGATGAAGCTCTCAGTCCCTTTCCCCCGACAACTTTGAGCTTTCTGCTGCCTTTCCCACAGAGATCAGGCTCAGACACCTCCAGCACCCCGCTGATGCTGGGGGGCAGGGGCTGCACACCACCAGCTTGGGCTGTTTTTAACAGGATCCCTCCCATTCCCTGCTCGTTAAGTGAAAGGAAATCAAGTGTTCTGGCACCAAAGAAATAGAACAATAACCCTGAACCAGGCTGGGAGGCACAGATGCCCTGTGGATGGCAAACTGGGCAGCAGCAGGGCTCGGTGCTCCCGCAGGAATCGGGTGTTTCAGTGCCCATGCTGCTTTGTTTAAAGAACTGCCTGGAAAACCCAATATTGGATTTAAATCCACCATCATCGGATCTCAGCACATCTCTGCTGAAGAGGAGAAAAGCAACCCCTTCTGGGCCAATAAATAACACAGCTGGGCACGACTGGAGGGTCGCCCTGACTTGTGACTTTTTGGGGGATTTTTGGGGCTTTTTTTTCCCCTTCCCCCAGCAAAGCGGGGTGGGGGGGGGGACGACCTAGCCCTTCATTTTGCAGACACCACATCCCAGCATCACAGGGGACTTGTGGAGCAATCGATGGCAGGGAGCATCTGAGCCAACCTGCTGCTCAGAGCGGAGTCAGGATGATGCCAGAGGCGTCGGAAAGGGAGAAAGCCCAAAACCTTCACACCCCCCCCAAGCCTGCCCTGATCATTTCTCAGCCTGACAGAGAGCTCAGCAGCCTCTCCCCAGGCACGAGGCCTCACGCCCGTGACTAATGGTGTGTTTTGACATCCCTGAAATACTCCAGCACTTCATTTCAGCCGCAGGGAGCAGGAAGGAAGGAGGGGACAGGCTGGTGGGGAGCCGGCACCGGGAGGGCAGGGCAGGAAGAGCTTTTGCAAGAGCAACAGGCAGGGATAAAGCAAAGCAGCACGGAAAAGACACGGGAGATGGATGAGGGGCAGGCTGGGAGCTGGGAAGCCGATCTGATCCCCCTCTGCTCCTTGGCTGAGCCTTCCCTGGAGCTCTGCAGAGCTGCAAGGCACTGGATTGATTTATTTATCATCTCCTTACCACACTGCTTGAGTGGGGACACAGGGATGCTCCACCAACCCCCAGCAAGGCTGTACCTGGCTGGGGAGGGATGCAGGAGCGCCCGGCAGCCCTGCCCGGGGAGGCAGGAGGAGGCAGTGCCCCCAGGCTCCTCCTTTGGACTGTCTCCACAGAAGCAGGAAGGTGACAGCCAGCGATCCCCGGGGATGTTAATTAAATGTTCAAACAGGCACCTCCGGCCCCGGGGGAGCCAGCGGAGACGCAGCCCCGGGCTCTGGCAGGGCAGCAAAGAGCATCGCAGCCACCAGCCGAGCTGCTGGCCACCACCATCTGCCAGCCGGCAGCAGCGGGGAGAGCAGCAGCCGAGCCCACGGGGGGGATCTGCCGCTTTTCCTGGCAGCTCTTGCTCATCCCCAGCTGCTCCCGCTGGGGCTCAGGCAGCCCTGCTGCACCGCAGGGGCTGGGCAGAGGCAGGAGCAGGGTGCCTGAATGGGGCTCCACATCGCCACGAGTGAGCGACAGAGGTGCAAAGTGGAGCAGCCTCGGGAGAACCGGCCCAAAACGCACCCTTCCCTGAGGGAATTGGCTCAGAGCATCACCAGGCTCACCCCAAAGCAGCAAGCAGAGCCCCCTCGGCACCAGGGCAGAGGAGGCACCCCCTGACTGCATCACCCCAGCGTCCACCCATCCATTCCAGCATCCTCAGTGGCACCCATGGATCCACTCAGCCACGGGATGCAGAAATGAGTAGAAATTCTGGCTGCTATCACCACTCTCAGAAGTTTTCTTAGGTCACTGGGAGCACTGAGCTCTCCTGGCAGCGGCAGAGGTGCTGGGGGAGTGCTGGGGGGACTGATTTCTCCCTTCAGCTGTCACTAAAGTCATCGATGTGGCTGTGAGTGATTCACACCAGTGCATGCGAAGCCTGTGAGTCACACACTGGATGCAGTGGGTGGGTGCATTGACTCAGCCACGCCGGGGATGGGGCACGGGAGGCTGCAGCCTCACACGGCCACGGGGACAGGGCCACAGCTGCCAGAGACCTCACACACGTGCTCCGGTGCCCATCAGTGCCCTCAGCAGCGTGGCTGAGCCAGGAGGGAGGCTCTGCCTCAGCACCAACCTGTCGCCTGCCCTAAAGAGGTGCCAAAGGTGCGACGGGGCTGGGCCGTGCTCTCCCCCAGCCTTTCGCTGGCAAATGGTTTGCACTGCCCTGTGTGGCAGCAGAGGAGGTGGGAACCCCCAGGTGCTCAGGGAATGCAGGTGAATCCCAAACTACAGCGAACAAACTTTCCAGGTATTCCAGGACCCTGAAGAAACTCAGCCAGGCAGCGACAGAGAGCAGAGGGGAGCTCAGTGCCAGGGCCTGGTGCCACCATGACCTGTCCGTGGTCCCCCATGCAGGGGAGCTGAGCCCACCTGCACAGAGCCCTGCAGTGCTGCACGGACGCTTTGGGCAGAGGGGGCTGAAGGAAACCCTCCAAAGCGCTCCCATTTGGATGGCACTCGGTCTCTCCAGACCCTCGGTGGGCGGTGGCTGTGCCCCAGCCGTGCCAAAGCTGCCGGCAGCAGCAGCCGAGGCTGCGAGCGCCTGGCTCATCCCGCTGACAGCGCCTTCCGTGATGCTCTGCCTCCCCTGCCAAACCAGCCCGGCCGTGGATCGGGACCAGCCGGGAGTGTCACCGCGTCCCACGGCACCCCGACAGGGTGAGCTCAGCCCGGGGGTGCGGGGGGATGTGGCTCCTGGGGGACAGCGCGGGGCAGGGCCCGGGTGGCGCTTGCCAGCCCAGGATGGTGGGGGAAGTGCCATCCCTGGCCCCGCTCCAGCCGCGCGAGGAGCCAGCAGGAGCCACGGGCACCAAAACACACGCTGTGTGCAACGCAAGAGCAGCTGGGAGAGATGGAACAACCAGGCAAACAAACCCTGATTTAGGACCCCACTCATTCATCACTGTCACCAGCAACACCCAGGCACTCCGGAGCGGCACCTGGACCCACAGGAAGCGGGGACAAGGAGCAGGGAGACAACGCGAGACAGGGCGCTGGGTGCTGAGGGCAGGAAGAGGAGAGGAGGAAAGAGATCCCGCACATTTGGGAAGCCTTGGGCTGGCAGGGGAGATGGGCTGGAGCTGAAGGGGCCCAGGGCTGCCCTGCATCCCAGCCAGGGCTCCCCAGGGCAGGGAAAGAGATGGGGGTGACACCTCAATCCGGCTTTACCCACTGGGGCATGAGGGTGGGCAGACCCAGACACACGATCCTTCCCGAGGGTGCCGGGTCCCCCGGGACCCCCAGCCCCCCCAAACCACCCTGAGCAGAGAGCCGAGGCTCCCTCAGCACAAACTTTGCGAGAGCCCATCCCCGCACCCCAGAAACCTCGGGAATGGGAAAAACCGGGCTTCAAACTTGGGGTGCCGTCCCAAAAGCGCTGCCGGAGCCCCCCCGAGCTCGGCGGTCACAACCCACCTGTGGCCGCTGGCTGCCGCCGGCTCCTTCCCCCGCGCTCCATTCCCGGAGCCCCGCGCATCCCGGAGAGCAGCAGAGACAGAAGGGAGGGGAGGAGGTGTCCACCGGGAATCGCTAAGAGAGAGGAGGAGGAGGAGGAGGATGGAGACAGCCCCAACTGGCGTCTCCCGACCGTCCCCAACAGGTAGCAGCGAGCAGGGCGGGGGGGGGACGGACACACGGTGTCCCCGCGGACTTTGGGAGAGCGAGCGGGAGCTGGCCCAGGGCCACCATCCCTCTGGGCATGGCTTACCTGGGGACAGAGGCATAGATCCGACCGGGGGTTATTCCAGAGGCATGGTTTGTAATGGAAAAGGGAGGGAAAGAGCCGTGGGGAAGGGAGGGAAAAAAGGAGGGAAGGAGCCGAGACAAAACACGGGGGCAACTGTCCGGGCACACAGCCGCTGGCACAGCCGCGGGGCAAGGACAGGGCACACAGCCTCCTCTCTGCCCCTCCAGGCCACCCGGGGGTCAGCAGCACCCACAAACCTGGCAGGGAACCCCCCTCCTGCCCCACCAGCCCGGGGGGTGCTCCCAAATCCTTCCTTCCCAAGCCGGGTCTCCTCTCTGCGCACACCAGGGCACGGTGACCGTGACAACCAGCCAAAACCAGGGCAGCAGTGGGGACAAGGGACACGGATGCACATCCCACCCTTCCCCGCTCCTGATCAGCCAGAAATCATTGGGAAGGGGTTGCATTCCAGGCTCCCTCTTTAAGCCCGTTTGCAGCCCGGTTTGCAGAGGCGCATCCCCGCTGCTTCTGGTCGGGTTCTGTTTTGCTTTCCCAGGCAGCGCCCCGGACCCGGAGGTGCAGGGTGGAAGGGCTGGAGGTGACACAGCCGCTCTGCGTGTCACTCGAGGAGCCCCCCAGCACTGCCACTGGTGCTGCCAAGGGCACCCAGACTTCTTACATCCCCCCTGAGCACGGGCAGGGAGGAGCCCTGGCATGGCACAGCTCAGCACCAGCCCAGCTGCTAGGCACAGGAGCCCCCAAAATCTTGTCCCTGCTGGCTCCTCTGGGAGGCCCCACACTGCAGCCTCGGCCAGGGGCTGGTTTGAGTGGCCCCACACCACGATGACCCTTTGCCTGGGCTTTTTTCTCCCACCACACTGCAAAGTATCCCAGGAAACCTGTGAGGCTTGGCAACATCCAGCAACATCCAGCAGCATCCTGGAGTTTTAAGCTTGCAGGGCTGGACACAAAGGCTGCCCCAGAGGTGCCCCTTACCCTCACACTGCTGCTCAGTGGCACACAACCCCTGCCCTGGCACACACTTCACCTGCACGGGCAGGTGGCACCACAGGTACCCATCCCCTGGAGCCAGGGCACCACTTCTGCTCCTTGTGCTCTGCCAGGGCACCGTGTGGCTCTGCAGTGCCTCGCTGGCTTCTCTGGGGCTGGCAAAGCAGCAGGGCCACTCACCCCTCACAGGGATGCCCACTCGTGCCACCCAGCCCGGGTGCTGTCTCTTTAAAACCTTCATCCCTCAGTCTGAATGAAGGAAATCCTGGAGATGAGTGCTTCATTTAAACATCTCATCCAGCACTCCCTCTGTTCATTCATGCTCCTGCCCCAGCACGCTCCTGCCAGCACCTCAGGGAGGAGGCACACAGCAAAACCTACATGTTCCCATTCTATTTGGGATGGATAGAAACTCCTAAAAACAACTCCCAGGACACTGCACACCAAAATCCAGCCCAAGCAAGGCCGTTCTGGCAGGTACAGAAGGGTCCAAATGCTGCCACAGGGTCCACTCCTGTCAGTCATTCTCCCACTCTTTCTCCCGTGCTCCCACGAGCTGGCACTGACAGGGATGAGAACATTCCCTGTCAGAGGACATCCCTCCAGCTCCCCAGAGCAGCAACTTTGCCACCATCTCTCACACCTGCACGCGTGGTGCTCCCAAATCCTCCTTTCCAGGGCCTCTCTGCAACTGGGATTTATCCAGGTGGGAGCCAGCTCGAACCTTCCAAGACCACTTCCCCGGTGCCGAGCGCAGGGTGTGTTTATTTAAATATAAATGTGCTGTTCCTCGGGGACCAGGGATGCCTTGGATTCAGATGTCTCCATGGTTACCTGCTCACGGTGGGAGCTGGGGGTAAGTGAACTCCGGGGAGTTCACCATCTCCCCGTCCCCCTTCCCCAGAGCCCCACTCGGCCTTCCCAGCCAGGCTGCTCCCTGCTCCAGAGCAGCAGGAGGGGCAGGAGGAGCGAGGTTCTCCCCAAGAACTCGTTCCGTGAATAATTCTGCCGGCTCCGCGGATGATCGGGCACGAACGCACATCAGCTTCCTCATCCCGAAAGAAAAGACGTCCCTGATCGGCACCGAGACAAAGCTGAGCATCTCCTCCCACCACCCAGAGCTAGACAGGAGTGAAATATGGAGCGACAGCATCAGGAGCAGCGCAGACAGCCCAGCGCTGAGCTGCTGTCGTCTCGGGGGAGCAGCGGCGGCGCCCACCCACTGCTGGCATTCCCAGGGAGCTGCAGGAGCTTCCCCCAGCCCCAAAAGGGTGAGAATCCAAGGGAAAGAGCCAAAAAAAATTGCAGAGCTGCAAAAAAGCCCAGCTGGGCAGAAACGAGCACTTTTACATCCAGGGGCATCCAACTTGGCACAGCCCCTGTGCAGAGTCACCTCAAGGACCCCCAAGTTTTTAACCCACAGCACAGCACAAAATCCTGACCCATTTTCCTCCTCCTCCTCCCCACAGATACAACCACAAACATTCCAGGTGCAGACTAACAGGGGGCAGTTTAGAGGCCAGCAAAACACAACTTGTCAGGGGAAAAAAAAATCTGCCTGGAAGGACTGGGTTTGTCTAGGCTGGAAATCAGAAGAGACTTGGTAGCGGTCTTCAATTATGTAGAGGGCTGCTGCAAAAAGGGTGTGGGAAGAAATTGTTCTGCATCCCCACAGGGAACAGGACGAGGCTGTAAATCCTGGATTAGAAAAAACACCTCGGTGGCAAAGATTATTTAAGCTGTGGGACAGACAACAGGGAGGCTGCTGGGGTTTGAGAGCAGGCGAGACAAAACGCCACTGAGGTGGGTGGAGGAAGCAGCTCCCTTCCTGAGACTGAGAAGGGACCCCCGTGCAAGCTCTGCCCTTCCCCAGGCATTTTAGCACTCGGTGCCTGCTTCAAGCTGACTTTTCACTGCTTTCTGCCGAGCTTGAGTGGCCCAACAGCTTTTTTTGGGGGGTGATGCCTCCACCTTCTGCAGTGTTACAGCTACCACAGCATCTCAGGCTGCCCTCCCCAGGCGGGGAGAGCACCCAGAGCTCTCTGTCCTGTTAGGACCCAGAACACAGCAGGGAACACCATTCAGGGACCACGTTCCCACCCAGGGAAGCTGCAGCAGGATGGCATCACCCACCCTCCCCTTCCCAGGAGGAATTCATGGTGGGGTCCAGCTCCTCACCCCCCCTGGGGCCATCAGATCCAGGCTGGATCAGAAATTCAGCTCCTGGGGCCTCTCTTGAGTACCATGCTCATGGCTTTCAAGCTGATCTGTGTATTTTTCCTACCAAATAAGCCTGTAGGGATTTTAAACAGAGCTAAAGAGACAGGAGATGAAGCCCAGGGCCAGCTGAAAGCATCTTTAAAAACAAAGAAGCCCAAAGTATTCAGCAAAACCTCCAACCCAGCTGCCAAATTGTCTGCTGGTCCCATCAGAGCTGGAGAGACCCAGATATTCATGGATCTCCATCAGGAACAAGTCCTGCTGTCCTGGAGAGAGGAAGTTGCAACTGCCATAAGGAAGAGGAAATTGGGCAAGGAGTGTTCTGTGCCTTCCACAGCTGGTAAATACTCAGAATTCCACCTTGGGGTGAAAAAAGCACCTTCCAGTAAATGCCACAAGCTCCCATTAGGACTTGTTCCTGCCTGTGCCAAGCTACACACTTCTGTTTAACAACAGGAGGGCCCATGGAACTTGAAGCATCTTTAATAATATTTACTCTCCAGCAATAATATCAACGCTAACAAGGCCAGAGGAGAAATAAAAAATCGTCCTAAATCTCAGGATGTTTATGTAAAGTGAGACTAAACTTTCCTGAAGTAGGAACTTTTCCAAAGCCAGACAATCCTCCCTGGAAAATAAAAAACAAAATAAAAATTTTTCAGTAACAAATTTATGAGACGAGGTTGCAAAAGAGAAATACCAGGGTGAAAGACAGACTAAAACATGGATCTTTCTCTTTTGGGACCACACTTCTGGTCAGGAAGCTGCATCCTGAATGGGATGCTCAAGAAGCACTAAATTTGCCTGAGAAAAAAACTCCTAAAAATCTCATTTACCCATCAGCTATTGCAGACTGCAAGGAAAAAAATATCAGCAATTTTCCCTGTGAATGTTCTGGCTGAATTTTGTCAGCTGGCAGCAGCTCCAGGCTGTCACTGAAACCTGAGCAGGGGGGGATGCCTCTGCCCTGCCTGCTGCTCCACCTCAGATCCTTGGTTTATATTCCAGTTATGAAACAAGTGCTGTTCTCCCTGCTTCCCAAATCCCATCTTTTAGCTGGAGCACGTATTTTCCTGGCACTTGTTCTGCTTCACCACCCTGCCTCCTGTGTTTAAAATGTCTGTGCCATGTGGAAAGCACACAGGGACCTGTGCTCTTCCCCTGCTCCTCTGCAGGTGCCTGCATTTCAGCACAGAGATGTTTTTACCCAACCTCCCCACCCGTGCCTGGGCTGCTTGACTCAAATCTGAGCCATTTCTCCGGGTCTGTCTCACAGCCCAGGCAACACAGGGGGAAGCAGTGCCAAGAACCCATTTCTTTCCGATCTGATTGTTTGTTTTCCTGCCTTTCCAGTTTGGGATTTTTGACAGGGAGCCATGTGAAACCAACTGCTCATTGTTTACTGGGAAGCCTGTGGCAGCGTTTTAGTCATTTCGCTCGCCAGAGGACCCAAGGAGATGATGGAAAGTCAATTAGCTCCCTGCAATAACCTCTCTGGCAAAGCTCTTCGGTGTCCCCACACAAACACACACACACAGAAAAGCCAGCCCAAACGAGTGCCCCGGGGTGGCACTGCTGCACCAGGGCAGAGCTGCTGCTGCTGCCCAGTCTGCTCCTCCCCTGCTCACCCAGCTGAGGCAGCTCCTCGGGGCCACCCTGCTCTTTATCCATGTCTGACCTGGAGGGTTTGGAGAGAGGAAGAGCAGGGCAGAGTCCCTGAGAGGGCAGCTCCATCATCCCGATGGCATCTTCCCAGATCGCCCAAAAAAGCTCCTCGTGCTTGGGCAGGATGGGCAAATCCTCACCCAAAAACTCTGGTGGCAATCCAAGGGGCAGAGCAAGTCACCTCCTCCCTGTAGCAGCCCAAATATCCCGGGTACATTGGCTCTGTGGCACTTTTCCCAACAAACCTCCAATCGTGGCTTTTGAATCTGCTCCAAGACAACTCCTCAGCATCCCCCCGGACTGCAAAGTAGAACAGGTTGTTATCCAAGAGAATAAATAAAAACAGGAGCTCTCAAATGTGTGGATTTTTAATATGTACATCTGAAAGTCCCTTAGCACCTGTTGGCAGCTCCTCCCTAAAGCCAGGGCTCATCCAGGTGGGTTTAAACCAGGATTTGATGGATTTTCCAAAGGTCCTGCTCCTCTCCAGCCACTGTTTCCCACCCAAGTGCTGCAACAGAGTGCTCCAAATTCCCAAAACACCCAACAGCAGCATTTTGTCCTCTTCAGCTCCTCCACCAGCTGCAGACCTCACCAGCAGCTGTGTTGTTTTTCACATTATTAAAATATTAGTGAATTATTAAAAATATTTTTAATGAGCACAGCTTAGGGCTGGGTCCCAAACACTCCCAGAAACAAACATCTTGTAATGTTCCTCCACTTACAGTAACACTGAAATGGATCAGAAAACATTTCACTCACTACAAGTCCTGATTTCATTCCTACTCAAGTCAAGAACAGCTCCAAAATCATTGTTTTTATGTGTCATATTTGTGACGGTATCTGTTGTGTGCCCTGCCCTGATAAAACATTTACCTTCACCAAATGAAGGGTTCAGCACCTCCAGCTGCAGTAGGCAGCCAGTTTGTTATAATCTGTTATAAAAACTAAAAAAAAAGTCAATATTTAACAGTTTTGTCTGTTCCACACAAAGTTTGCAGCGTGCCAGGGGATGACCAGGCCCTTGTGAGGGCCCTGCCAAGAGCAGGACAGATGATGCTGCAGGTTCCCAATCCACCTTCATCTCCCCAGTCTTTTCCAGCCCTGGCCTGGGCAGAACCAGGAGTTTTATCCTCACCCCCAACTCCCAGAATCCCTGGAAGCTCAAAAGCTACCTGATATCCCTGTTCCAGCACATCCACCAGAGCTCAGCAGCCCCCGGAGTTCTCCCAGGCTGTGCCTAATTCCACTCATTTGGGATGTCCTGGGGTTTGGCAGCTCCAGCCTAAATCACCTGCTTGGATCAAGAGGGATTTAGCACGAAACACCATGGAACAGCATCACTTAGGCTGGAAAATTCCAAAGGAATCCATCCTTTCTATCCACTGTGCCCTCCAGGGATGAGCTGGATTTTATCCCCCAAGCCTTTAACCGATGGATTTACAGAAAAACAGTGTGGATTTACAGTGGCTCCCCCAGAGGGATCCACCCATGGATCTGAAGCCAGAGGGCTGCAAAATGACCTTCACACTGCAGAGGGGTTCGCTGCCAGCTCCAGCCACGCTTCCAGCCCACCCCAAATTTATCTGAACACACCAAAGAGCTACAGACACCCCTGAGCAAAGCTGAGAGCTGGTGCTGGGCATCCCCAGGGAGCCCCAGAGCTGTTTCCATGAGGGATGATCCTGCACACAGCAGCCAGGCAGCCAGCATCCCCAGGGCTGCTCAGGCTGGCAGGCACAGCTCCAACACATGATAAACAACAATATTAGTGAAATAATGTCTAAACAGAGCCAAGCAGGATCCTCTTGCCAGCAGGCAGGGAGGGAACCTCGCTGCAGGAGGCACCCAGAGATGTGTATACAAGGGAAACTTGTGAAGCTGAAGAGCCCCTTTTTGGCACCTCTCTCCTCCTGGTGCTTTATCCCATCCCTGGAAGGGTTCCAGGCCACGTTGGAAAGGGTTTGGAGCAAGCTGGGATAGTGGAAGGTGCCCCTGCCAATGGCAGGGAGTTTGGAACCAGATGGTCTTTAAGGTCCTCCCAACCCAAACTGTTCAGTGATTCCCACCCCTGCCCAGAGGGAAATCCCTATTTTAGCCCCAAGGACTCCAGCTTTAGACAAATCCTGAGAGCCTCCCCTCTCCTGGGTGTGCAGCACTGCTCAGGGAGAGGCAGCTGGGGCAGGGTGAGGATCTGCAGCAGCCACTCCCAGGGCTGCCTGCAGAGCCAGAGCTCTGCTCCCAGTGCTTCCATCTGATCCCCAAGCTGCTCACCTTAAACCAGTCCTAAGCCATCCTGCCCTGCTCTGATCCCTCTGCTTGCTGCAGACCCTGACAATGGCTGTTAAAGCCTCACAGGAGCAGCTGTCAGCAGCTGCATTTATGAAAGCTGGGAGCTCTGAGCCAGCTCTTATCAGCTTTGCTACAGTTCCCCTGATGTGTGTGCCAGGGAAAACGAGGTCTCAAGGGGTCTTTGGGGAAATTTGGGTCCAGATAATTCAGCTAAATCCAGGGCAAGCTGGTAACCACAGAGGAAAAACATCAGCCTGCAGCACAGAGAGAGGCAGCACAGCTTTCCTCTGGCAAAGGCCAGTGTGCCAGCCCAGCCCCCAAGCATTTCCCAGGATGCTGGGGTGTTTTATCCAGGCAGCCCAGCTGTGAATTCCTCTGGGATGAAACTGAAGTTCTCCTGATGTGCCAAGGAGAACCTGCGGTCCCAAAAGGACGTGGAAAATGGAGATTGTGAGAAGGCAGGGGAAACACAGAAAGGAGGCCTGCATGTACCAGCTCTGAGCACAGCCTGTTACCCAGCTGATGGGGAACAGAAGCTGCTGCTCTGTTTTTAAAATCTGGAAGTGCAGACCTGGATTGAGCAATGGAATAAGGGGGAAAGAAATTGCTTTGATGAGGTGAAGCTGAGTCTCTCTGCTCTCAGCTCCCTTCCTTCTGCAGGACCTGTTGAGCTCACCCCAACCCGCCTCACCTGGGCAGGGATTCAGAAAGTTCCTCCCTGTTTCCCTCAGGATTTCACATCAGGGATGCCCAGGGCTGCCTGCACCTCCTCCTGTGGAAATGGTGCTCCAAAACAAGAGCTGGTGCTTTGTTCTCAGGAAAGCCAGAAAATTCAGATTCTCAGGATTTCAGCAGGTTCAGCTCCACTCTCTCTCCCCCCTCACCTTCCCTGGGAGCTCACATTTGGGCAGCTCCAGCTGAAGGCAGCCAGGAGCTGAGGGAATTGCTGCTGGGAAACTGCTCAGGAGCCCTGGCTGGGGGAGCACCCACAGCACAGGGCACGAGTAGCACAGGGGCACTGGATTGGGGCACACCATCCACTCAACCCCAGCCCAAATCCACTCAATCCCAGTCCAAAACCACTTAATCTCAGCCCAAATCCACTCAATCTCAGCCCAAATCCACTCAATCCCAGCTCAAATCCACTCAATCCCAGCCCAAATCCACTCAATCCCAGCCCAAATCCACTCAATCCCAGCCCCTGGATTGGGGCACACCATCCACTGAATCCCAGCCCACATCCACTCAACCCCAGCCCAGGAAGCTGCAAATTTAGTCTCAATAATTCCCTTATTTAGGATGCTGATGCTAACCAGAAAAGCACATCTGCTGAGCAGGCAGGGATGGGATGGATCCCATGAAAGGTTTTTTGGGGGTGGTCTCCCCTCAAACCACTCCAGTGTCAGGGTGAACTCGCTCCCCCTTGGTCTCCAGGAGTAACCCTAGGCTGTGTAACACCCTCAGGCACAGGGTGTGGATTTTGGGGCTGGGCCAGGAGCTGGGCTCAATGATCTTTGTGGGTCCCTTCCAGATCAGGATATTTTGTGACTGTAAAATCTGTGTTATAAGCACAAACAGCCCGACTGCAAATCTGCCTGCTGAGCCCCAGCAGCTCCAAAGCATTAAAGCTGCCCCATGGAGGACACCCCCAGCGTGTCACCCTCACCTCAGCTTTTTTTTTGCCTGCTCTAAACCCAGCAGAAGCCACTTCCAGCCTGCTGCCACAGGACACAATTTTCTTACACTTCTGGCCAGCTCTGCTCATTGCCAAACTCGCCCAGCACAGGCAGCAGATGGTTAAATAAATGTTTGCTGCACAAGGCACTGCCTTGAGGTGCTCTTTGGAGCTCCAGCCCTTTCCCTAGTGCCCAAAATGGGGATTATGGAGAGCAGATCCCTCATTCCTCTTGCTCTGAAGCCTCCCATTGCACAGCTGGGCTGCAGCTGCCCAGGGGGACCTTGGCTGCAAGGGCTGCAGCTCTGAAACACAAACCTGGCAGGTTCAGGGCAGCAGATGAGCCAGGTGCTTGTCACAGGCCCAACAGATGGGATGGAAAGAGCCAAGGTGCAGCAGAAACGTGCAGGGATGGGGAGTGATTTGTGCAAAGCAGTTTTTGTGTCCCCCAGGGAATCATCTGCCCTCTTCGCTGCCCATTTTTTGGGAGGGATTGGGAGGAAAGCTCAGCTCAGCAGAGCTGCTCCCCCAGCCCACAGTCTGGTTTTCCTGCAGATGAAGGATGCTCCTGGCCCTGCTCACTGCACCTCCCACTGCAGGCTCAGCACGGGTGGGACACTGATCTCACTGGGGGCTCCGAGTGCTGCCCTGGAGCTCTGATAAAACGGGCTGAGAGGAACTGGAGGGTGAATTAAACACATGAATCACTTCCTCTGCTGGCTCTTCCTGCTCCTGATGTTTCTCTCATCCCCTCGGTTGGAGCCCAGTGAGAACATCCATTTCCTGTCCCCCCTCTCTGCAGTGAGCACCAAAGAGGGCTCTTTTTGTCTCAGCTGACAACCACAGAGCTGTGCCAACGCTCCCAGGGCCATTTCTCCATCACATGGCAAAGCAAAACCCTTGGGTGGCTCCAGCAGGAGCCAGAGCCCTGCAGGCCCCCAGGAGGCAGCTCCAGCTGCCACCCAAACCTCACCTGCCCCTCCTGGTGCAGCCTGGGGCTCTCTCCATCTCCTGCACACAGCTTTGGGCAGCCTTCAGCCCCACCTTCCTGAAGGATGAGTGCTCCCCAAGACCTCTCAGCACCTTCCAGCTCTCTCTGCATGAGGCTGGGCACAACTCCACGAGCCTTCAAGGGCACCACACAGCTCCAAAAGAGCATTTCCCCCCAAAAACTCCATTTCCTTCCGCCAGGGCACGGCTGGCACAGCAAAGGGCAGCTGCAGGGCCCTGAGGTGGCTCTGTTTGCAGAGAGCACCGTGGCTCTCCTACCATCTCCCCCACCCTGGGAGCAATGCTGCCAGCCCAGGCTGTAATTAGGACCAGCAGAAGGCTCAGGCAGCCCTGGGGGGGTCTGGTCCCCCCACCCCAATGGCAGCAGCACCGTCCCCTCCCCAGCTCCCTTCCCTTTCCCAGCTGCAGCACGGGCTGCTCCGAGCTAATCACTGCCTGCAGGGAGCTGCTGCCAGAGACACGAGCCAGGAGGGACACCCCAAAAGAGCAGAATGCCTGGCAGGCACAGGCAGGGACAGGACATCTTGCTGCAGCTGAAAGGCAGATGGATGCAGCCAGCACCACCCAGAGTCCCCATTAAAAGGCTCTGCCCACGGAGTGGGGAAGTGGCACAGCAGGGAAAGGCTTTGGCACCAGATTTCCCTCCCACTCTGGGACTCCTGGGCTGTCCCTCCTCACTCTGCTGCCAAGGGAGAGGATGCGGAGCAAAGCAGAGCTTGCAAAAGCCCTAAGCCAGGCCCTGGTTAAGCACCAAGGTTGCAAAGTCCTTTTGGGTTATCAGGGAGCCAAGACCACTCCAGAGTTGCAGGAGAGACAGAACCCTCCTCATCTCAGCACCAGGAACTGCCTCAGGGACATTTGTTCCATGTCTGGGGGGCTCCAGTGCCAGCCCAGGAGGGCACTGAGGGTCTGTGAGGGCAAATGGAGCTGCCAGGCCCTGTCCCAGCATCACTCAGGCAGAGAACAGGGACCAGCCACCAGATCAGCCTCCCTCTCACTGATGGTGCTGAAGGGAGGGATGCAGCTCTGGGAGTGCAAGGTTTTCGACCCTGGGAGCACTCCAGAGCACAGCTCTGAATTCCCACACTGAATAATCACCTTTTATTTGCCATCTGAGACAGCTGAGCACTGAAGCACTGCAATCTCCTAGCAGGGAAAACTGTTTTGTCAGCTGAAGGAAGACTAAATTGGTGCAGTCTGAGTTTTCATCCACCTCCCCTCGATGTGTGCTTCCCCAGCTTCTCCTATCCTCCCCCCCCAACAAGGCAGCCTGAAGGATTCCAGCACCTCAGGTGCCAAACACAACAGCTCCTGCCATGATCCATAAATAGCCATGGAAAAAATTCCCAAATTCTCAGCTGCAAAGAGGGGGTCACACCATGAAGAAGGTCCTGACTTAGCAGGCATCACCTGCATCTCTAAGGAAGGGCCAAGGAACAGCAGAATAGTTTCATTACAGCCACAAAAGCAGATTTAATCATGAAAGGATGATTTTATGAGTCCCCGGGAGATCCCACAAAACATACACCAATAATTCTGTGTTGGGAACGCTTCCCCGAGCTGCAGGGAGTTTGCAACAAGAATTCCAAGAAAAAATTCCAGCTCCATGGGACACAGGGAGAAACAGAGCAGGACATGAGGCCAAGGGGTGTCTGCAGAGATCCCAGCCACAGTGGGACTGAAAAGAGCAGGGATTCAGTGTTGAGCAGCACTGGCATGAGAGCTGGGAGCTCAGAGTGGCTCTGCTGTCTCCCTTGCAACCAAAACCAACAGAAACAGCCCTGGATTCACACATGAATTCAGAACAACAGGCAGATCATCTCTTTGGTGTTTGGGTTTTTTTTCCCTTTAGGTACAAATGCAATTAACCCCTGGAATTCATCACCACACAGCTAACTGAGAGCAAGGACTCCAGGGAGCTGCACAAAGAACAGGCAGCACACACAGCAAAGAGCAGCCAGGCTGCCTGGGGATGGGAGAAAACGTCCCTCAGGGTGGTGATCCCTGGTGGCTTCCCACAGGGCTGTCCCACCAGCAAGCTGCTGCCCAGGGGACTCAGGTTTCCTCACCAAGGGCTTGGCTTTTTAGTCAGATCAGAGGGAAATGGAGGAGGTGAGTCCCTCCCAGGGAAGGTTATGCTGAGTTTGGAGAGGGCTGGGATGAGGAAGGGCTTTGCATTTCCTGGGTACAGCCATGGCACTGGACTGACCATCTCTGGGGGCATTCAGGGGGCTGCATTCCCTCAAGGCTCACATTTTGGGGGTCAGTGGATCCATCCAGCCTCCCTCAGCTCCCCCTGGGATCATCAGGAAAACCCCAAAGCTGGCACCTCTCAGCATTGCTGAGGAGCCCCACGAGCTGCCCAGGGTGAGGAAACCAGACCTTCCCAAATGTTTTTGGAGGGAAGTTCACCCTGCCTAGCAGCCAAGAAAAAAAGGACTGCTCAAATCCACTGCAAGTGCTGCCAGCAAGGAGAATGGTCCAGGGGGAAAAGGGGATAGTGACCCACTGCCTTCCACTCCCTGCATCCCCTTCCCTGTGCTCCAGAAAGGCACAAACCTCCCCAATTTGCCTAATTACATCCTGTGCCATCACCAGAGGCCTTTAACCCCCCTGATGAGAACGAGCTGCTTGTACCTGCAGCACTGGGACAGTGCCCAGCCCCATGTGGGGCAGTGCCACCACCTCCCGTGACCCTCCCAGCTCTCAGAGCCTGCAGGACGTGGTGGCAGAGCACAGACAAGCTCGGTTTTATTTATTTTATTTTATTTTATTTCACAGCCCTCTGCAGTCTTCCCTTTCCAGACTTTTCCACCACCTGAGCTCAGAATTAGTTTGGTTTTTGAGCACCCACAGCTCCCTGCAACAAGCACCAGCACACAGCTCCACAAGTCTGGATGCTGCTGCTTCCAGCTGAAGCCCCTCAGACTTCACAGAAAACCCAAACTCGAGTCATTCCCACACCCCCTCTCTGAGTCACTGGTGATTTTACAGAGAAACAGCTTCAGGTGCTCCCCAGACCTCCTCTTCCCTCACCTCAGAAAGTACCCAGCAGGGAAGCTGATGGCAGCAGGAATCTCCAGCACCATGGCCCAGGGACGGGAGGATCTGGCAAGGAAACCTGTCCCCAACCTCCTCTGCCTGCCAGGAAGGGGCCTGGAGCACTCCTGAGCCCCTTCCAAGCAATTTCCAGGCAGCACAGCAGTGCTGACAGCCATCTCCCAGCTGCCTGGTGGGACAAATGCCCCAGGCCATTCCTCCAATCCCTGGGAGCAGAGCTCTCCCCAGGGGGATGTAAAGCAGGATGAGAACGAGGAGCCAGGAGTGACAAGGCCTGGAAGAGGATGTTTTACAGCTCGAGCCAGGCAATGAGAAAATCATTCATCTCCACCAACTCGTTCTGCACCCAGGAGGTTTTTATTTTATTGCTTTGGAGATGGCAGAGGGTGATTTATTGACCAAAAGATGCTGCTGAACAATTAAAGGGAATGCTGCATCTGGATGCTCCCAGCACATCTGGCCAGGGGTGGGACAGGGCCAGGGCTCAGAGGGGGAGAGCAGCAGGGGGACCCTGCAACACCCAAACTCCTGCGTGGCAAAGGGGGCACAACGCCAGGAGATGCCTTTGGGGACATCCAGAGCATGGAAGAAGCCAGGTGGCTGCTGCAGGTGAGACATCCCACATGGCTGTGGGGTGCTCAGGAGCAGAGGGGACACCCCAGGGACACCAGCATTCATCCACAGGGTCCTCCTGGCCTAAACCCTGCTCTGGTCCATCACAAGTGTGTGGCTGCAGATCACTTTTATTTTAAAAAAGGAGGAGAAGAAGAAGAAGAAGGTGCCAAACCAACAGCAAATCCATGCTCTGGTGGCAGCAGAGCAAACCCTCTGCTCCAACATGGTCCTGACCCGAGCTCAGCCCCCAAAAGAAGGGCCAACAGCTGCATAAATCCCACACTTCTGGTACATCTCCACCAGAAGGACTCCTCCAAGGGGAAAGGGTCCCCCAGTGCACGGCCAGGAGCAGCTCAGAGGTGGCTTTGGGCCAGGTGATGGGGGTGAGGTTGAGAGGAGGTCGAGGATTCCTTCACCCCAAGTGACCATGAGTGTGACCAGCTAAGAAAGCCTCGAGGAAATGTTGAGTTCAGCAGGAGGCAAAAATAAATAAATAAATAAAACCCAAACCAGTCTGTGCAATGGAGCAAAAACCCCCTAGGAGGGACTGGGGTCAGTGACCATCCCTGGGTCACTGCCAGCACTGCCTGCCCGGGGATGTCCAGGCTCTCCAGCCTCCTCTGGAGCAGCTCGCCGTGGGCAGGAGCCCCATCTGCCGGCTCGGCCACGGAGGATGCACATCCCAGCTCCGCAGGGCGAGGGGAAACCTCCGAGGCACACAGCACCACCCCGGCTCCGAGCTAAACGGGCACCGGGGATGCTCCAAGGGAGCCACATCCAGCCCTGCTTCCCCTCCACATTCCACCAGAAAAGCAGCTTCAGCAGGCCACCGAAATCTTTACCAAGCAAAAATCACCTGTTGGCAGGCAGGCACAGCAAAGCTGCAGCTTGCTGTGCTGCTCACACACACGAGCACAGAGATGCACCCACTCTCCACCCAAATGCTGCAGAAATATTGCAGCCATCACCTCCAGCCAGCCCCCAGAGCCCGAGGAACAAGCCCCTGCTGACAACAGCAGAGAAGGTGGGCTGGGAAAACCGAGAGGCTGATGTCAGGGGAGCAGAAACACTAAATATTTACACAGCCTGCCGACAGCCCCCAGGCAAGGAGGTGGCAACTCTGCAATTTGAGAATTAAAAAGTGCAGCCAGCATAACAATTTTTGCATCACTAGAAGTGCAAGAAAATGACTTAGACATCCCCAGCAGACAGAATTAAACTCAGCCAGGACAAGGGAAGCAAAGTGGAAAGATAAAAGCCCAGCTCCTGGGGGTTTGATGAGGTTTGGTGGTCATGAGGTGTCAGTGCCCCCAAAACACCAGGGCACCTCTCACCCACCACCACAGCAGAGCCAGGATTGGGGTGGGAAATCGCCCAGCTGCTGTCAGCAGCACCAAAAGGCTTCCCAGAGGGGAAATATCCCTTTTCCTGGGTGCTGCAGGACAGCAAGGAAGGGAGATGCTGGTGTTTGTGCTGTCCCTTGGCTTGGCTTCATCTCTGAGCCTCTTTCATGTCAGGCCACCCCACAATAAGTTGACGCCCTCCTTTTTCTTCTTCTTTGGTGGGGGTTTTGTTTGTTTATAGTTATTTTGGGTTTTTTGTGGGCTTTTTTTTTTTTTTTTTGAGGGATCCAGGTGCCAAGCACCTCCTAACCCAGCCAAGAGAGCAGGTTCAGCAGCTCCCTGGAAAAACCTGGGAATCCCCATGGGAGGAAGGGCAATCACACGGCGCTGACGTGCAGAGGGGCACTTCAGGGGTGCGGTGGCACGTTTGGAGTCTGTCCCACCTCCTCTGAGGCTGGGGACACGGGACCCCAGGGGACAGAGTCCCAGGGAGCAGGCTGCATCTCCCGGGAAGAGGCAGCAGCCAGATTTTCCCTGGCAAGCTACTGCCAACATCCACGAGAGGGCTTTGCTGCACAAGGAAAGGAAACGAGAGGAGCTCCATTTACCACCTGCTTCCAAGTTAGGTCCTGGTTTTTTCCCCACATCTCAGCCGGGGCTTAGCAGGCAGCGGCAGGACACGGTCGACAAGGATTACACCCAAAGGTGACTTTCATATGTTAGTGATGGTACGGACGCTTTTTTGTTGCTGAAGCCTCTCTTTCTGGGCGAGCTGAGTGGCCACAGCTGAGCCCAACTTTCCCAGGGGATTCTGGCACTAAACCTGGCCCCAAAGCAGGGACGCAGCCCTCGGCACCCACCTGCACAACAAGCTGGCCGCTGCGTTTGGGGAGGCAGCGGGCTGTCAGCCGCAGTCCCTGCCCCCGGAGCCGGGCGCTTTGAAGCGCATCTGATGCCGGCTGGGCAGTGCCCCTGTTCCCACGGAGATAAGCACCGCCGGCTGCCACCGTGGGAACTCGCAGGGCAGAGCAGGAGCAGCACAGAGGGCGATGAGTCTTCTGGCCCCGGCAGGGCCGAAAGAATTCATGCTGATTTCCCTGCACACTCATGCTGGTCTCGGGCAGGAGAGTGAATCACGGGCCAGGTACGTGTAGGGACAAGTCGCGGGCCACCGGCTCCGGGAAATGACAGCGGCACTTTGCACCTGGCCTGGCCAGCCCCGAGCGTGTCCTTACACACACCAAGCCCCGATCTGAACAGATGCAGCCGCGTTTGGGTAGCACTGCCTTAAATAAAGAGCTCCCAAATCTCTGAACCTCGAACAAATCCCCAAAACGGCGAGGCCGGGGGTAGGGCAGCCACTTAATCTGGTGGGGGTTGAGCTCCACGAGGGCAAAGCCTGGCTTATCCCTTGCCAGGCGACCTACAGGCTGGTCTCAAGGTCACTGCAGCCTCCTCCACTCCTGATCTAACACGAAGCGACCGGGCCCGGGCGGGCAGGAGCCTCGGGGGGATGCGCCGGCTGCTTTCACCGTGTGGCTCCTTCTCCCCCCGGGCTGTGCTCGGCAAAGAGCGCCGGAGAGAGCCGGGGCTGAGCTCACGGCCGAGCTCCCGCTGCCCCCGGCGCTGCGGAGCTTCACGCCCGCGGGAGACACGGCCACATCTGCACCGGGAGCAGCTCCAGGGACTGCCACGGGCACAAACGCCGGATTGCCGGGCTTCCACCGGGAGCTGAGAGGGAAGGAGCGGGCTGTGGCCGGGACAGTGGGGCACTGAGGTGACCTGGGAGGGGACTGACCTTGCCAGCATGGCAGGGTTGGGAGCAGGGCCCGGCTCCGTGCTCGGCTCGCCAGGCAGAACAGCCACTCTCCCTTCCCCAGGGACACGAGAGGTGGCACCTTCCTCCTGCCACTTGTCGCCCTGTTTATTTTTAACAGCCGTCCCTCCTGCCTGATATCAGCCCCCCTGAGAAGTGCTCTCCCAGCAACAGGCAGCCCTGTGGCACTGCTGTGAGCCCAGCGTGGCTGGTCCCTCGCCACCTGGCCACTGACCAGGGACATCACGTCACACTCTCCCGAGCTGAAGGCAAACGCCGGCTCCTTTGCTGTTTCCAGGAAGGGAATTTCAGTGAGCCCAGGGCAGGGAGCACTGCCAGGGCCAAAGGGAGACAAGGTCAAGCGGGAGGCATGTGTCAGCCTGGCCACCTCCCTGCATGTTGGCCCTTTAATACAAAATGCACCGATTCCTCCGGGAAAAGCACAAGGACAAGGCTGGAGAAATACAAACTGCAAGGGTCTCACCAGTGCTGTCCCTCAGGGACAGAGCCACGCTGCAAGGAGGGAGAGCAGAACAATGCCATGAGTATCCAGTGGGGTTTATACCCAGCTCCCTCCATCCAGTGTTTACATCCTGCTGGCGTTTGCTTCCCATTAACAGCAAAGCCACAGGGCAGGGACACAGCAGTGAAGGACGTGGCACAGCCAGAGCTGGCAAGGTGAGTGTGGCACAGGGTAAATCCCTGCTTGAAAACACCACAGAGGGTTCTGCAACTCTCCGTGGCCAGCCATGCCCCAACACAGAGAGGAAGGAATCCTAAAATAGTTTGGGCTGGAAGGGACTTTCAAAGATCCAATCCTCCTGCCATGTGCAGGGACACCTTCCTCCATGCCAGGTTGCTCCAAGTCCCATCCAACCTGGCCTTGGACACCTCCAGGGGTAGGGCATCCACAGCTTCTCTGGGAAACCTGTTCCAAAGGACGGCAAGAAAAGCCCCGGTTCCCTGCCCTGTCCGTCCTTCCGTCCCTCCTGCCTTCCCATGGGAGTTGTGCCTTCCTCCGGATGCGGCTCCTCCCAGCCTCCCCACCGTGTCAAGGGCTCACGGGGTCAAATATTCCCACCCGAGCACACAAGGCTGCAAACGGGCGGTGACCAGCTCTGCCCTCCCCACTGAGGGTTTTCCATCCACTCAGCCCTTGGCTGGGGACAAGTTTGGGCATCCCGGAGAGGTGAGGGTGTCCCATTGCCCCTCACAAGTCACCCATTCCCACAGGACTGTGGATGCTTGCTGATGTTGCACTCTGACTCCTGTAAAACACTGCCCTGGGGCAGTTCGGCGAAAAAACCACATCAGTTCCTCCTGCCTTAAAAAACAGCATTGCCATGGAGATGGAGCACTGGGCTGCTCCCACAACCTCCTTTCACCCAATCGAGGCAAGGCAGGGGTACTTGGTGCCCTCAGCACCGTGCCTTGGGGGCAAACCTGAGTCCTGCCCTGGCTCCTGGCCTGGCACTTCCACCAGCACACGCTGCCACCACCCGTGGTGGGTGGGAGCAGCTGGGATGGAGAACCACGTGTGCCGGCAAAGCCTTACCTGCCTGCACTGCTCCATGCCCAGGTTAGCAGGAACAAATCTGAGAAACTGAGTGGGACATGGCTGGAGCAGCCAATTCCTCCCGTTTTTTCTTAGTGATGCTCCAGTCCCGGTTCCACGAGGGTCGGCAACGGGGGGATCCGGTGCTGCTGTGCCACACTGCCAGCATCCTCTGCTGCTTCCAGGAAGGGAGCAGGGCACGCCAGATCCCCCAGCCCGGGGCTGAGCGGAGCAGACACCCACAGGACTCCCACACACCAAACACTGGGGCTCCCACCTCTGCACCCCACTCCGGCCTTGCTCCCTGCTTCCTGCTCCTTCTGCCCTTTCCTGCCTCTCCCAGCCCACCCTCCAGATTTCCGAGCCAGCCGTGTCCTTCCTGCCCCTCTCAGCAGGGCCGGCGTGTCCCATCCGCCCAGGCAGCCGTGTGCCTGTGCATTTCCCTCGCTGTTCCCCATTCCCCGCGCCTCTGGCTTCCCCCGCTCCGCCCGAGCCGGGAGCGCAGGGCTCCGCTGGCAGGGTGGAGGCTGCGGCTTGCCAAAGCAAACAGCGCACAAGGAGGAGGAGGAGGGCGGCCGAGGCCGGAGCAGGCAAAGGGCAGAGTCCACCAGCGGACCCTGCCGCAGCTCCGCGCTGGGGAGGTTCCTTCCCCTCGCTTTCCAAATGCTCCGGCTTGGCCGCGGAGCTTGGCAGGCAGCGGGAGCCGCCGGCAATCCTTGGCTGAGCAGAGCCCGAGGATGCTGAGCGGCTGCCCGGGGGGCTGAGCACCCTTTGTGCCATCTCCCGGGTGGGTTTAGGGTGCGGGCTGAGCTTCACGGGGTGCGGGAGGCCGAGGGAAAGCGGATCCCGGGCTGCAGTTCTCCTGTAAGCGATTTAAAGCGAAGTCTTTTCCTCCCGCTCTGCTCGCTGCCAGGAAAAGCAGCAGGAAAATATTTCCCTGGGAATTGTTTTTGTTCCTTCCTCTGTGTCTGTACGCATGAAGCTCTCCTCCGCCTTGGACATGCCTCAACCTGTCCCGAGGCTCAGATTAATCCCCTGCACCGCCAGGGACGACAGCTGAGGTCAGACGCTGTCAGCAGAGGCGAAGAGGAGGAGGAGGAGGAGGAGACCTTCCCCCTCGGAAACCGCATTCGTTCCCACCCCAGAGCAGAGAGCATGAAAACAGAGAGCCCTGGCTGCTTCTCCCGAGCAGGAGGTCACCCTGCAACACAGCAGCACACCGGAGCATCCTGCAGGACAGGGACAGCCCGCTGCTGGCAGTGCTGCAGAGCCTAAAGCCTGGCTTAAGTGGCTTAAGGCTGGTCTGAGCCGGGGGAGCTGTAGGCAGCAAATGCATCTGCAGCCAGGCAGGTCACAGCATTGTCACTTTTGGGGCATGGAGGTGCCCAAAAACAGGTCAGTGACAATCGGTACCTCTGGTCTGGCTGGCCTTCTCGGCTGTGGCTGCAGGAAAGGGGAAAAGGATGAGGTGGTCCCCTCTGACTGCACTGGAGAAGTGAGTGCTGGGCCACAAGAGCCAGCCCAGATGGCTGCAGGCAGCTCTCAGCACCCCACTGCCTCTCAGGGAAGCGAGGAAGGAGGAAAAGTGGGGAAACTGGGATAGAGGCAGAGGGCATCCACCTCAAAGGCAGTCCTTTGGTGTGCCAAGTGCTCAAACACCACCTCAGAGCAACTGGGAGAAAGTCAGGAGAGCTCAGCTGCAGTAAATGATGCTCCTCAGCCCCTGCCCAGGCAGTTCACCTCCCTCTCCTCCCCTTTTTCCCTTTGCCTCGCGTGAGTGCTTGGGAAATAAACGATGACTATTTGCCTGCAGCTCTAAGCCCTTCCCTCCCCCTCTCCCCAGGCTCCATCACCAATAAATCACCCCGCTGGGAGAGAGGGCCAGAGGAAACCAGAGGCACAAAACCTCAAACAGAGCCTTTTTTTTCCCCCCTCTGCTCTCCCAAGCAGCTCTGCATTTCATTAGGCGGCCAGGCCAGCCCTCGCCCAGCTGGGGAGAAGGAGGGAGGGGAGGGGGGCCCCTCAGGGTTCGCATGTCAGGAGCAGAAATCACAACCAGAAGACCGGGAGAAGGGAGTTGTTTGTGTTTGCTGCTCATCCCGGTGCTCGCCTGGCCCTGACCCTGCCTCTGGGAACCGTGCTGGCCTGGAATAACTCTTCCATTGGGTTCTCCCCTTGCCAAAGCAGCTCTGGGCACCTTCCAGGCGTCTTCTCCCCACTCCAGCCATCCCGTCATGGTGCCAGCCCCTCTCCAACCTCTCAAAGGATCCTCCTGGGAAGAAGCCCTGGAGTTTTCCATGAGCCTCAGCCCTGCCAGCAAGCTGCACCGCCTTCCCCCTCCCCCTGGGCTGGACCACCCTGCCCAGGAAAATACAGAGCCTCTCCCTGCTCCCCTGCCAGAACCCCCAAGCCCGCCGGGGATCAGGGGTGGTGGGGTTGTCCCCCACCCACCCTAAATATATATTGGCAGAACATGGCAAGCACAGTACATTGGACACAGATGAGAGCCCCGCAGCAGCACGGGGGATCCAGGCGTGCCTTTGGAACTGTCATCTGAGCACGCAGCACTGTGCCCCAGCACTCCCCCATCCCTCCTTCCCCCGAAAAAAAAAAAAAACCTGTCCTGGGGTTTAGCCTTCGGCAAAGCTTCCCATCAGGGCTGCTCTAGTGTCCTCGGGCAGGGAGAGGCCCCAGGAGGTGCAGCCCCGGGGATGCTCCGGTACCCCCGGGCAGGGAGAGATCCCAGGAGGTGCAATCCCCGGGGATGCTCCGGTACCCCCGGGCACGGAGAGGCCCCACGAGGTTCAGCCCCCAGGGATGCTCCGGTACCCCCGGGCTCCCCGCGGCTCCCCAGGCCGGGAGAGGCCCCAGCAGGCACAGCCGCGCTGCTGGCCTGCCTCCCGCCTCCCTCGCAGCAGCTTGCCGGATTCCTGAGCGCTGACACAGGATGCTGCAGCAGTGAGTGTGCAGGGCCTTCCTCCCCTTCCCCTGCCCCAGGGGAGGAGGGATGGGCGGGGGATGCCGGGTTGCATCAGGCCAGGAGGGAACGAGAGCTGCCGGAGTGAAACGCGGAGCCTCCTGCGAAGCCCTGGCTGCCCATCGGCTCCCAGCCCCGAGGGTTTCCCCAAGCCCCGAGGGTTTCCCCCAGCCCCGAGGGTTCCCCCCAGCCCCTGCTGGCACCTGGCCCGGGCCAGCCACCTTTAAAGGCCGGGATGATTCACACCGTTGACACTCCCTTATTGGCGAGAGCCGGTTTTAAGTCATTCCCTCTCTCCCAGAAGGTGTCCCCGAGGAGAGCCGCTGCTCACCCGCCCCGAGCTGCAACCGGGGATTGCTCCTGGATGATTACAGCAGGAAAAAAGTGAAAGCCTGCTGCCTGCCCTCCTTCCCAAGCATCGCCCTGGCAGCCCAGCTGCCACGCTGCCTCTGCCAGCATCTCTCCCACCCTCCGGCTGTGCTAAAGGATTTTCCCAGCACTTCTCCTCTCCCACGGGACCTGACCCGAACTGGGGGAAGGGCAGCGGCCGAGGCCAGCGCTTCCAGCAGCTCGTTACTATTCTAGGAAGGGCAAGATCCTGCCATCTTCCCATTAAGTCATCTCCTCCTCGACCCGGTGAGGCACTTTCCATAGGAGTCACTCTCTCTCCCAAGTGATGGAAGTTTTTATTTTTATCTGGCTTATTTATGCACTTCTCTTCCCTCCTTCGGCATTGGCCTGGGGAGTGAGTTTGGGTCATCAGCTCGAGCTCATTCCCTGTCCTTGCTCAGCTGTCCCATCTGTCACCCTCACCTCTGTGAGCAGAAGGAAAAGTCCAGGGTTTGAAGCAGCACAACAGAAGAAATTAATTAAGGAAAACAGACCCAGCTTAGGTAAAAGTTACTGCAGGAATTGGGGAAAAAAAAAAAAGGCACTGGGTGAGTAAAAAAAATAAAACAGCAGAAAAATTGATTTAAAAAGTAACACAGTGCCATTATTAGGGATCTTTTTCGATTTGAGGCTGCTTTGGTCCAGACCCCTCAGCAGAGCTCACCAGCAGCTATCCTGTTTCTGTTCTTTTCTGTTCTGTCCCCCTCAGCCACAGCAGCCAGAGGCTCCCCGGGGACACGCACATCGCAGGGAGCAAACGCAGCACGTGGTGCAAACACAGCCACGGAAGCCAGCGAGGCGTGCGTGGCACAGCAGATGGAGCTGGGCCGGGTCTTTCGGGGACATGGCTCCGTGGCCGTGAGCCGGGAAGGCAGAGCTGGCTCACCTCAGGTAGCTGCACGCGAGGTCACACGAGCCCGAGGGAGCTGCGTGGGCAAGTGTGGGCAGTCTCTGCCCTGTTTGCAGAGGCCAGCAGCAATTAAGCTGTTGCACAACTCTCCTCTGGAAGACTGAGTAGATAGGAGCGCTGCTGGGTGCTCTGTGCCAGAGGGAGGTTGGGTCTTGTCTGTGTAGAGACACCAGGGCCTCATAAACCAAACTGGTGGGACCAGGTGATCTTCCAGTGCTGGTTGCCCAGAAACCTTTTGGAAATGCCAAGATCAGGAGTGCCCCCATCCCATTTCAGGATTTGGAAGCTGGGTAAAATCATCTACTTCCGCGGAGATGCTGCTGGTGGGCAAGGAGTGGGACTGAAACCTGCTCCCCCCAGCCTTGGGAAGGAAGCTGTGCTGGTGCAGGAGGCTGTTTCCACCCTGCAGCCCAGCTTCTGACCCTCAGAGTGTTTCGTGAGGGAGCAGGAGAGCTGGGGGAATAGGCCACCGTAGCCATCCTCCTTCTCCTGCTAATTTCCTCTTGCCGGAGAGATCCTGAGGTGACCTCACCTCCCTCGAGACAGGAGTGGGAGTGTGGGGTGCTCCTGGAGAGCACCTGAACAAGCAAAGCAGGGACAGCCCCTTCCCATCACCTCCCAGTGAAAAGAAACGACTCATCACACCTCATTTCCTTGTGTCCTCTACCGGGCTGAAATTGGGTTGTCACCATTAGGTGCAATTACCTCGGAAATTAAGATGGAAGGACTTTTGCTTTTACCTAAGGATAGGGAGCTGTTAAATTCTACGCAAAGGAGTAGAGCTGCCTCAAAGTCACCCCACACCAGGCAGCTTCTCCTAATCTCTCCCATCCCCCCGTGATTTGGGATGACCCAGCCCAACACCTCCAGTTCTCCCAGAAAAAAAAGGTGTTAAAAACCTTTTAAGTGGTCACTTCTCATCTCCCACCCCAAACTCCCAAGGTTCAGCCAGATATCCCAAGCTGCATTTCACAGTACACAAACATCTTCGACTTCCCAGAGATGCAATCCTCAGTTGCAAAGTTCACTAATTAGGAGCAGAGAAGCCTCTAGTGACTCTCCCAGCAAGAAGCACGGGAAAAAAAAATTCCCCCACAATTCAGTCTAATTACAACGCCTTGGGGCGCTCCACTCACTGTGAAGCTGAGGCCAAACTTTTCTCCCCACCCCTAAGAGTAGGAACTTTAACCCAGTTACAGTTTTACTGATAATGAAAGTAAAAAAAAAAAAAAAGCCCTCCTGATATTTATCGTTTGAACTATTCTGCAAGTAACAGCGAAGAAGAGGCACGGAGAAACACTTCTTGCAGAGCAGTAGCTGTGTTCCACCGGGTAGAATCCACTCGCTCAGCCCCAATCCAGATCTCCGAGCAGGCAACGCTGTAGGCCAGTGCTCGGCCCAGCTGTGCCACAGGCCGGGTCAGGCTGCACCCAGCTGCTCCTCCGGGATTTAGCAACCGCTTTCCACCCACGGACAGTGACTCTGCACATTAGGTACTTTCAGAGCAAGACCTCAAATGCCACGGCAGCTCCGGCCCCGGGAAGAGGCTGTAGCCAGAAGAGCAGTGGGAGCACCTGGAAGATCCTGGGAAGAACTCCAGGCACCCTGACTTAAGTTCCCTTTCTTCCCCAACTCGCCGAAGAGCTGGACTCCAACCCACCCCGAGCCTCCGGCGAGGCTGGGTGGATCCAGCCACAGACACGCAGAACCACACCCCGGCTGCTGCCTGCCCTCCTCCCCCTCGAGCCAGCGGGGCACAAACAGGAACTACGCTCATACAGTTGAAAATATTTAATACGTGTTGTACACGTAGAATTACATTTTATACAAAACATGATACATCACTGAAGGAGAACACTGTACAAAATTCCCTATGGGAGCCCCAAGCCTTTATACAACAAAGACCGGGAGTTACCAAGCCTAACAAACAGGCTCAAGGACTTTCCGTCAGAGCGTCTGTAAACTTCGTTCCTCTCAATAAACACTTTTAAAAAGCACCATGTAATAGTTCTGACCTAAACCTTTCCAAAATAGAAACTTTATTTAATAAACTTAATACTTTCCAAGCTTAAAATATCACCCGCCGGGGGCGCCCCCGGGGTCGGCAGCGGGCGAGGAGCCTCCCCCGGGCGCCGGGGAGGGCGGCGGCTCTGCCGGGAAGGGGAATTCCGGGAGGGCAGGGCCGGGGGCGCTCCCAGGGCGGGTGCCGGCAGCCGGGACCCGGCGGCGAACAGGGAAGTGCTGCCGCCGCCGCTGCCCCGCGG
>VZTZ01009883.1:97485-226847 GCA_013400955.1 Drymodes brunneopygia | reverse complement strand
CATCGCCTCCAGCGCCGGGCCGCGGCCGGGCCTCCCCGGGCTCTGTGAGGGCCCCCCGGCCTTGGCCGCAGGTGCAGCTTGGGGATGGTGGGCAGAGCGGGGCTGGGGGCTGGTGGCTGGAGGCCGAGGTGACCGTGGGGAAAGGTGGAGAGGAACAGGGACCAAACAATGGCCGTGAGAGGAAGCCTGCAGAGAAGAGCCTGATCGCAGGGAAACAGCAGCTAAAGGTGGTGAAAGGAAAATTGTCATTAATAGGGTGGAAGAGCTCTGTTAGAGCTACTGGAGACGGTCCAGTGGAGGCCACAAAGATGATTTGGGGTGTGGAGCATCTCTGTGGTGAGGAGAGACTAGAGGAGCTGGGCCTGTTTAGTCCAAAGACTGAGAGGGGGTCTCATCAATGCATATAAATATCTCAAAGGGGTGTCAGGAGAACAGTGCCAGGCCCTTTGCGGCAACAGGATGAGAAGCAATAGCCATAAACTAAAACACAAGAAGTTCCACCTCCAGATGAGGAAGAACTTCTTTACAATGAAGGTGGCAGAGCACTGAAACAGCTGCCCAGGGAGGTCACGGAGTTTGCTGTAGACATTTCAGACCCATCCAGAGGTATCCCTGTGTCCCCTGCTCTAGGTGACAGTGCCTTAGCGGGGGTTTTGTACTGGATGATACACAGAGGTCCCTTCCAACCCCAGCGTTTCTGTGAAAGCAACTTAGTCAATAAACACTGCCCTGGGGCCACCTTCTACACGTGCTGGGGACTGGTCTTCTGCCCCAGGTCACAGTGAAAAAGCCCTGAGGAGCTGCAGGGGGGTTCCTGGTGGAGTTTTGGGAAAGCCGTGTGAGAACCAGAAGGTTGGGAAGGGATACTGGTGCAGCCAGGGAAAGTGAATCCCTCCACCAGGTTGAACTTGTGCTAAGAGGAAAGTGTGGGAGTCCCCATGGGTGGGGAGCATATGTCCTGTCAGACTTTCCAGAGATGTTCCCACAGCACGCAGGGAGGGGAAAGGGGATGTGCTGCCGCTCCCAGAGTTAATTATTACCTGGCAGGTCAGAGGGGCTGGTGGTGGAAGAGCCACCAGAGTTACTGTTAGTTTGCTTTCCTGCTGTCTGTAACTCCTCCCATCAGAGGACATCCAGCCCTGCTTTACATTCCTGCTGCTGGGGACTTCCACAAGTGTGTTCAGATGGAAAAAACAGCAACAAAAACAAACAAAACCAAAACTTGTGCTGGCAAGTAGAGGAGGGAATGAAGTTTTCCAGATCCTCAGTGCAGGCTGCTGACTTTAGGGCACTCAGCGTGGCAGACTCAGAGCCGTAGGCGTGCGAAAAGAGGAGGGACACGCACCAGAGTGCTGAGAAACTGCAGCTTAGACAGCAGTTGGAGGACTTCAGGCCCCAGTGGAACTTAAAGAGCTGCAGTTCATCTGTCCTGGGCCTCCCCTGCTTTCCTTCACGGGGTGTAACATCTGGCTGCTGTGTGCCAGCTCGTGGTGGCCTCCTTGGACACCAGCACAGCCTGATCTGGTCTCTGTCCCTCATCCCAGCCTGGGAGAGCAGTTCGCAGCTCGGGACTGCAGGGTTTGTAAATGCAGATAACCACACTGAGAGGCTGTGACCCAAATTTACAGACCTGCTTGCCCCAAACCAGGGCTGTCAGCAATGCCTTCCCCTGCTGTGAATGCACTCGTCTCCAAAAGAGCTTAGGGCAGCAGAAAAAACCTGTTTCCTAAGCCAGCTGTAGTTGGGCTGTATATTTTTTTAAATGCTGAATTAAAATAAACAGTGCTGCACTCTACAGTCTGCCTGGCTGTGGTGTGGGGACAGTTCCTGTAACTCTGTGTGCCCTTGGGGTATCTTACATGGGTAGTTAAGGGCTTTGAGAGGAAAACTGTTGAGAGAGGAATGCAAAGCATGGGTTGCTAAAGAGCTGCCTGGTTCAGACCCTCTGCCCTGGCTTGTCTGTGTGACACTCAGCAGCTTCCCCTGAAGAAATAGGTCCCTTCACGAGTAACTTTGTGCTGCAGCAAGACACAGGGCAAATCCTTATTTTACAAAATAAACACGAAGTTGTTGGAAGGAAGCTGTGGCATCCCTGCTCAGCTGGACAAGGGGCCGATGAGAATCCTTGGCTTCTCTTCCCTCTCCTCCCGGCTGCAGGGAGGTACAGAAAGCTGTGAATACTGCCCAGGGGCTCTTCCAGAGGTGGACGGAGCTCTTGCAAGATCCCTCTATCGCCACAAGGGAAGAAATTGACTGGACCACTAATGAGCTCAGGAACAACCTGCGGAGCATCGAGTGGGACCTGGAAGACTTGGATGAAACCATTAATATCCTTTCTGTGGCCCTTTGGAGGTAGTTGCAGTTCCCAAGTTGTACTAAATAGCCAAGTCCCGGTGCAAAAATCAGGACTATTTGGGATTGAATTTTGCATTCACGTTGGCTTTTCTCAAATTGCAAATGAGAAATTAAGTCAAGGATTTTTCTTTTGCCTTTTTGCAAGGTATATTCTAAGATGCTTTGTTCTAGAAAGCCTATTGTGTTGTGTGAATCTGGATTTCTGCGAAGTCAGTTCATTCTCCAGGCTGCCTTCCAGAAATTCTCCTTTTCCCTTGTGTTCCTCTGAGCACTCCTGAAAATGCTGTGCAGTATCACAGAACAAAAAAAAACATGGAAAAGAGAAACCTTGCATGTGTGTGTGTGCACATTCCTGCCATGCCTCCTTTTCCATCCAGTGTGCTGCACTTCGCTAATCAGATTTTGGGAACAGGCACAACACAGAGGCCACTTGGCAGGCTTGGGGTTTGTGTGTCCCTGTGTGTGTACCCAGCACTGCTGCCGGGGACTCCTTGACTCGGTGCCCAGGCATTGTCGAGGCAAACCCACGGAAATTCAACCTCGATGCCACCGAGCTGGGAATCCGCAAAGCCTTCATCACCAGCACGCGGCAGGTGGTCAGGGTAAGGAGCCTGGCCTTGGGGTCAGGGCCTGGGGAAGCATTGGGGGCGTTGGTGGTTAAAAAAGAAGGGTTTGTGGCCGTTCTGTGGTGGGCTGGGGAGCAGAGAATAAACCTGCTACCTGCTGAGTCTCAGGCTTCCTCCTCCTCCCCGTGCACTCCCTCCTGGAGCTGCCCAGAAGAGGGTGGGGGTGCAGGTGCCCCATGGAATTCCTTCTTTTTATGCTGCTGACCCTTCAAGTCTTCACACTGCTCTGGCAGCAGTGAGCTGGGAGGAAGAGTGAAGGCCCAGCTGCAGTGTGGGGAAGGCTGGAGCCTCCCTTCAGAATTGAGGGAAATCGCGACTGTCCTGAGTATTTGTAGCACTGGTTTTCAACAACAGGGAGACCACTTTGAACACCGACAGATGGTTAAAGCCTGGTGTTACTGACACGGTGACTTCAACTTCCTATCCCTGCAAAACAGTCCAAACAACCACTGGATTTATTTTTATCTTGGTGAAGGGTTTTTTTTAGTTAGAGCTTACACGTGAGAGGCAAAAAGGGGATTTTAACAACTTGACAGTAATAAATAGAGAAGAAGTATCTTTCCAAAACCTTCACTGCCTGGTAACAAGCTGCTAGTTACAAAGTTTTCTGTCTATTAATAACTGCACTGAGTTTCTGCTGCCCCTCATGACTCTGATGTTTCTGCTGCACAGAATGCACTGGTGTGTCTGGCAGCAAGCCTGTTACCCTACCTGCAGTTCTGCAGTTTGGATGCAGTTCCTAAGGCTTGCTACCTGGGAACTGATCCCAAAACCACGCTGGCCCCAGGTAGGAGGCATATGCTTGCTACCGTGTCCTCAGTGTAGTCCACTCCCTAACGGGCAGGATGGGGCAAGCCTGCTCTCTGGTCCTCTTTTCCTCGCTGCAAAATGCTGGCTGATGGGTTTTGGAGCAGTGTGTCCCACTGGAAAATGAAATTTGTCAGTGGCCCTATGCAGCTGACTTCCAGTTTCCATGGAACTCCACAGCAAAAATTAATTGGTAGAAGAAAACATAGGCACAGTCAGAGAGGATGACCACAGGACAGGAAATCTACCTCATACTATGGAATATAAAACCAGATGCAGTTGGGAATAAAGCACAGAGGGTTACAGACTTCAAGGCCTTGACAAACATTTCCTTACATTCCGTCAACAGGAACATTAGTTTATTACACAAATCAAAGTGTTTCTGCTTATAGTGGAGTAAAATGAGTAGTAAATGAGGAATAATTTCAAAATATTCCATTACTGTTGATTCCAGTATTAGTATAACAATGAACTGCATTGAAACTTTCTACAGAATGTTTCCAGATTCTTCAAAAGTGTGAGCTTTCAAAGAAAATCTCCCTTCCCTCAGTCCCCCTTGTAGAAGCCTTGCTGGGTATAGACAGCCCTGTAGCACCCTGAATCTGCCTGTCACCTCAAATCCAACGCTCACATGCTGCTTCTTTTGTTGAACAAACAGGACATGAAGGATCAGATGTCCAACTCCTCCATGCAAGCACTGGCTGAAAGAAAAAACAGGCAGGTGAGAACTAGAAAGGGCAGTGTATATCTGCCACAATGTATATACTGTCTGGAGTTCATCCCTTACAAACCTGCACTGTGGGAAGGGGCTCACATGCTGCAGCCAGGCTGTGTTTGAGCCATGTCCATTTGGCTGCCCTGGGAGAGCTGCTTCTCACAGGTTGCTGCCAGCCTCTCCCAAGCCTGTCTCTCAAAGGAGTCAGTCAGCACTCACCCATCTGTCTCTGCCTTCAGAGCTGCTTGTGTACAACTGTCAGCATTGCATCATCCCATGGAAAGGGAAATCTCCCTCCTCCTCCTCCTCACGGGGAAGCGGCTCAGAATCCATGTCAATGAATGTAATCCTGCTCTCTGCTGGATTTAGGAGCCAAGATGGTGCAATATCCTTTCATGCAGCTGCTTCTCGTAATAGCCATGTAAGAAGATGGAAGGAGCTCAAGGAGTCTCGTGTTGTCTGCACTTGTAATCTAAGGAATAGAAATAGATGCAGCTTATGCTCCTTCCCAGCTGATAAGGAGGCTGTAAGGAGATACTGGAGCTGACTTCCAGAGCCACTCCAGTATCCAGTATGGTGTGTGCTTCATGCAGTTAATGGTCTGTACTGCATCAGCCTTACCACATATAGCAAAAACAACAAACTGAGAAGCACAGAGCTCATTCCTGAGCTTGTCACAGGGTTAACTGACGTGCTTGGCAAGCACTCCCAGCAGCAAAGTCCCTGACACCCTTGCTTAAACAAGTCTGTAGCTTTCCCTGCGATTTGCTGCTTTCCTTTGCACGAGGTTCCTGATAGCTGCAGGAGACCATATGGCCCAGCTCACACAGCAACATCTGGTCAGGAAAACCAACTTCCCCTTGCTGCCTTCCTCTCCCTTCCCAGCCCCTCACCTTCATTCCAGACTGCAGGGTTTGTGCTGGGCTTTGTGTCTGAGGGGTGGGCTAGCAGTGACCTGACCCTCACAGCCCAGGTTGGCAAACAGGCTGTGTTCTATTGAAGCTGCAGGCAAAGCTAGTGCACTGCCTTAAATAAAAATGAGCTGCCCTTGCCACAAAGTGGAGGGATCAGGAGCTTGCTCAGGGTCTCAGGGGCAGACAAAGCCAGATGTCCTGCTGGCTTCCTGCATGGTCAGTCTGTCAGCTTTCCTCACCCCTCCTTGAACCTTGTAAGTTAGATGAACCGTAGAGACAGTCTTGTTTTCAGCCTGACAGAGCAGCCTGGTCATTGTCCTGCTGTTCTTCACAAATACTCAGTCATTCCATCCTGCCCACAGCCAGGAGCTGCAGGATGGTCTCGTTGTGAGTCAGCCTGGCTTCCACACTGGAGGGCAGAGTCCCTAACCCTTCCCTAGTGCTGCAGGGTGCAGTTCCTCACCTGCAGGTCATGTTCATTCACCAGCATCTCTAGCATGGGTTATTCCCCTTTCAGGGACCAGACATATTTGACTGGAAAGCCACATCTCTGCAGGCACAAGCTTCCCTGTTCAGGTTGTGGGGCAGGTAGCAAGAGTAACTTTTTATGCTGGCAGCTGAAGAGCCTGCTGGAGGGGTAGGTAGCCTGGATCACAGAACACAAGCACACAGCACTGCTCTAGTTACATATTGCATTATTTTACTGTCAGCTCAACTGGTTAAGCACTTTATCCAGACCCTCTTAAGGCCCTGTCATTAGCAGCAGAGTGCTCAGCTGGAGCTGTACGTCTGTTAACACAACATATCCGGACACTTCCCAGCTCACATGTCCTAGCACATGGTGCTGCCTCTTGAGCAGGCCTCTGCCAGGCCTTTGTGCTGTGCAGGCCTCCTTCACACACTGGCAGTCGGCTGCCCTCCAGCTCTCCTGCTGCTGGAGAGGCATCTCTGCAATTCCAGGCTACAGAGACTTCCCAGACTGGCATTTTGGCTCTGTTTTGGTTGAGTTCATGATAGCACTTTGAGTAGCAGCAGAGCAAGAGGAAAGAGATGCTGTGTGCATGTGTACATGAGTGTTGCCTTGTCTGCCTTCCCACCTCACCCTGCAGACGGACTGTGAGCAGACACAAGGGTGTTGCTAAGAGCTCTCTGCATCTGTTTAGGCACTCCTGGGAGACAGTGGGAGTCAGAGTTGGAGCTCTGGACCTGACAAATACAGCCGTCTGGACCGGGAGCTGCAATTAGCAAATTCACATTTCATCGAGGAGCAGCAAGCTCAACAACAGGTAAGGCAGCTGGCACCACTGATTAAATAGCTTTGCTTGCCAAATGGATGCCAGGGGGACTGGGCTGGCTCCAGGAGCCTGACAGTCCTCTTCACTTGTGGCAAGTGTCTGTGCATGCATTTCCTGTGCAGCACAGCTTTGGGTGATCTTCCTGTAAGGTTTTTAACCCTGCTGTGTTTAGGAGGCAGCACAATCTGGAAGATGTAGCACACTAAGCTTTAATAGTTCAAGGATTGCTGAAATTGTTGGAAGAGTAGAAACACTGCAAAAAGAAAAGGGCCCGTTTCTCTTATGCAACTTCCCCTGGTTAAAAAATGCTTGCTGTTGTTTGTGTGCATCTCCCATCAGAACAGGCTGGGAGCAGGAGCACGCGCCTGCTTCCTTTTCCTGCCTTTGTCACGGTGAGATTAGCGAGAAAGGCGGTGTGAGGGCTTGGGAGAACCCCTGGTGAGGCACTTCCCAGCTGCACTTCCCAGCTGACAGGGGAGTTTGCCTGGAGAGGTGCCCAGGCCAGGCACAGACTGGAGAACTGCAGGGCCTTGACACAGGCAGTGACTCGGAGGTGGCAAACTCTGCTAAAGCTCCTGACCCGTGATGCCACCTCGGCACCCAGACGCGTTTTACCTACTGACTCCAGGGAGATAAATAGCTTCAGAAATAGGTAACTAGGGTAAAGCTAATCCTTGGCGTGACTGTGCCCTGAAAATGACTTAAAACAGCAGCAGACTTACTCCTTTGGCACATTCAGAGCCAGGCTGGCTATTTTTAGCTGTAGAAGCTGCAACAGCCTTCTGCTTGCATTAACCCTGTGTTAGCTGCAGCACATTCCAGGTGGCATTTCCCAGGCACAGCATCACTGTGCCTCCCTGACCATACGTGCTTACCTTGCCAAGGTTTTGAAGACCAGTCCTTGGAGCCTTCCAAAGTCACTTTAGCTGTGCATGCAGCATGGATGAGCAGAGGCTGGATTTGCAGGGATGTCTGGAGGCTGCAGCCATGGGGATGCCATGCCATGGAGGCTTTTCCCTGGTTGTCTCCTCTCCAGCATTTTTTAGGAGCACAGTCCTCATTCCTGGTAGCCTAGGTCTGAGCCCAGCTGATGTTGCCTGAGCAGCAAGTGCCTGTCCACTGCATGGGCTGGCTCCAACCCAGCTGCAGGCAGCAGATCTGTAATTGCCCCTTTCCCTTCTCTTTGGCCCAGTTGATTGTGGAGCAGCAGGATGAGCAGTTGGAGCTGGTCTCTGGCAGCATCGGGGTGCTGAAGAACATGTCGCAGCGCATTGGCGGGGAGCTGGAGGAGCAAGCAGTGTAAGTGTGAGACATGGGAGCAAAAACCTGGCATGGGGCTGGCTGCAGCATGGCTGCATGTCCTCACACACCTGTCTCTGCCTCTGGTAGGGCCTGGAATTCACTGGTCCCTCAGGCAGTGTCTCCCTGCCAGCCTGTGGAAAGCATTTTGCACTGCAATCTGCAAGGATCCAACTGCAACCTCCTTCATTTAGAAGCCTGCATCTAGGGCAGGCTGAACTGCCACCTTGCCTTTCCTCCTCTCCTTTTCACTTGCTGCCCCTCAGGCAGCCGGATAAGGGAGGGAGGTGCTGTGTTATGCAGATTCTGGCCACTTCCCTGCTCTGCAGGGTTTTGTGCTGCCACAACTGCTGGGGCCAGGAGCTCTCAGCTCTGCCTTGCTGCCCTGAAACACAGAGCTGCTCTTCATCGCGAAAGTTAAAAATAACCCTCACCCACGCAAGGGTTAAAGGGCAGTTCACAAAGTCATTTTGCATTCATCCATTTACATATAAATTAGATTTCTTTCCCAGTTTTTGTCCTTTGCAAACAAGTTCCCAGTTGTGCAGGCTAACAGCTATGCTTGCAAAAAGGCTTGAAGTGTTCATGCCTAAAACCCCTCCTTGTTTGGCTGGTAGGAGTCTGGAGGGCCATGTCCCTTGTGAAGTGATTTTGTCTTTGATGGAGAAAAGGAACTTTAAACTTCCCTCCTGTGTGAAGTTATGCAGCCTGAGAATCCTCTGCTCTCACAGAGGAGATTGGTGTCTGTTTCTAGATCATCACACAAGCCATCACTCCTTGCTAGATTAGCTCATAACTACCACGCTGAGGTTTTTACAACTCCCTTTTCCCCACTCAATGAAGGTTTAACAAGTGCCTTGGCACTCCAAATTAAGGAGTCTGTCCTTTTAAATGCATTAAGCTCTAAAGTCCCACTGGCTGGAGACAATTGGATTGGTACCTTGACTTTGGGTGTGCAGTGGCATTGACAAAGCATGGATTCAGGAGGGCTTTCAGATTCATTACGGTCACTGAGTGGAGGAAGTGAAAGAGTAACTTCCATGCAGAGCTTGAAAAGCACCTTAAAAGCAACTGCAGATTTCATTCCCACTTGATACATGACCGAAATGCGATTTTAATTTCAACTGCAAGCCCTGAACAAGGAAAGGGATTTAAAGTCCAAGCTGAAACCTAGATCTAACCAGTCTCTGCTAATCCCAGATTATAAATGAGACTTTCCTTTTGTAAGGAGAAAGCTCCCCCCACTCCTCACCTTGCAGATGTGTGTAGAGTTCAGCCACAAACACACAGGGAGGATCAGTCTGGCAGGAATCCCGAGTTACTTCCCCCCAAAGCAGAGCTGCTGTTTCAGTAGGTTTTTGTCTGCCGAGGTGTGATACTCTGATCACATCAGTGTTCTGATCTATGCAAAATCCCCAAGGGATGTGCCACGTGCTGACCAGGGCCCTGCTTGTGTGTCCTCAGGATGCTGGACGACTTCTCCCACGAGTTAGACAGCACTCAGTCGCGCCTTGATAACGTCATGAAGAAGCTCGCCAAAGTGTCCCACATGACGAGTGGTAGGTCCTGGGAAGTGGGATCCAGTCCTGGAAAGGGAGAGACAAGCCCTTGGATCTTCAGGCTGGGACACTGTGCTCCCACCCATCCAGCCAAGGGGAGGGAGCAGCACTCAGTTCCTGAAACAGGGAAGGCTTCCAAGCCCGGCAGCTGCTCCTGCCCAGACACTGCTCTGCTGCCTGTCCCTTGCCTTTGTTTTATTTACAGATGCCTTTCTATTTATGCTGCTGCTGCTGGGAAAATCCCCCTCTAGCTGGTGAGAGGGGAAGCTCTGCAGCCTCCTGCTCTGCTGCAGTTTCCCGGCCTGCCTGTGGAACAAAAGCTGTCAAGGTGCCATTCAACACCGGCCACCGTGTGTGGCTTCCCCGCCCACACCAGAATGCCTGCGGCAATCCCCTTCCCAAATCCCACCTGCCCTGGGGCTGCTGGCGCCTGCAGGCCTGTTGCCGGTCACATCTCTCTCAGCTGGTAGAGGAAAGAGCTGAATTCTGTGCTGAACCCACAGAAAAGTCCTTATAAGGCTGTGCCTGAAGCCGGGGGGCTGGCAGAGCAGACAGGAAGCCCGGCCTGGCTGCTTTGCCGGGAAGTGCCGTGCCTCCGAGCCTGGCACCATGCCCGGCCAGTGCCTCCCCCAGCACCCCTCTCCTGTGGGTGCTCAGGACCTTGGGAAGGCAGCAGTCTGCAGGATTAGGCTGTCCGAGGGATTTATGAGGCGGTGGGGATACAGCCCTAGAGAGACCCCTTGGAGTGCTGACAGCGCACTTGGGTCAGCAGCAGCACAGCCACGGGTGAGCCCTGTGTCTCTGGCCTTTCCTCTGGGGAAAACCATGGATCTTCACAGAGTGTTTCTGAGTGTTGTGAAAGAGCATTTCTGGCATCACATGTGCCAAGGAGGGCGGGAGGGCTCTTTCTGGGGTAGCTGCTGTGCCTAGGAGTTGAGGGGGTGCCAGCAGCCCTGTCCCCACTGCTGCACCATCATCTCACAGGGCCAGACAGTGGCTCTCGGAGGTGATGCAGCGTTGAGTCAATGAGGTGTAAAGATGTCCAGGGAAACCTGATTCCTGGCCCTGTCCTAAGGGAAGCCACTACAGTCCCTTCCTGGCAGAGCTCCTCGGGGCAGCTTTCACCGGATCCCTTCTTGTTCCTCTGGCAAACAGATTACTCCATGAATGAGCAGCAAACACGGGAGGTCTCTGCTTGTTCCTCCCAATTGCTCTCGAGCCAGCTTTTCAAAGCTATTTGAACTTGGTTGGGAAGAAGCATCAGAATTCCCACAGCTGTTCCCAAACCCCAGCGTATCCTGGAGGAGAATACCTCACTGCAATATACAGCACCACAGCCTTTCTCCCACAGGAACTGTTGTTTTGGCTTTTTACGTCTTAAGCTTGGATTTGGTTCCTTGCAGTATGAGGAAAAATAGTCCCTCAATTTTCCTTCTCTACTAAAGCAGGAAGACTGATGCTTCCTTTTCTTTCCAGATCGACGGCAGTGGTGTGCAATTGTTGTCCTCTTCGTCATCTTGCTAGTGGTGCTTATCCTGTTTTTCGTCCTGTGATGACAAAAACTGAACTTCCTGGGACGCCCCCTCCCCGCCCCCTCACCCCGGCAGCGCGGGGAGATGAAACTCTGCCCGTTTCCGTCCGCCCACAGAGATCCCCGGCAGGAACACCCGCACCCAGCTCTGCCATCCTCCTCCGAGGACTGCGGCTCGGCTTTGCCGGTGCCTTCCCCGGCCCCGAGGAGAGGGGGTGGAGAATGGAGCTGCATCCTCCCCTGCTGCGGTTCAGTCCGGACCTGGGCTCCGGGTCTGGGTCCAGGGAGCTGGAGGGGGGCCTGATCCCCGCGCTTCCAGCCGGTGCAGGTAGGAGCCGGTGGGATGTGGACACAGAGCAGCGAGCCCTGGGGAGGACGGGACGGGGGGGAGGAGTGACTGAATTCACTGAGCATTACAAACTGATTGCCAGTGCCAGCCCCAAGCATTGCCGGGAAGGGTGAAATCCCCCGGGCCACGGCAAGGGAGGGGAGCCCTAGCCCTGCTCCCCCCGCCCCTCCCTGCCTCCTGTGGGCAGGCTCTGTAGCACCAATTCACTGCCGAGAGAGCACGGTGGGTGCCAGCAGAGCTTTTCCTGCCCTCTACACCGGGGCAGAGGGCAGAGCTGTGGGGTCTCACGTCCTGCCATTGGCCACCCAGGCCCCCCCAGGGCTTTAAACCTGGGATGTTGCACGGCGAGCGCTGGCAATCAGCCGTGAGCCAGGGAGGGACAGTCTTAAAGCTTTTAAACCTGCCTCCCTGATTATACAGGCCTCTAAAGCTCATGGACTGATGCTTTCTTTGCCCTTGTATACTCAGTCACTGCTTCTGTTTAACAGCTGCTTCCCTTTGGCAAGTGATTTGTCAGGTCTAAAATAACTTATTTTTTTTAAGGAAAAAAAAAACTTTAAAGATTTTTTTGATGACCATTGGAGCCACGTTCTCTCTGTGGGTGCACGACACACATGATCAGAGGAACGGTGCTCAGTGATGTATTTTAAGTGTATATGAACTTGTAAATAGGATGTCTTAATTTTTCCCAACTGCTAGTTTTTGGACACCTCCGTTGTAAGCAACCAAAAGGCAGGAGATTCAAAGCTAGATCATGTTTCCATAGTCCTTCCCAGTCCTTTTGTTACCTCCCAGTTGTTTGTCACTCAAGTAGTCTCAGCAATGTCAGATTCCCTACAGGGAACGTGGAGTAGCCAGGTGGACAATACCAAAAATGTGAAAAAGCTCACCTGGGCAGTGTCACTGTGGAGGAACAGGTGCAGGGGTCGTGCTGCAAACACCGACTGTGGGATATGGGGTGACTTCAGGAAAGGAAAACGGTTCCTTACTCCAGTCTGTTCCCGTATTTTAAGTTGCAAACATGAAAAGACTCGGCACAGGCTGGCTTATGGCTCCCAGATGGGGCTGGAGGAGGAAGTTAATTGGCACTGATGCAAAGACTCCTGCTGAAATTGCAAATCACCCCCAAAATCATCCACCCCCCCGCCTTCGAATCTTGCCACCGGACGGCTTTACCTCCGGGACTGAACACTCCTCCCCCTCGGCTTCGTGGCCCCCCTGTCCCTCCCGCAGGCGCTGCATGCACAGCCGGCGGCTCCGTGCCTTCCGCAGCCGGGTGGGGCCGGACTGAGCCTCCCCGCCCGCCCGGGTGCTGTCCCTAACGCACACGTGGTGCCTCGGCGCCCACCCGCACTCATGATTCCAGCGGCTCCTTATCCTTGCAGAGCATCCCGTTTGTTTCGGTTATGTTGCAGGGAATGGGTGGTGCCACTTTCCAAGGCTGGCTGTAGCAGTGTCTGTGCCACTCCGTGGGTCTGCACCTCTCCAAGAGCAGGTTCCCAGGAGCGCAGGTGGGGCAGGGAGCAGGGCTCACTGCTGGCCACTGTTTGCACTCCTCTGATCCCCGCGTTACTCCGGCGTGTCTGTGCATCCTTCGGGAGTGACTCCCATGTAGGACTGCTCCTTCGGTTGTCCAGGGGGTGGCCCAGCTGCTGACATCACCACAAAGCCACCCCTCGAGTGTCTCTGGTCCCTTTCCCTGTGTACATTTGCTTTTCTGTCGCTGGTGGTGCCCCTCCCTTTAACACTAAATAAAGGTGCAGCAGCACAGATCTCCTCCTTCTTGCCTCACTCTTGCTCGTGGGACAAGCTCGGGGTCTCCTGGCACCAGGAAGCAGGAAAAGTTCTGCCACCCTCCTGGCTTTTGAGGCATTAGCAGCATCTGCTGTTTCTGGGGTCACCCTAGCACTGTGGGCAGCTGTGCCCAGATGTGGGGTTGCTGCAGGCAGCTGTAGCCAGATGTGGGGCACCACTGTGCAGAGGGCAGCCATTGCTGCCGTGCCACTGCTGCTGGAGAGACTCATTCCAAGGAAGTGTCTTGCCTTCCGTGGCTGGAAAAAAAAAACCCTCAAATTCCCCAAGGAGCCCTGCAGGTGGCTGAGCCCCCTGTCTGCCTGCCCAGGGCCCCCCCAGCACCACAACATGGTCAGGAGGTGGCTGGTGGAGCAGCAGGGCCATGGCCAAACAAGAAGCCAAGGCCCCACGCCAGCAAGCACCACCCGAGGCTCTCCATGCCACACACCAAGGGCACTGTTTTGTTATTGCAGAGATGTATTTTTGGGTTTCAGTTTGAAATAATTTATGGAGCCCTACCAGCCCTCCAGCACAGGGTGGCAGTGCTGGCAGGGAGCCCTGTATCTCCTGGGGTCACAGAGATGGGGCATCCCCATGCTGGTCACCCCAGTGTCCAGCAGGACAGACCCACCCAGGTCCCCTGTCCCCCACACTTGGGCAGCTCCTGGAGACTCTGGGGTGTCCTTGGTCCTGCACTCTCTCCCAGGGGGACAAGAAAAGCCACCTGCCCCCCTGCAAGGCAGCTTGGTCCATGCCATTCTGCAGCATCCTGGGACATCGTTCTTCTCCCATGACTGGAACATCCTCCTCCTTCTGCCGGAGCCGTGCCAGGGCTACCGTGGCGCCGGGCGGTGCCGGAGCACGCGCAGGGTCAGGGTGTCTGCCTGCAGCAGCAGCTCACGGATGCGGGCCAGTCCCAGCCCCGAGACGGCCGCGCCATCGACCTGCAGGATCTCGTCCCCCACGCCCAGGAGCCCCGCGTAGAGCTTGGCTGTGCCGGCATCTGCCATCTCCTGCACATAGACACCTGCGGAGGGAACGCATGGGTGACAGCCCGCCCTGCCCCGGGGTGCCCAGGGACTGCACAGAAACAAACCCGTGATGAACAGCCTCCGGCGTGGGCTGCGTGTCCCAAGCCACGTGGGAGTGTGTGTGGCCAAAGCAACACACGGCAGCATCCCCTCACCCACCATCTGGGGCTCAGCAGCCATGGAGCAACCCCCTCCACCCGTGCCCAAGCTCGCCCCTGGGGTGGGATGAGAGCCACTATGGAGGGACCCGTGGTGTGCCAAAGCTGAGGGATGATCCCACCTGTGTCGGGCCGGCCGTGTCCGGAGGTGACGGAGAAGCCGAAGGCGCCGTGCGGGGGTCTCTGCAGCTCCAGCTGGCTGGTGCCATCAGGGAAAACCTCGACCACGCGCCCCACTGCCCGCAGCTGCCCAGGCGCCCCGATGTCCTCCACGCTCAGCGAGCGCTGTGGCCCTGAGCCCCCCTTCCTGTGGGGACAGGGAAGATGGGTGAGTGGGGACAAGGGAAGCTGCTGGAGACCGGGTGATGCAGCCCCTGGCTGCACCGAGCCACCACAGCACCCCAGAACAGCCTTCCTGGGCACAGCAGGGATGTGCCAGGCCCCATCCTACCTGTCAGCTGTGGTCTGGGGCAGGAGGTAGGCGCTGGCACGGGCTGCCTTGCCCAGCTGGGGGTGCAGGCTCTGGATAGAGGCAGCTTTTTGGGGCTGGCAGAAGGGTGACACCTGGGGAAAAGCACCTGGCTGAGATGGGAACAGACACTGTGCAGCACCGCTGTGCTTCACCCACTGATGTGCCAAGGGAGTGGAGGAAATTGGGGCATCCCACCCCCCAGAGCACTCCTCAACTCACTGCTGAGGAGGGACAAGTGTGTCTGCTCTTCCACTACACCCCCTCTCTCCTTCCTTCCCCATTCCACTTCCCAGCTGGCTTTTCCAACCCAGCAGGCTTGAGGTGGCACATTCCCCCACACCCCTCCAGGACCACCTGAGACATAAATCCATGTCCAGGAATCCTTCATCCCAGCCCAGCATCCCTTCCCTTGCACCACCCCAGTCTCCCCATGGGCACCCCTGCACGGGGCACGTCCAGGCTCACCAGCTGCAGGGACTGCAGGGACGGTGACTTCTTGACGCTGGGGCCACCCGGTGGGGAGGCTGCGGGGGCCGGGAGCTGCTCCATGCTGTAGCAGCGGAAGCGGCCCAGGCGCTGCTTGGTGCTCTGGCTCAGGCTGCACAGCAGCTTCTTCAGCCCCGACGCCGAGGCGCTGCTGCCCTTGCGGCTCACCGGCCGCGCCGGCTCCCTGCTGGAGAGGCACGGTGGTCACACACAGCGTGTGTGGGGCGGCAGCAGGGCCGGCAGCTGCCTCTGGGCTGGGGGTGCATCCTGCGCCTGCCTTGGCAGCCTTGAGAGCTGCAGCACGGTGACATCAGGGACAGCCGCCTCCCCGCAGCAGTGACCCAGCACACACAAGTTTGTCACTACCCAATGCAACCCGAGGGCTCCCTCCCCCGTTTTCCGTATTTTTCAGGGGTTAAACACCTCTCAGAAGTCCCCTGCTCTGCCCCAAGGGATCACATCCTGCCAATGGGCTCAGAGGACCCAGCACCAGCTTGGAACTCTCCTACCAGGCTGGGCCTTGCAGCGCCAGGCACAGGGCTGGCAGGATCGCACTTGGAAAGCCCTAAGGCAGCTGATTTTCCTCAAAGGGGGAGAACCCGACACCAGTGAAACACCTCTGTCACAGCTGCTCCAATACCCCTGGCAGAACCAGATGTGGGGAAATGTAGCTCCCCCAAACCCACAGCAACAGACGGGCACGTTGTAACCACCACACTGTGGTTTCTGAGAGATTTTTGGAGCCAGGGAGCTCAACTCAGCAGCATCCTGCAGTGCCGGGGGGGATGCCCAGGGCTGCATGGTTGGGGATGCCGAGGCCCCTCATGCTCACTCACCCGTGCGCCACGCTCCCGGCTCCCGGCGTCCCGGCACCTTCCCCAGCAGGATGAGCAGCCTCCAGGGCCACGGGGGTGACAGGGCTGCCAGCGGGGTGTGACAGTGTCCCTGGAACCACAGTGAGACAGTCACACGCCTGTTTCATTGGGGACCCCCCCAGCACCCCACGCATGAGTCTCTTACCTCTGCCCCTCTCCGGGGCGTCCTGCCCGTGAGTGTTGTTACAATTGTTGGTGGACAAGGCACGGAGGGGGCTCCCCGGGAGCCACCTGGGGCTGCAGGGACTCCGCCGCTCGGCCGGCCCCGCCGTGCCCCCGGGCTGGGCTGGGACGGCGCCGCCAGCATCCGGCTCCGGGCCCCGAGCTGCTGGGCTCGGCGCCTGGCGGCTGCTGCTGGAGAACAGCGCTTTCCTGCAAGGCACCTGGGCGCAGGCCTTCTTGGTAGGAGGAGGAGCAGGGACGTGCGTGCCTGGAACGGGGGTGCTGGTCCTCATCTGCGGGGAAGGCTCCAGGGGCTCGCTGGGCTGCTCTGGGGGACGAGCAGCGTTTCCCACTCCCCTGCTGCTCCCCAGATGCCGATGGGGTTCCCCATCTTCCCTGCTGCTGCTTCTTCCCGGTGGTGGGGGGCAAACAGCCCCCGGCTGCTTTGTGGCACCACCCGAGTCCCCATCCTCGGGGCCACCGCTGGCCACACACGTGCCCTTCCTGGCCCTCGCCTCTGGCTGTGGGGCAGCACGGGGAGTTCTGTGCCCGCGAGTCCGGGGATCCCGATGCCCCCGCAGGTGGGGGCTGCGGGGTCCTGCCTCCTCGCTGTCCGTCCGGCAGCCGTCGGAGGTGTCGGTGCTCTCCAGGGCCGAGTCCACCTCGTCAATGTAGGTGACGTCCCCGATGTAGGTCTCCTTGATCTTCTCGGTGTGGATGCGCTGCCGGGAGGGCAGGATCCACAGCGGGGACCCCCCGGGGCCCAGAGGCCTGATTTTAGGCTCTGTCTGGGCAGCGCTCGACCCTCTGCCATCCCCCGGGACGCCTCTTTGTGCCGCAGGGCTACTTTTGGCCACGTCGGGGGCAGCTTGCGTGTCCGTGCCCCGGCTGGCGGCANCCGCGGCCGCCCGCAGCTCGACTCCCCGCTGGACGAGTCGCTCAGGCTCCCGCCGTCCCGCGGGGCGACGCTCGGCCGCCCGCTGGGCTCCCTGCCATGGGGACAGACAGACGGACGCAGGCGAGCTGCAGGGGCTGCCCGGCAACCCTGGGAAAGCAGCGCGGGAGGGGGAAAACCCAGTGCAAAAGATGGGGCAAGGAGGAAAAGCCGCCCGGTGCTCGCTGGCTGTGTACAGCCCTGCTGCCCTCCAGCCTGGAAACCGGAGAGGCTGCGGCACCTCCCCGCTGCCACGGCTCGACCTCCATCGCCCCTTCCCTGCCCCAAGGTGTGTGGTTAATCATTCCAGGAACACCACACCGCACATGACCTGGCATACAGGGCGAGACGCCGCTGCGGTCCAGCCTCCCAGCGGCGAGTCTCGCCCGGGAAAACATTCCCCATCAGCTGGGAAACGCCATCCTCCCACCATTAACACTTCCATGGGATCATAAAACAATTAACTGAACATTGAACACCTCCCAAACACTGCTGCAAAGAGGCCGGGCAGGGGATGCCCCTGCACCCAGGGGACGCGGCTGCAGCAGCGGCTCGGATCCCAGCTGCACACGCGTGCCTGCGCACATGTGCCCGCTGCACGCCGCGGATGTGCCCCAAACCCGGCTGCTGCCCCGGCAGCCATGGGGGCAGGAAGGCGGCACTGACCTGGGGTGCGGGAGGGCGGCGGGGAGGAGGAGGATGTCGTGGCTGGCGCGCAGCGGGTTCGTCCGAGCCTTCATGCGGGCGCGCTGCAGCAGCTGCTTGGCCTGCTCGTGCCGCGGGCTCAGCTCGAGCTCCTGCCCGGGGACAAAGGCCCTGCGCTCCCGCAGCGGGGAGGGGGATTAGGAAAAAATAACAGGGATTAGACGTGCTTTAACAGTGACGACGAGGCTGCTCTGCCCAGGGAAAACGGGACTCGGCCGCCGTTCATGGGCGGGCTGGCGGCCGCGCCGGGGGACGGCCGGGCGGGGACTCCTCACCCCCCGGCGCCAGGTGAGACTTTGGGGGCAGGCTCAGCCTAGGCAGAGCTTTGTGCCACGGGCATCCCGGGGTTGGACAGGGAAATTGGAGGCAGGCGCTGCTTCCCATCCCCACGGGTGTAAATCCCGCGGTGGTGGGGAGGCAGGTAGGTCTGGGGTGACCCCCTGCCCTGATGGTTTTGCTGCCTTCCCTCCCTTGCAGGGGCTCTTCCCCCGCACCCCCAGCCCCGTCTGACTGCGGGTCAGCTCTCCCTGCTGCAGCAGTGCCTTCCCGGTTGGCCATGGCCCTAATCCTCCTGATTAAAATAATCAGCTCAGGCAGTCTCTTCGGGAAGCCTGGCCTTAACCTCTTCAGTGCAGGGCGGTGGGCACACACTGCCCCCTCCAAACCAGCACCATGGGGGGCCCAGGCTTCCTCCAGGCTTTGGCTGCCCCACTCACAGCAGGTGGAGCATCCCTGGCTCTGCCCCATCACTGATCCAGCTGGCAGAGCAGAGCAGAGCCAGTGGTCACAAAAGCGGGGGTCTTTCCTCACTCACTGTTCTGCCCTGTGCAGCCCCCAACCTCTCACCTGCCTGTGCCACCTCCTTATTTTTAGTCCACACCTCGAAGGTTTTTCATTAGTCCAACAAGATTACATGCACCTGCTGCCCCGATCCTCTTAAGCACCTGGAGCAAATTTCTCTCCCATCCTCTTCCCCAGCTCCCTTCCTGCCCTGGCAGGGATGCCCTGTGCTCAGACACCAGGGGGACAACCAGCTCTTGTCCTTTCTCACACCAAAGCACCGCTGGAGCCTCCCTCACCAGCTGTCCCACAGCCCGTCCCCTGAGCTGCTTCACAGGGTGCATTTAAAATACAAGAGTGGGGAGCAGCAAAGAGGGAAATGTCCATTTCTGCCACACTGGGACTGACCTACCTGCAGCCTTCAGCGTCCTGCAGCGAAACCCCGGAGTCCCAGTCCCCATCGCTCGCTGGCATCTCTGAAATGCAGGACAGGGAAAGGCATTAGCCAGGTTGGATGGCAGCTCCCATCCTGGCCTCCCCTCTTGATAGCAGCCCCCATCTATCCCATCCCAATACCCTCTGCAGGGCTCTCCCAGATGTTATGCTCTGAGAGATCCCAAAGGAGTGGAACGTGGGGCAACAGCACCTGGCTGTGGGTGTGGGACTGTGGGGATGGGGCCATGGGGTCATTGGGGCAGAAGCTGTCAAAGGAGAAATCAATTCTCTTTCCTGGTGTCAGCTTGCAAAGGGACAGTGATGCCCACAGACCCGGTGTGTCCCAGAAATTGAGTTCCTTGCTCTTGCTTTCAGCAGTGAAATTCATCACCAGGACACCAGAAGGGACTGACTGATATCACCCAGAGCATCTCCTACATCCCGCTGCGGGGGACGGGGCAGCCCTGGGGTGTGAGGCAGCAGGGAGCTGCACCCGCAGCGCGGGAGGTCGGAGGGTGGCCCAAAGGTTTGCCCTCCCACTTCCCCCAGCCGTCCTGAAAGAGCCACCACCTTCCCAAAATACACACCAGGCGCGGTAAGGCCCAGCCCCTCCTGCAGCAGCCGCCGGTTCCTCTCCACCCGCTCAGCCAGCGAGAGCCTCTCCCAGCTCTCCGCCGTCGGGGGGGACACAGAGGGACGCCCCCGGTCCCGCAGCGGCGTTCGGGCCTCTTCATCCAGGGCGGTTCTCTCATGGAGGGAGGCAGAGCGCCAGGACCTGCTGCCCTTGTCCGGGGCGAGCTCGGGGCCGCCTCGCACATCTCCCCTGGATGCAGGAACCCTCCANCACAGCATGAGGCCACCCACACACCCAGAGCACCGACACTCTGCCAGCATCACTGGGGAGCAGGGGCAGTGTGGCAGCAATGGGGGATCGGAAGTTCCCCAAAGCGGGTGCCCACCCACACTGTTCCAGGTGCCCTGGGGCACCCAGCAAGAAGACCCAGAAGGAACTGGCACTTTCTGAGCTAAACAAGGGCCCCAAACCTCCGCAGAACAGAAATCCCTCCCGGCGACAGCTCGCCGAAGGTGCCACCAGACAGACGCCAGCCCCTGCTCCGCCCCGGCCCCCGGGGTCACACGTGGCACTCGTCCTGCGCCCGCCTCGCCGTCCCGGTGCCACCCAGGTGCCGCTGCCCTCCTGCGCCCCGCCGGGAGCATCCTGGCCCCGCTGGAACCCCTGGAGGAGCCTCCCCCGTGGCCGGAGCTGCAGCAGCATCCCCGTGACAACCCCCGAGGCCCCATCGCCCCCCAGCTCCCCGCAGCCTCTCACTGCCCCGGGCTGAGTGGGACGGGGACACGGGTGAGATGCGAGGGCTGTCCTTACCCCCGGAGCAGCATCGGGAGAGGGCTGGGAAGAAGGAGAAGAAAGCGGAAGAAGGGAAGGAAGCAGGGGAGGGAAAAAAAGAAATTAAAAAAAAAAAACGGCCAAACCAGCAAATCCCGGCCCCTCCAGCCGAGCCCGAGCTCAGCCGCTTGGCTGGGCTGTGGGGCCGTGGCTGGCCCTGCCTCCCGCCCCGGCCTCCTCCTCCTCCTCCTCCTCTTCGCGCACCCCACGCCGGGGCACCCGGCCAAAGCCGGCCCCGGACCGCCCGGTCCCTGCAGGGCCACGCCACCGCCACGCTGGGGACAGCGGGGAGACCCGCGCTGCCATCCAGGGAGCTCCCCAGGAGAGGAACCAGCCCGGCGGGACGGAGCGATCCCCGCTGCCTCGGCCCCTCTCAGGAATGTCCTTTGTCTGGGCTGCGCTGGGGAGGCGGCGGAGCGAGGCCGGGTCCCCTCCCCGGGTACCAGGGGGGCTGTCCCGCACCGGGCAATGGGGACGGTGCTCCCGGGGGTGCGGGGATTTCTCCTCCAGCACAGCCCGCAGGCTCTCGGCACCTTTCTGTGAGCATCACACGTTTGCAGCTGCAGCTATGCTAAATTCTGCTTTCCGGAGGCCAAATCCTGCCTGGAGGCAGGGCGGTGAGAGCCGAGCTCGGTGCATCCATCCACATCCCTACCCCTAAACCCAGCGTGCAACACGTGCCTGCTGTCCCCGCACCAAATCCCCCCATCCTGCCCCCCCGAGGCCCCACCACGCAGGAGGGGGGTCCCGGGTGGGCAGCGCTTACCTGGAGGTGCCGGGGCTGCCGTGCCCGGGGGCACGAGGGGTCTGAGGGGGCCCGGGGTGTCCCGGCCCCGCTCCGGCTCCTGCTTTAAGCTGTGGCTTTTGATATTCGTGATTGGTTTCATAATCCCGATCAAAAGGAAATCACCAGGATTATGAAATTGTTTTAATCCTCCTGGCTCTGGCCGCACCGGCCCCTGCCAGCACGAGCAGCAAGAAATCACTTTTATCTTCTTAAAATGTCCCCGGCCACCCCGGCGGCCCTGGGGCCCCCAGCACAGCCAAACCTGAGCCCAAGGGCTTCCTTCCCCACAGGAGCTGACAGGAGGGGTGACTCCACGGGGGACAGACTGAGCATCTCCCCTTGGCTGCTCCAGGCAGGAGGGGCCAGCTGAGAGGTTTGTGTGGAAGAGCCCAGGGCAGAGGAACCAACCTCACCCCGTCCTCCAGCACTGGGGTCCAACCTCCCCTGTGACACCAGGACCCCTCCTTACCTGCACACCATTCCAGAGAGGGATCCTGGCTCCTCTGCCTGGGCTGTGGAGCTGGAACACGCCTGGGAGATGTCCCCATCGAGCCCCCACCACGCAGGAAAGCCAGGAGGGCTCCTGCCACCAGCCCGGCTCCTGCCACCAGCCCGGGAATGCCAGCAGGGAGCTGTGGCTGGGATTAAACCTTCGGGAAGCGGCTGCTGTGAGCAGCAACAGGCTTAGAGTGATTTCAGGGCACTGGGCTCTCTTCTGGAGGGAGATTGATTGCAAGAGACGATGAAGAGATTTAAAGAGCAAAACAAAAGCACAGACCCCAAACAACCCGAGGCTGGGCTGCTCAGGACACCACTTTGCACTGGAGGTCAGCTAGAGAGAGGAAACCAAAGGCTCCCAAAAGGACCACGAGCCTTTGGCCAGCACAGCACAGTCTGGGTAGGTTTCCTCCAGCATCCTGGCACGTTGGGTTTGAGCCCCTCCTGCCCACCTCCAACCCCTCCTCAGACATCTCCCTCCTGCAAGCACCTCCACCTCCTCCCAGGACATGGATGTTCTCCAGCCACCAGTGATGCCCCACAAGAGATGGGATGGCTCCCAGGAGAGCAAGAGCAGCAGGAGCCACGGGTGGATGCAGCACAGGGGTGGGACTTGGGGAAGACACACACACACAGACCAGGGACAAAAGAGCCATCAGATCATTGGAAAACAAAGAGCTTGTAATAATGAAAAAAGGACAGATTTCGTAACCAATCACTTTTTCCTTTGAAAAAACACAATCACAGTAACTTTGCTTTATACAACCACCTAGAAACTATGAAACAGTATCACATTGTGCAGTATTTTTTTTTTAAACCTACTTATCAAGAAGGGAATTCCACACTTCAAAAATGATATCCATTTGGGGAGGAAGGAGGAGACAGCTAATAGCGCAGTCACAGATACATCATGAGTCCAAGCAAGCGGCAATTCTTTGTCCTCACCTTTTCCACTGAGCCAAAACAGAAAGAGTGGAGAAGGGGATAGCGAAAGAGAAAGGAGGTGGGGAAAGAAAGAAAGAAAGCACCCACAGAGGACTAATCACACTCCATAATTACTTTTGACATCTACAGGGCTTCATAGAAAGATCATTTCAGACCAACACAGCGGGGAGGGGGAGAGGAAGGCGGCGGCGGGAGCCGGGGGAGCTTTGGCATTTCCAGCCCGGGCCCCTCCCAAGCGCCGCCCCTTCGCCACGAGGACCTGCGGGATGGAGAGGTCATGGCAAGTTCTACCAGGATGCCCAATTTCTCCTCTGGAGTGAAGAGTTTGCAGTTTGGTTCACAGAGTTTGAAGGGACTGTCGGGCCGCAGGGCACCGTCCCGGGCAGGGTGGGTGCCCCTTGCCCGCTTTGGCTCCCACCATGAGCAGGGCTGGGTGGCAGCTTCGGGGTGCTCCCTGTGTTGTGTCCCTTTCCCGGGGGGTGTTGCAGCAGGGACTGAGGCCCCCAGGGATGGGGACACACCAGTTCAACCCTACGGTGACTCCCCAAGGTGTGGGAGTTTGGGACGGTGCCATGTAAAGGACACAAGGTGTGATGAGGTGACAGCCACTGAGCCCAGCCCTGACTGCTGCAGAGGTACTGTAGGGATTTCCCACTCTCCCCGCAGGAGCCCCAGTCCCTCTTTTCCAAGGAGACCAAACAATCTGATTGCCTTCTGGAATAAAAATGTAAATTAAAAAAAATAATAATAATGTTTAAGGCAGAAGATCACCTTCCCCCTGCGAGTGCAAAGCAGAAGGGCAGAGGAGAGGAGGGAGGACATGGAGCTGGGATGCAGCATGTGAGCAAAGTGGCTCTTGTGTCCCCAGCTTGCCAAGCCATGTCCCAGCCCCAGGACACATCCCAGTGCAGGGCCTGGCACTGGGGACACAGCCCCCGAGGCCCAGCAAGCAGAGCTCAGCAGCATCCCTGCAGGACAAGGCCAAATCCACTCAGCTGTTCAAAGCACAGCAAAGGCCTCACACTCTGCTGCTCACTGGAAGTAAAATCCCCGGGGATTGTTATCTCCTGAGCTGGGAACGTGCTCTCCCTCCCTGTCTGCCACACTGGGACAGTGGCTGAGTGCTGGCACGGAGGCAGAACAAGCAGCAGGAGCGTTTTTTGGGGAAGTAGGAGCAGCAGGATCCAGCTCTGCTGAGATTTCCACCCGCGATCTCTCCCATTCCAAGATGTTCATGCTGGAGGCTGCTGCCAGTGGACCCCTTCCATTGGAATCAGACAAACAGCAAAGACACTGAGGGAATGAGGAGGGCCAGGAGCAGGGTTGGGAAAGGTGTAGGATGAGCACCAGCTGATTTTGGGAATGCACCTGGATGAGAGAGGTAGGAGCTTGTTGGATACATACAGGCTGCAGCCAGGAGTGCTGCAAATGCATTTCTGTTAAAATGTGGTGGGACAGCATCGATTCTCATTGCAGAAGCTCCCACTCCTGCTTGTGGAGTCCAAAGATCCCAAAGCTGCCCTGCTGTCCTGTCAGGAACACACCCATGGCATGGCCCTGCCCGAGCACAGGGACCTGCTGTTTCTGGGGACACCATCCCAGAGCCACACGGGGAACCCCAGCCAGAAAATCAACTCTGGGTGCTGCAGCACCTCACCCCCTGCAGCCCAAAAATCCCCAGAGGAGCGGCAGGATGGAAAGCAGGGGGGAATCAGCACAGAGAAGCAAGTTCAGAGGGAATCTCCAAAAGTCACAAATGCCACAGTGTGGCTTCTCCTGTCCTTAGACTGGGCCACCCTTTGGCTTTCACCAGACCAAAGCAGCTCCACCCCATCCTCAGAGCTGCACAACTCAACCTCTGAGTGCCACCAAACCACAAGGCACAGCCCAACACCTGAAAACCAGAGCTTAAAGACCTTGCTCAGCTTCCAGTTCCCATCCAGCTGCATCCCACCAACTAAAGCACTGGACAAACCCCTCACCCTCAGCTCCTTTGAATCTGCTCTGTCCCTCTGGACTGCTCCAGGAGTGTTCTCAAGCACCCATGAGCAAAGCCCAGCTCTGGAAATGAAGCCACCCTGGGAATGTCCCTGCTCCCCTCTCTCCTGCTGCTCCCAAGGAATGTCAGGGCTATTTTCTCTCACCATCTGTTCTGCTTCATTAGGTCTCCCTTTATTGGCCAGATGTTCTCATAGACACGGAGCCATCCCAGCTTTAGTGCTCGCTCTCAGGAGGAATCTGCATGCCTGATTTCTCAGAAATCTCTGGGAGGGAGGGAACAGGAGCCTTTAAAAGCCACACTTCTGGGAATTCAGGCTGCTTTCCCCCGAGACAGCATCTTCACTGCCAAAAGGGACCATGTTTTATTTTAGGAGATAGTTTGCTCGTCGTAGCACGCCAAAGTTTCTCGTAGCACTCCCTTTTTCTCCCCCTTACTTCTGCCAGCAAAGACAGAAAATGGCAAGAGGAAGAGCAGAGCAGGGAGCAGAGCAGATGGACACACAGAATTCCTACTTCCCATAAGGATTTGGGTAAACTACAGAGTAAGAATTTAATCACTTGCAACCCAACCCGCCCTGCCAGGCTGGGAAGCAGAGGGTCGGACGGTGCAGCAGCAGGATGGACAGATGGACACAGGCCACCAGCCATGCCCTGCCCTCCCCAGCCCAGCTGAGGAAGGCAGAGTGCTCCCAGGGGACTGCCATCACTTCCCAGTCACAGAACCATGGAATGGTGTGGGTTGGAAGGGACCCTAAAGACCATAGAGTTCCACCCCCCTGCCAAGGGCAGGGACACCTCCACTAGACCAAACTGTTCACAATGTCTCTCTGTATTTTTAATATTTCCCTCTGAAAAGAAGATAATTACCAGTAAAGCTCAGATTCTTTGTATAAAAAACCCACTTGCTTAAGTAACACCCAGTGGTGTTACTTGACTTTAATGGATCCAAATAATTTTGGATTGCAGCTGCCCTCCCCTCACCTCCCCAGGCAGGGATGGCTTCATTCCCCACCTCTGGAAATACCTGCACAAGGTTTGGACTTGGAAATTAGGAACCTGAAATATTTTAAGGGGCTTTATAACATCTCAGACTCCACTTCCATGAGAGTGGGAAAGCTCTGTTTTAAGTATCAACTGACCTAAGGGAGTTAAAGACAGGAATCCAGGGGAGATGGACAGCACAGCCCTGGCTCTGCTCGACACAGAGGAAGATGAGAGGAGCAGCACCACAGCAGTGTTTTAATCTATTTCCAATTAAATGAAGAGAACCAAGCTTCCTTCTTCAGTCCCTCTGGGCAAGAGGCACAGCAGGCAAACTGGGGAAATGCAACACACCGGCCGTGAGAGATACTGATGATGAAGGGAAACAACCACCAAACAGCAACTGAGCAGAGACTCCTGCAGTTCCCAAACTGGGAGAATGAGATGAGTCAAGGGGCAGATCTGGCTCTCTGCTAAACCAGAGGCCACTGAAGAGCTGTTTTCCATCTCACCTCCCCCATCAGGTGGGCACAGCACAGTTCTTTCCATGCTGCCTCAAACGCCACCACTCCCAAGCCCCAGCCTGATGAACCCCTTGTCACCTCCTCGCCTCGTCCCACTTTGCTGGGCTGCTGGAGAACTCCAGGAAAGCTCCCTGCTCGGGCTGAGATGCCCTCATGACACACCCAAGGCTTGGGAAAGTACTTTTTGATCTGGAGAATGAAGTTCCAAAGCCTTTGTTCACCCAGTGTTTTGTGCTGTTGGTGGGAACCAACTCTCCTTTCCTTAGGATCATCTGCCCTACTTTCACACGTGGAGAAGTTGGCTTTGAACCAGCACAAGAGATGTGCCCAGAAGCAGCAGCAGCAACTAAAAAAAATATATCAGAAGGAGAAATTTTGGTTTAAAATAAAATTGAAAAGAAATAAGAGAGAGAAGGTACACACAGGTGCAAGTTGTCTCACGAGAGGGGTATTTGCAGGGGCATCACCCCACAATGCTGGAGATGGAGATCTACATTCCCCACTTTGTTTTACCATTACAACCTTCATTGCACAGGACTCAAAATCACTCTCATATGGTTGTTAGGTTTCATAAATAATGTGAAAACTATATGCAACAGATACATCATATTTCCAAAAAATTATAAGAAAAGTTACATCAAATTAAAAAGTAGCTTCATGAATGAAGATACTGCTCTAAGTGCACTTTCCCTGCAAGTGCAGCCAGTGCCTCAGCTCTGGATATGAAGGAAAAAAAACCAAACAACTGAAAAAAAAAACCAACCAACCAAAAAAAAAAAAAATCAGATTTAAAAAGTCCGGTTTCAACCAGTCAAAACCGGGCCAAGCAGAAACTGAGTGTGCTCTCAGCACTGTCCCGTGAGGGAGTCCCTATGATGCTTCTTTATCCAGATAAGGTTTGTATGTCCTTGTTGAGACTGTAAACAATCCTTCTTTCCTGAACTGTCCTCTTTATTGGCAAAACAAAGTAAAATATTTTATTTTTTTTTTGTTTGTTTGTTTGTTTGTTTAAAATAGAACATTAAAATTAAACCCAGAAGAAAAGAAACGAAACACAGTGAGCTTGTTGGAGTCCATAGGATCTGGTCTGGAAGAGCTCGGAAAACGTGTTCAGTGTTTTCTCCTGTTTTCAGCTGGATCTGTACCAGAGATCAGGTTACTTGGGGAACAGGGGGACAATGAGAAAACAAAGGATGTGGAATAAGAGAACGTGGCCATCTCATGTGTTCACTTCGTTCGCTAGGTCCTCTATCAATACCTTTGTGTCAGAAGCCTTGGACCTGGAAAGAAACAAAACACAAAACACTCACTGGGGAGAAGGAATTCCTGGAATGACACGCAGACAGCAAACCCACAGTGCATTAAAAAAAAAAAAAGGGGAAAAAAAGTCTTTCTTACACAGAGGGGGAATAAACAATCTACTGGAACTGTTTCACACCCTCCCACTCTCCCTGGGAATAGCAGAGCCTTGTAAAGATGACCCAGCTGTCCCTCAGCATCCTCCTCCTCCTCCTGTGGCACTGCCCTGTGCCCATGGCCAGTGTCACCTGTGCCCATGGCCAGTGTCAGCTGCCAGGCTGTGCCATGGCTGGGGACACAGCACTGCTGGCTGTGGAGCCCTCCCCACAGAACTCCAGCAAACCCTGGCAGGATCCAGAGGAGTGTTCCTGCTCCATCTCCCACGGGGCTGCAGGAAGGGACAGGAAGTTCTTTAGGGATTTGCCTGGCACATCTCCACTCCCTGCATGTCTGAGGGGTAAACAGGCATGGCTGCAGGGAACTGCACCAGGCTTTGGCCCACATTCCCTTTGCATAACATTTTTCAGTCTCTAGCAGCCACCAAAGGCTGTTGGTATTGGTCCCATCCGTGCAGGGATCAGAGCCAAGCACAGCCCTGAGGCCAGAGCACTCCCATCTCCTCCTCCCACCCCTCCCATGCAGGGCTGCAGGGATTGCACAACACCCCTGACCCGCTGTGCCTCAGCATCTCCCAGGAGCCTGGGCTTGTTCCCTGGCCAAAGGGCAGGGCTCCACAGCTGTTCTGCAGGGCAGGAGGGACACAGCACACCAGAGCACCCTGTCAGGCTCAGAGCAACACAGGCACTGCAGGGAAGCAGACAGTGGACAGGTTCAGGGACTGGAGAGACGTTTGGGGTGCAAGAATGATGGGTGAGAGGAAAAAAATGTATGGGTTTGGATTTGAAAAACAGTCTGAGATCTTACATCTGAACCTTAACCAAAGAATAACTGGAATCCTACAGAATCAGAGAAAGGTTGGGGTTGGAAGGGACCTTAGAGATCATCGGGGTCCAACCCTCCTGCCAGAGGCAGGGACACCTCCCACTAGACCAGATTGCTCAGGGCCACATCCAGCCTGACCTTGGACACTTCCAGGGATGGGGCAGCCACAGCTTCTCTGGGCAACCTGTGCCAGGGCCTCACCACCCTCAGAGAGAAGAATTTTTTCTTAATACCTAATCTAATCCTGCCCTCTGTGAGTTTAGAACCATTGCCCCTTCTGTCCCTATGAGGTACAAAGAGTCTCTTTTTCATAAGTCCCTAAAATGTCTGGTCGAGGAGAACCTCTCCTCCAGCTTGCATTTATAACCTCTGGCAGACTATTTCTGCACGAGGAGAGTCTTGTAAGAAAGGAACTCCACTTTCTGATGGTTTACCAGAACCCCAATACGTGTAAAGGATGAATCAATTACCTGCCAGAGAGAGGCACGCTTGTTTACTAATTGGACCCGTCCTCCCTTTGAAGGCTGGGCTGAGATCTTTGCAACCCAGGCTTCCCAGTCCCTAAAGGACCAGCAGGCTTTGGGAAGAGCTGCAGGGCAGGGTTTGGAGGCAGTGAGTGAGCACGTACTGTGAGGCGAGGCGAGGCCGGCGCAGGGACACGCTCAGGCTGCGCTTCCACTGCTTGTTCTTGCGGCGGTTGCGGACCCCGTCCTCCTGGTCCATCATCTGGTCCAGGAGGGTCAGGTCGTCAGCGTTGAGCGGCGCCACCGAGATGTCCCTCACGGCTCGGAACTCGCCGCAGTTGTTCAGGTGCTCGTTCTCCAGACGGAAGAAGTTCCACACAAACCGCCTGCACGCCGATGGATGGGGAGAAAAAGGGGGGATTACCAACCGAGCTGCCCTGTTACAGGCACCCATCACCTGTTTGTGATGTGCACCTGGATGGCACTGACTCCTCGTGCCCGTGGGAATTGATGCCTTCAGATTTTAGCTTTTGTATTTTTCGAACCCTACGCTGCATTAGTGCACAGCTCTAAACTCCATAGAAAGCGTTAGTTAACTGTTTTCACATTTTGGTCAGACAAAACAATCCCTCTGGGCCTGTGATCCAAGGACACCCCACAGCCTCAGGCCCTGAAAAGTATAAACAGAAGTGAATTGGGGAGGAGCAAACTGGGGGAATGTGGCTGCATTACCTGAAGCTGTAACTGGAGAATTAACCCCTGATATGCAAACAGACCAAACTTAAATCTGTCTGAAAAACTCGTGCCAATCGTCCATCTTGGGTGTGGCCTCTGGGAGACTTCTGACTGCCCAAGGTGCATCTATTGAAGGCCTTTAATAAACACCCACTTTATTCTCTTAACTCTGTCTGGCCTCTGTTCTAGGTAGCCACTCCAAGGCATCAGAACAGGAGCATGAAGAAACATGCAGTGACTAACAGCATCACCTGCTGCAGCATCTTTCTTCTGGAGAACAACAGAACCTGTCAGGCTCATTCCTTATTCTAATGATGACAGCCCTAATGTGGACAGCATGGAGGCACTTACAAGCCAAAGGCCACCTCCAGCATCTCCATGAGTGAGGGTCAGCTTCAAGTTCTTCCCAGGAAGGTGTGGGGGTGGGTTTGTAGCTACAGTAAAGGTGTTTAACCTTGCAGGATCCAAAATGATGACGCAGAATACAAATCAGCATTTGGAAAAGAAGCAGAGGTTTGAAAATTGGAAACTGGAGGATCAAGTGAAGTTTCAAGTGGAAATTTCAAGGGGAAATTTGGTAAAAAACCAACCCCTCAAGATTACATCACGAATCAGAAGGAACTGCAAACTCAGTGTGAAGGACTCAGCTCCACACCGTGGCAGAGCCCCCAGCCCCTTTCTTCACTCAACTGTTTGGATTACATATTCCTGTTAATCCTGCTCTCCTTGAAATAAAGACGAGTATATTCCATGTCCAAGGATCCAGTTGCCTCCCCCCTCCATGATGTGACAATAAACCCAAGAGGAGTGAGCTGCCCAGCCCAGCAGCCTTACCGGAACACCTCGAGTGGGGCAAACACAGTCGAAATGATGTCGGCAGCATAGGGAAAGATCTGCATGGAAGTGAGGGAGATCTGGATGGTCCACGCAAAACGCAGGATGACATCTTCTACAATGGCACAATAGTAGTATGCCTGAGGAGAAACAAGAACAAAACAGCTCAACAAACACTTCTGCACCAAAAAGACCCTGTCAGGTCTTCGGGAAGCTACAGAATTTTCTGCTCGATCTCAAGCAAAATGAACAGAAATTATCTCTTGGAAACAAATCAGCTCTACTGCTGGAAAATCCCAGCCTGTAGCATTGAAATGCTCCAGTGGCCAACTGCAACATGTTCTAAACTGGGCAAGTTGGGTTCAAATGTTACAAGCCTGCCCTAAGGTGAGAGCAGGCTGCGTACGCACTTTCTGTGGGTAGACAATTCCTTCTCGGAGAAAGGTATTTTCACCAGCATTTTTGTCAAAGAGACCCCAGTCCATCTTCAGGTCCCAAATGAGGGTATAGCAAGAGCTGATGAAACAGAAGATAATCCACAGGTAGAAGAACACTTGGGTGTCACTGTGGTTTTTAGCTGGAAAAGAGAAGAACAACATACTTCTGTAGAACTGAGAGCACATCCCTTCTTAAAACATCTTTAAACTGCCTGATTTGAGTATTGGAAATCACCTCTTTTATCCAAGTTCTGGGAAAATACATATAATACTAATCTGAGCCAAACCAAAAGCCTTAGCAGGACCTGCTTTATATTGTTATTTGAATTCCACTTCCATTTCATTCAACTTTCAGCACTTGGGATTGAAATTTACACTAATATTTGGAACAGGCTCCCAAGGAAGTGCTCACAGTTCCAAGCCCACCAGAGTTCAGGAAGAATTTGGGGAACACCCTGAGGCCCATGGTGGGATTCTTGGGCATGGTCCTGTGCAGGGCCAGGAGCTGGACTCGATGATCCTGGTGGGTTCCAACTGAGGATATTCCATGAATTTGGTTTTCTTGGACTCACGGCAGAGCTGCCGTTCTGGCTCTGAACAGCAGGTGGAAGCTGAGGGCCACATTTCAAAAGGACATGAGCTTGTACAAAGGACACAGCAGTAAGGGCACTGCTCAGTTAGGAGGGTTTGGTAAGAAAATATTTTAGTTTGTATTAACATAAACAACTGTGAATTAGTGCTCTGAAAGCCTGAGAAGCATGGGCAGTACAGGAATTACCACCAGCCATTTCAGAGGTCGTGGTGGCAAGGGAAAAGGCAGCAGTACATTAAAATGTACAAATCCTAAAGCAGGCTCTGAGTGGAGTTTTAAATCCCCATATAAAGCTCCTCTTCAGAAACAGGAGGCTGTGGGCCCACCATCTGCTCACCTGGGGATACATTTTCCCAACTAAGTTGTTTCCCACTCCCCCCTGAAAAGGTTACACTGCTCTCAATTCAGCTCCAATTCCCTACATCAGCTGGCTGGGGAAAATCAAACGGAGCTGGTCATTCTGTGTGCTTTTGAAAAGCTGGCTCCAAAAATTCATACAAATAAAATACATTATGATGCTCTGGAAGGCTGAGATATTTTGCACCTGACTGCTAGCAGGAATCTTTCCTTTCTGTGCAGCCTCAGCAATTGCTCATCCACTGATTCCCTCTAACAAAGCAAATAACATTCCCAGTACAAAAAAAAGATGTTTTCAGCCCAAGCCCAACACCACACTACATAACAGCACCTTTTCCCATGGATGTGGCTTTAAAACAACAGAATCCCTGCAGCTGATCAGCCAGGGAGCACCAGGGCAATTTTCCCTCTCCTTCCCTGTGTATTTCTGGCAATTACGATCTCAATGTAACATGGCAATCCGATAAAATTAATGGAGGTGAAAATGAGAGTACATTCCTCCCATTACGCCTTTCAGGCTTCCTGGACATGATGTGCAGGATATAGGTCAAATCCACACAGCTCCTTCCCCTCCCCAAACACCCCCTGAAGGCAAAGCTCTGAACGCCACTTCTGCAGCAAAGCCTGTTTTGGAGAAAAAGGGCACAGGATCGCTGCAGCTCCCGGGGCTGAGCAGCTTCCCTGCTCTGGGGCAAGGCTGGAAGCCTTTGAGCACAGCCCCACATGCTCAGCTTGGCCAAGGCACGGGTCCAGCATCGCATCCCTGGTCCCTGCAGAGCCGTGACGTCACCCGGGAGCAGCGCTCACGTCCTGCCCAGGTACCTCAGACACTGCTGCTGCCTGGAAACAGCCTCTCCCAGGCTATTTTTAACAGGCAGCTGCCCACAGAAAGGGACACAGGTGAGGATTTTGGAGCTTAGCAATGAGGGCTGCACTGCCAGGTTTCATCCCCCCCTCCCCAGCTCCTCCAAAGCCTCCACGACATTATTTCAGGAAGAAAAGGCAGATGCTGACACTCGGTGACTCATGAGACACTAAGCCTGCTCTTTCCAGCATTATTTTTAGCTCGTTGCATCTCCATGTTTAGCTCCCACTACCAGACCCTAAAGGATAATTCAGAGGCAGTTCATGGGTCGTATGTGCTTTCAAAGCACCTCAAATGCTCCAAAACACCCTGTGAGGCTGCAATGCTTCCTCTCACCTTAGGCTTGAAAATGACATCATGCTGCTTTGGGTTTGGTTCTTTTTATTTTTTTCTCCCTTAAGGACAGAATTCAAATAAACTGAGTTTTCTTCCATACCTTCATGGAGCAGCTCCTTTGGAGTTCCATGGTCATGGAGGGGACCCCTGGTTATCATCTCCAACCACATAAGGGCAAACAAAACCCTATCCTAAATTGGCAATTACATAAGAAGGGGATTTCAAAGGTTCTCTTTTGCCGCTTAAACCTAAATCCCAGAATGGCTCAGGTTGGAAGGGACAGTGGGTCACTGGTCCAACCTCTCTGCTCAAGCAGGGTCATCCCAGACCACGTGGAGCAGGTTCTTGTGAGCCATTACAGAAAGGAGAACTGGGAAGAAAAAGGCCCAAGTGAGAGATCTAATCTCACCAATCTCAAAAGGATGCGCTTGCTCTCAGTTAAGTCATCCTGGGCTCAGTTCCCTCTCCCTGTCTCTATGCTTGCAGCAGCCTTTTCAGTGGCACCTGGGGTCACACACTGCTGGCCCCTTGCTCCTGCTCCCTTTCTCACCAACCAGCTCTGCAGTTCATTCAGCTCCTGAAAAAAATTCATTAAAAACCCAAATCACTCCCTGGTAAAATGCCCTAATCAGAACCGGCCCATTGTCTTCAGTCTTAGCCTCCGAGTCCTTCCTTTAATCACTTATCCTCCTTTTCCTCCTGCCTGCAGCTCTGTTTGATACTTTCCTTCCTCCTGTCCTCATTGGTATTCAGCTGGTGTGCAGAAATATGTTACTGCTCCAGGCAAGCAATTATAGCTGGGTCTCTGCTGGCTGGTCCTAGCAGCCCTCTTCAATGCTGCTCAGGGGGAGAGAAAATCAAGGCATTCATATTCTGCCCAGAGGCTCCATCAACTCCTGGCCTGCCGGTTTTCCAGGAGCAATACAGAGCTCTGCATATTTATGATGATGTCAGGGTCTATTTAAGCAGGAACTGTTTCATCCTGTGTGTTTTTCCTTTGTTTAATGATGTGCTAGAAAACACCAAAAATCATGAGAGAGGGAGAGAGTGTCTGGATGAGAGAAGCCCACTGGACACCTGGCAGATCTCAACCTCTCCAGGCAAGTAAAAAGAGGGAATTTTCACTACCCCATGGCACCAGTGACATCCCCCCAAGAGAGGCAAGAAGGACCTTCCTACTCCGAGCTCCAAAAGGCACCACCACAGAGCAACTTCCTGAGCTGCTGTTACTCAAAGCAGGACAAAACAGCACCAGCACAAAACCTCTGAAGCTGCAGGTGCAGCTCTAACCCTGATTTCAGTGCTTACACTGTGCTGCCATGTCTTCAGCTTGGGACTGTCTGGGTCCACAATGCCCAGCTGTCTGCTGTTGCCACAAAGCCTGTGGGAAGCAGCGAGCCATGGGAGCTGTTTGCAGCCTTCACCACAGAATTTCCATTAGCATCCTCAGTTTGCCCCAGAACATGCAATTCCAGCAGATCCTCTGCACAAATACACCTCAAATTGCTCCAGAAGGTCAACTAGATAAATAATGGATGGCTTCCACCTTTGAACTGAAGCTGTGAATGGCCACAGTCCCAGAAAACAGTCAAAGGCTCTTGCAGCAGCAGGATTTACTGCCTGCAAAACGTGCTGATAGGCAATATCCTGGATCCCCAAAGCAGCCCCAGGGGCCACAGTATCTGACTGGCATTCTGAGGGAACACTGCAGAAATTACAGCCCCTTCGAAGCACAGGCAAGAGAAAAGGTTGCTCTTCGTCAAAGAGAGACAGCGAGCGCTCTCCCGAACGCTGTTAATATTGACTTTACCTCCAAAGAATACTATCTGTTTACCCTGCTGAATTATTCCAGGGAATGTAAACACCATATAGTATTCAACACAGCAAAAATCAATGCCATGTATTATTGAAGGGCTGGATAAGAGCACAATGGCCCTTGATAAGCATTCCTGGCGTGTCACCCACTGCGGCCGGCCGTGGGCTGTGCTGATGGGGAAGGCTCTGATAACAGCTGCAGGAAGCAGGAGGTTATCAGGGAACACAGCCAGGTAAGCCCTGTTACATAGAACACCAACTCTGCCAACCAACTCTTGGTCCAGGCTCACCAAAGCCAGCCTCGATAAGAGATTGAAGCAGAAGGAAAGCACAAAAGGATTTGGTGTGCGAGGCAAGCACAGCTCTGAGCAGGCCTAGAGATGGTGTGTGCCCATTAACTCCATCCCAGCACACCACAGAGCAGGGTGACAGCCAGAAGTGACTTACCTACATAAGAACTGCCATCAGAGTGACATCCCCAAGCATTTGTCTAACACCTCAGTGCTCGAAGCACAGCATTACCTCTCCCCTCAGTAATTAGATATCTTAATGAGCGGGCAGCGCTGCCTTTCTGCCCAGCCAGCACGTCCTGCTGTTTAGCACTGATCAATGGCAGAGCCAGGACATGACAGGGGACTTAATGCAGTTAAAAAGGCAAAAATAACCCACAGGAGCACACGCAGGACTCTGCCAAACCCCAACTCCTCTGTAAGAACCTTTCCTTGGATTGTGCAAACCTCTGCAATCGCCTGCAGGCACAATTTAAGCAAAGCAGCAGCGAAGAGCTGTCAAGAGGCAACATCTCATATCTTTTTCTAGCTAAGAGTCTACGTTTGTAGAGCAGGGAAATCCCAAAATCATGTTTGGATTAAAAACCCTCTGCAGGCTTGCATTAGTTTGTGTGTAATTTCAAGACACTGAAGCAAACTCCTGTCTTGTACCTCACAAACAGACAAATTGTGATTTAACTGCAAACAGGAGGAAGCATATCAGACATGGCTGAGATTTGAGCTGGTTCTTTTCTGGTGCCTCCTGTAGCTTTTGGGAAGTGTTCTTAGGGGAAGTTTGATCACTGCCTCGAGAACAATGGGGTTTCCAATCAAAGCATTGGCCAGAAGTCTCACTAATAAGAATATCTGGATTCACAATCAGAAATGAATAACATGGTAATCAGGGCCTTTAATGGACAATTTGGGGATGGGCACACAATGGCATCTGCTACCTCTACAGTGCTTCAACATCCAAGAGCAGATTCTTTCCAAATTTACTTCTTTTAAAAGCGACCAAAAAAGAGAAATTGTTAGATGATTGCATCTCCTACATTACTGCACTGCCACAGACTCCAGACCTGTGTGTATCTGACAGGAAGATTGCTTGTAATGCAGCCACTCGCTTTTCTTAAAATGTTCCATTAAAAAAAAGGTCAGGCTTCCTCCTTTAGGTGCCTGTGAAATGAAGTACCAGCAGGTCACCCTTTTTACTTTCACCTCATTCATTAGCATTCCCATTTCCCCAGCCACCTTTAACACCAAGGCATAATAAGTGACACACGGTACTCCTGGTCCACACTTCCCAAATCCCAGCTATTAATCCCCACCTCCTCAGCTCCACTTCCCAAATCCCAGCTATTCATCCCCATCTCCTCTCAGCTCCACTTCCCAAATCCCAGCTGTTCATCCCCATCTCCTTTCAGCTCCACTTCCCAAGTCCCAGCTGTTCATCCCCATCTCCTCTCAGCTGAGGAAGCAAACGCAGGGATCACGGAGCCGTGGGGTGCCGAGGTCACCACGCTTGACATTTGCAGACCTACAAAGCACAGCAAGACTTCCCAGTGGGATTTTATGCCTCATTTGTGTGCGGGATGAGGTGGCACTTGCTGAAATCACTCTGAAATCCCATTCCCAGCATTCCCACCGAGCAGGGGCTGCTGTCTCTGCTCTCCTTCCCCGCTCACTTACCGGCACCTCCGCCCTGCTCCTGCCGCAGCATCCCCAGGATACTCCTCACTTCTCCCAGCTCCACCCCAAGCACCATCACAAGGATGGGTGTCTAAGCAATCAGAGGAGCTAACAGGAAACCAGGAATGCCACAGAATCCCACGTCAAAGCCAGGAGGAGGTCAGAGGCCAGCATGGAAATGTTTGCCCACGGCAATGCCTCCCGATTCCTCACTAATGACACTGCTGCCGCTCTGATGGAAAGGATCAGAAAGACTGCCTAATGAACACAACTCATTACTGGAGGCCTCCTGGGCACGGGATGACAGGGATTCAGACAAAAATTCATCCTAGCTCACAGCAATGTGACAGACGGTGCATGTTTTGGCTCCGAATAATCACCCTGGTGGAGTTGCCAGTGTGCTGTGCTAAGGGAAGGCGTGTGAAAATGGTGAGCATTAAGAAAGAAGCCAGTTAATCCCATTACAAAGTTTGTTTTACTTCAAGAGGTCAATCCAAGCACTTTATAAGGCTCTTGTGACACCTAAATCAAATGCTGACAGCTCTTGCAGTGCTGAGGAAGAGGGGGAGAGATGGGAAGTCTTGTACCGACACAGAAGTGAGGGAACAGGATCTCACAAATACTACTTGCTTCACTCTTTTGTGATTTAGGGTTTTTTTTAAGTTTTGTGCTTACAAAAATCCTGCATGTTCACTTACTTTGCCCTGCCCTGTGCCTTAAAAATGAAATGATCTATCTCAGTTGCACTGATGCCATTTTAGTCCCAGCTCTCACATCACCTCCCTGTCTCCTGCTGTAAGCATGTAGGATCACAGTGTTTGATTATCCCACCTACCAGCAGCCTCACTCCACGGGGGCTGCAACCTGCAGCTTCCAACACAGGAATGACAAGGGCTAAGTGACACAACCCACCACCCACAGAGCTCAGGTGCAGCCAGGTGCCTCCTGCAGCCGCCAGGGGCACAGCTGGATGTCCCCCCAGCCTGTGCCCCATCCTGCTGAGCATCACCATCCCTCCCCTGGAGGTGGGAGAGCCAGTGATCTGTCCCAGCGTGACGCGGTGTCACTGCTGGGAACGGCCACAGCCCTCATGATTAATGAGGAGTGGGCAGCAGGTACCAGACCTGGGAATCTTCCACTGCATTTTCCAAAAGCAGCATGTTTCCCATTCATCTTCCTCTGGTCAGACCTGGTGGAACCTCTCTATTAATAAGGGACGGTCCAACACCTTCCTGGAAAAGCCATTAATCACGGGATGGCTCTCGCCTCCACACTCCACATCTCTATTCCTTGGCCCTTTTCTCTTAGGGCTGCCTTTAAAAATCATCAATCAGACATCACTGCAGAGAAGCCTGTTCCTGAAGTGATGGTGAGAGCACAGACAGGAGCACTGCTCTTCAGAGACAGCCCTATTTAGTTAACTTCCGTATTTTTAATTACTGCCAATTTCCTGGGCTGTTTAATGAGAAAGTACATGGCAGTTCCATTATCTTGGACTGACCTCAGGCTCTCCAGGGCACCCCGAGCCAATGACAACTGGTGTTCAGCAGGCTCATTTGGAGTACCTGGAAAAACCGTGGGTGCAGGATGGAAGAGGAGATGCTTACTCAAGTTTCCTGGCTACATGGATTAACTTCGGAATAATTCAGAGGTTAATAAATAGCAGGATACTGCTCAGACCACAAGGATTTCATTGAATAAGGTGTGTGAATCAAACTGGCAAAGTCCGTAAATCATCCTGCCTTTCGGTTAAAGGATAAAATCCCACACAGCCAATTTTAACCCAACAGCAAGGTAAACAAAGAATGGTCACACTGAACCAGCAAATCCCACAAAACAAGAAAATTATTAAAGAGAGGCACTCAAGCAGCTCAGGTCTTCAAGCACAGAAGCCAAATCTATATTTTGGTATTTCCAGTGATGCCATGTGAGCAAGATGCACCAAGGTGAGAGAAAACTGTCAGCAGCAAAACCATGAGGTCTCATTTTAAAAGGAATAAAGTTGGAGCATAAATCGTGACTAAAGCTTCATAAGTGACCAGTACAACACAGCTGTTTCTCAGAAGAGCTGAATGCCTAAATATAACAACCCTATCTTACACAGCCTGAGGCAGGTCTGAGTGAGGAGTGAAACCAAAGCTTGCTATTCCAGGTACGTCAGTGTGCCTTCTTTAATGCAAGCACAATTTATACAAGAAGGGATGCCTGTGAATTTCCCCCTCTGGGATCCCCTCTGTGTAAGGAGGATGTGGACCTGCTGGAATGAAGATGCTCAGAGGGATGAAGCACCTCTGCTATGGGGACAGACTGAGAGAGCTGGGAGTGTTCAGCCGGGGGATGGGACCAGATGGCTCTGGTGAAACCTTACAGCCCCTTCCAGTGCCTAAAGGGGCTCCAAGAGAGCTGGAGAGGGACTAGGGACAAGGGTCTGGAGTGACAGGACAAAGGGGAATGGCTACAAACTGACAGAGGGCAGGGTTAGATTAGATGTTAGGAAGAAATTCTTCCCTGTGAGGGTAGTGAGGCCTGGAACAGGCTGTCCAGAGAAGCTGTGGAACACGCCCCTGGAAGTGCTCAAGACCTGGTTGGACAGAGCTTGGAGCAGCCTGCGATAGTGTAAAGTATCCCTGCTCATGGCAGGGCGCTGGAACTCCATGATCTTTAAGATCCCTTCCAACCCAAACCACGCTATGATTCTACAAATGCTGTGGCAAGCTGGACTGAAGTGGGAGCTGCTTTACTGGTGGACTTGTCAAGCAAAGCACATCTGCTTTTGGCAGACTGAAAACACAGCAGAAAGCAGTTGCGTGTCAAAACAACGCCGCGCTCGCGGTGAATATTCTGCCACGGGCTTGGGCTCAATCAGCTGCTTCCCCAGCAGCACGCAGGTTTCTGCAGGGATTAAATAAGGCAATGCAATACTCTGTTGGCTGGCTCTGGGGAAAGCTACTCAGCACCAGCAGGGAACTTAATGCCAGCACTGAGCTCCTGAGTGCAAAGCAAGGGTGGGAAGGAAGGGGACAGAGCGGGCAGGGACTGGAGGCTCCCCGGTGTTGTTGCCAGGTAGCTTCGAGTTACAGCCATGCCTCATTTGCCTGAGCAAACACACCCCCCAGCACTTTATTTACAGAGCACGGCCTTTGCTTCCCATTCCTTTGGGAGAGATACAAATACTGAGGATTCCTCCTCTGGGAGCTCAGCAACAGTTTGTCCTCATGTTGTTGTTGTTGCTGCTGTCCCTGAAACGTGGCTGTGTTTGTGAGCTGTGCTGGAGTCAGTGCTCTGCGCCACCACTGCTTGTTCCAGTCTTATGTTCTGGGGTAGCTCCTCTCCCTTTTGCTTCACTAATCCCAGTGATACCTGAATATCAAGATGACATCTTGGAATTACCCCTGTAAAATTGGTCTGGTCCCAGACCAAGAGGATTTTTTGGAGCAACAACCTAACAGAATTCACTTTGCTGTCTTTAGCAGTCTGACATCCAGACTGCAATCAGCAAAGAAAATTGCACCCTGCATCTAAATCCAAGGGAAGGAAAGCAAAGAAATGGCTTCTCCGAGGGAAGAAAGGATAGGAATTATGCACTGCCTGAGCAATGTGAATTATTAAACAGGGATATTTTGGGGAAACAGATAACTTGTCAAGAGCCCACAGTACATGGTGCTGCTAGGGGGGATCCTTCACTAGAGGAGGTTTGGAGCAGTGAATACCACGCAAGATTAGAACAGAAACATCACTTAAACATAATAAGGTGGGCATTTGTACATTTGTTTAGTTCCAGTTGTTTTCCAGCAGAATATACAGGAAAACACAGAGTGCTGTCAGTGCACTGTGTATGAATCAGCTGCTTTCCACAGCACACAGTCCCAACCCTCCCAACCACACAGTCCATCCTCACACTGCTGCCAGGCACAAGCTAAAACCTACAGAGCAGCTACAAATTATCCAGTGTTCAAATGCAGGGAGAGAGATGAGCCTGCTCAGAGGGCTGTGACGTCCCCAGGCCTCCCAAGTGGAGAGCAGGCACTGGTGTCCATTACCTGACCTCCCAAGGAAAGGCCACGGATTACCCTCTTCTCCTGGCAGCCACAAGCTGGCATTCCAGAGCAGTAAGTCATAGGCTTGCAAGCACAGGCAGGGAGGACTGTTTAAATAAAACTCTTGATACCACAGCAATGAATAAGTCTGTTACTGAAATTTTGAGCAGGTCTGAGGAGCAAGGAAAATCACCCATCTGATACCTGTTTTGGGCAGTGTTTTCTTCAGAGCACAGAGCTCCCCCCAGCAGACGTTTAGTAGGTAAGAGATGGGTGTTTGCTATCCTTGGGCAGACACAGAGAAGGTATCTATTTTCAACAGGGGCATCACAACAACTTGATGACAGAACATCTGATTCCAAGCTCCAAACCACCTGGGAATCTGTGTAAAGCACTTTGATAAAATTGGCTTCTTAACAGGTACAGCACACTAGAAAGTGCATTTATGGCAGGATGGGAACAGGCCCACAGGCCTGAGGGGACATGCCCAGGGCTTTAGGCAGCCCTCTGAAAAGCCCAGCACAGTGACATTTACAAATCTGTGCTAACGTGTAATTTCCAAAGGCCACAAAGCTTCCACATTTTTTTTTTTGGTACCACACCAACAACTATGTGCCATTGACAAAATTGGCCAGACAAAAGCTGGGAGTCAGGAACATATCACAGCAACTGGAACAAGGCTCATAAACACCTCATTACAGCCCACTCCCTGCCAGACTGGGAAAGGGGACACCAGTTATGAGTGGCAGCGACCAGAATTGACACTGGTGAGAATGAAAAACTTCAAGGGCAGTGGAAAGAGGTCAAACCCTTCAACAGGACATTCTGACAGAGGCTGGTTTTCCTCTTGCTTCCAACCCTATCCCAAGTGAAGGCCGTGGCAATGTGTCCCCCTGAGGAAGGCAGAAGCATTAGTCAGCCTCCCCAGAGCAGCTCTGGCTACAGAGGATACAAGCAGTGACTGTGGAGCCAGGATCTGTCTGTGCCTCAATCCCAGCAGTGGTGACTAACTGGACTGCAGGGCTGCAGAATGTCACTGAGCAAACAAGTTAAAACAGGAAGGAGCTTCAGGGACACGGCAGCAGGGAGGGGATGCACAGGGGGTGCTCCCAGAGGATGCTCCCACAGCAGCTCTCTGTGTACCCCTGGATGCAGAGCCCAACTCTCAGCCTTCAGCCAGCTTGGGCCACTGCCCCTCCCTGCCATTCAAATACAAGGCCTGACAAACCTCATCAGTGTGACTCCAGGCTCATCAGTGTGACTCCAGGCTCAGCTATGTCAAAACAGACATTTTTGGCCACGGGAAGGTTTCTAACAACCCTGCCACCCCTCCAAAAAACCCAGCATGTTAACTAGAATCATGCCTTCAACACTTCTCCCTGCCTCACCACAGGAATACTCCAGGCTAAGTAATTGCTCACGACTGTGTGTGGTTGTTAATTTCTGGATATATAGGAGGGAGATATTCTTAAATGAAATAATACAGCTTTTAGGGCTTCAGAACAATGAAAGGCAGGGTGACTGCCTGAAGTGCAGAAACTAAAAGCTTTTTCCTTCAGAACAAGAGTAGAATCGAGTAATTGTCGTTTCCAGGGAGATGAGGAACTTCAGGGATCAGAGCTCAATCTGCAGTTAAATGGATTGGAAACAACTCCTTACCAGCTGCAGAAAAAACATGGATAGAATCGCACAGGAAAATCAGAGAGAGCATTTTTTTCCTGGCACTGGGCACATGCCTCCACATTTAGGGATGATGGATCGATTATTTAGATGATCCAGGTTAAATATTCATGAATGTTAAGGGAGAAGTATTTCCTGTGCTATTCCTTTCCTCATGTATCTCCCTCCCATTCACCTCCCTTCATAGCAAAACCTGACAGGTATTTCAATTTTCTCCTTTCAAAAGAGAAACCTAAAAATTCCCTCCCACGCTCCCTAAGTGCAATTCTAGGCAGACCAGGGATGTGAAAAACACCTAAAATAAGATCTCAAAACACTCTTTACGAGCTGGGCAGGCCCCTGCCTTTCCCCGGAGATGTTTCACAGGTGCCAAAACACGAGAAGCTCACGCTTCAATGAGACGCCAGACTCTGAGCTTCTCTCATGTAAAAAGCCAACTCCAGGAGCTGCAAAGGATTCCCCAAAACCACCAGTACCTCTGTGAGTGCTGTAGAGGGCTGCAAATGTCACCACGAAGAAGGTGGTGGAATATTTTCCAGCGTTAACCAGATGAAAGGCCCGTTTGTTATCACGGTAACGGCGCAGGCACTGGATGAATCGCAACCAAGCAGGGATGCACTGGACAACTGCTCTCACTCCGTAGGAGTAGCTGTTACAAATCTGATTATCTGCAAGAAAAAATGGAGTTGAAGCTGTTAAGACTAAGGGGTAGTAAGTTTAACAACTACTATTGTTTTCCTATCTGCGATATCACTTTATGGCAGCGATTCCCCATCAACAGCTGGTACTGAGGCACAAAAACAGCAAGAAGAGCTCAATATTCCATCTTGGAGGTGTTCAGGTGGCATGACATCAATAACACATCCAGACAGATCCCCATCTAACTCCCTCAGTCCTGCCACTCTAACTAACATACAAGATTAGAAATAATCTATTTTTAAATGTGTTCATTGCTGTTGGCATTTCTGTGAATAATCAGATTAAGGATGGAATTAAAAAAGGCCTTTGACACTGGATTTTTGTGCATAAATGGGAGAGTTACTTAGAACCTCTGCAGGACAACTCTAAAAGGCTCCTTTGCCTAAGATGTCCTTGACCTGTTTTTCTTGTGCATTGTAATAGGAAAAAACACATTTCGGTATGGGACTGGGTTTGGTGTTTCTCATTTTGCTTTTTAAAAAGCAAAGCTAAGGCATAGTCTGGCTTCAAAAACTGGGATGACAAGCAACCACACCACCATGCCATTGGGTCCCCTCCTCCATGTTTGAAAGCCTTCTTTTTATTGAGGTAATGACCAAGAAACCCTCAGCTTTTCCTGGAACCCCCCAAGAATTCCATTTTCCTCTGCTGGCTCACTCAGCACATCTAAACCAAACACCCCGCTGCCTAACATTCATTTGTTTCTTATTCACACTAAAGGAGACACATTATTAGCTGATATTTATCCCAAAACACCCTGCTATCATTCCCCTGCTCAGATTGGAAGAGGACAAATTGTTATGCACACAGTTGCTTTATGTATTTTAACTTTATTAAAAATAAGTAAATATTTAGCCGCTTGCAATGCTGTCTTTTAAAATGAAGGGGAAGATCAGACAGATTGGAAGAACAAAGTGAACACTGATGCTTATTGAAGCATACAGCAAAATTCTCTCAGCAAGTGTCAAAACCATCAGAGAATACAATTTGCCAGCAGTCACTGCTTAAAATGGAAAATCAACAGCCCCATCCGTGAGGAGACAGGTACTGTTTTGCCACTGGGAAGGCCCAAGTCAAAATTCACATTCCAGCTCTGTGTTCCTTCTGGCTAGAACAGAAGAGAAGACAAGAGCATGGACAGCCCTGGCAGCAGAGCATCAACTCAAACTCCATAAGAGGTGGCACTAAGGAGCTTCTCCATCCTCTCTTGCTTCAGGGTGCTGTGATGGAGCCCACAAGAACCAAGGCTACAGCACAGAAAACTCTGCTTAACAAAGCTCAGGGTTCTCATGATGAGCAACAGGAAGAGGCTAAAGGCAAATATGTGGTTAAACTACCATGAACTAAAACAACAATGCCAGAAAAATGGATTTCTCTTTCCAATCAGGAGACTGTGTCTGAGTTCTTTGATGGATATACACATCAGGCCAAGTGACTGGATTAGGAAATGAACATTGACGTGAAATTTCATTTCTCTGGATGGAAGTAAAAATGGGGAGAATCTCCCTAATGCCATGTTTACAAGAAATGCCAATTATTTTAGTTTCCTGTACCATTAATAACCCTCTCAAAACAGACAATCAGGAAGTTGCCTGGCTCAGTGTTTTCCAGGTCATTTTGACCACATTCACAGGGCTCATCAGCATCACTCTACCTGTATCTGCCAGAAGTCCAGCATTGTCCTCCCACTGAACCTCAAAGCTGTAGAAGCAGATCATGTATTCCAAATCCATAAGTATCACCACCAGGCTGTTGAGCTGATCAGCCAGCCAGAAATCTGCGAAGCCTACCTTGTGGAAGGGAGCAGTGAACACTCGAAACTGTCAGGGAAAACAAAGCAGGAATAATTCATGGCTGTGTCAGAGGCATCCAAATGCAGTGGCAGGGCATCACAGAACTGAACAAATATGGAAATACGAGAAATGCTTGAAGATTTATTGCTGACTTTTTGCTCCTGCTGACAAAAAAGGATAACTGTCTCCTCACTTTCAGTACAAAGAACATTCCTGCTTTCCTCGTCCTGCATGCATCTATTCCTGTGCCTCCCCAGCCTTTTGTTTTTCACTGGCAGAACATCCCAGTCTCCTCCAACCAAGATCTTTCCCAGAAACTCCCAGTCTCCATTTAAGAGCTCTACACAGCTCCCTTTCTCTCGTTGCCCCTCACTTTGATCAGCACCTTCTTTCAGGCACTGACATCATGTCTATTGACATCTTCCACACTTACCTTCCCCCCCACACTTCATTGGCAGCTGGATTTGGACCCTCAGCACAGCCATTAGTCTGGTCATGCCTTGGTTTACTTAACTCACTCGTTGTTCTTTGGTGTTAGAAGTTGTGAAAGTGAGGATTGTTGCCTCCAGCAGGGAAAGGGTTAAAGAAAGGGGAGAGGAAATCCTATTGACTGTCAGGTGAACTCCCCCTCAATCCCAGACCACTTTCCCTGTAAGCCTGAGCAGCAGTTTAGCTCCTTCCAAAGCAGACAGTTTTCTGCTCCATTAGCTTTGATTAGCCCTCTCCCTACCCGGTTAGTTACAGTTACTAATGGCCAATTCCTCACAGAGACAGCACCAGCGCCATCCGGTCATTCTGGGATTTATGAACCTTTAAATTAATGAAAGCACAGGCTAACACTGATCTTTCATACTGCTCTCCTTATTAACCTGAAGGGTGCACAGCTCCAGAAACCTGGGAAAGGACTGGCACATCCCCATCAGCCTGTAATGCAGATTTAAGGCTCTGCTCCTAAAATTCCAAAGCCAAATAGGGGATTAAGAGTTAGTGGCACAAAGCAGATGTGGATCCTGACCCAGAAAGCTCCGTGCTCATGTTGGATGGCACCTATTCCAAAGGGTCAAACAGGGCCAGCCTTTAGGGAGGAGTGTCTTCAAAGGCACCCAGCTGCATAACAGCTCCTGCAGAGGTCAAAGACCACATCAGCCTTCCCTTGCAAAAGCTCTTTCCTCCCTTTTCCCAACACTCCCTGAAACTATCTTTATCTGTTTCATCATAGACCATTGTTCTGTTCGTGAACAAAGAATAGCTAAGCAAATGAAATGTGAAAATAGTTTTACAGACCACATCTCCCCTAAAAAAAAAAAAAGAAATAACAATATTCTTGTTATTTAATTTAGGGAGGGGTACTTCAGCACTGCCAGGTGACAGCATAAAACTTTTAAGAGAGTAGAGGTTTCCCACCTAAAGGTTACAGCTGAGGAGAAGTCAAGAGATAGATCCATGACATATCTGGCAGTGGCATCTGAGTCAACTCCCTCCAGAACCTGAGCTGCCATCTGACCCCTCCCAATGCCACTGTGGCTTCTGGCTGCTGCCCAGGCACAGCTGGAGCTGCAGCCCCAATTCCAGGGGTGCTGGCAGTGGGGGCACCACAGCCACCTCCTCTCTTCCCAGCTGGGCAGTGTCTGCAGCACCCTCCAGACAAGGATAAAACATAAAACACCAGAAGCTGGAGCTGCACCTCAATAACCAGTTGTGATTCTCTATCCACAATTCCACAGCCTGAGCACAGAGTTCCTGGTGCTGATCCCTGTGCTTTTAACTCGTGCTGAGATGCCGGATATCTGAGCTGAGCACTTCCTAGCTTTTCACCTCTCTCAGACAGGCTCCCTGCACTTGTGAGGCCATTCAGCTCCTGCAGAGAGCGTGGGCATGGGGACACTGTGCCATTCATTCCCTGTGCTGGCATCTGATTCCTCCTGGCAAGCTGCTCTCCCCAGCCCACACAAGGGCACTCAGGGACTTCTCATCTGGCAGCAAAGGCACCGAGAACGTTCACCTAAGCACACAGGCAAGAAAGAAGAGCCTGGCAGGGGAATTAGACTTTACTACAGGCTAAATAACCTTTTTCTCCCAGAGGAAAATGAATTCTGTTGCAAATGGCCATCCGTCAGGGATTAGCACAAGAGATCCCACCCTCAACAAGCAGTTGGTGCTGATCACAGGTGGAGCAGTAAGCCTCCCAAATCCATGAGGAAATGCTACAGCACACTCAAGCATGGCCCTGATTTGGTTCCAGAAAAATTGAAAGTGCCAGTAATGCTCTGCTACACCTGATATGTCAGATTTCGTTTTGGCTGGGAACAAAACACATGAAGCATGTGAAGGAAAATGCTCACCAAACATCATTTTGTGTGAGCAGCACAGTTCTCAGACTTGCTCTATTTAAACCTCCTTTCACCCAGAGAGCTTCTGGCAGCTGCATGGAGAAATCAAATATACCCAGCTGGTCAAGTACACACAATAAAAGCTGCTCTTTATGTGGTCTGGCCTCTTCTTTCCCCTTCCTCCTTCCCCGTGACACACACACAAGCACCATGTCATTAAGGTGATCTTGCATTTTGATGAAGCTTTTTTTCCCCTAGGAGACCTTGGGATGAATTGGCCTCTGCACACTCAAGGGTGCCTTCCAACTCAAGATATTCCACGGTTTGATGGAGAGAGGCTGTTTACAAGGGCATTTAGTGACAGGATGAGGGGGAACAGCTTAAAACTGCTAGAGAGTAGGTCTAGGTTAGATATTAGGAAGAAATTCTTCCCTGTGAGAGTGCTGAGGCCCTGGCACAGGTTGCCCAGAGAAGCTGTGGCTGCCCCTGGATCCCTGGAAGTGTCCAAGGCCAGGCTAGATGGGGCTTGGAGCAGCCTGGGATTGTGGAATGTGTCCCTGCCTGTGGCAGAGGGGCTGGAACTCAATGATCTTTAAGGTCCTCCCCCAACTCAGGCCATTCCATGATTCTACAACTCTCTCTCAGACTGCAGCATCACTGGAGATCACTGGGCCAGGGCAGGAGCTGCAAACAGCCTAACAGCTCTGTGGGGACTGAGAATCTCACCCTGGCAAGATATTAAGGTAAATTAGCAGAGATATTGCTGGTGTGGTTAAAGCACACGCAGTGCTTCCCCTCGCACCAGGGGACAGCAGTCAGACTAATGAGGCTTGGGACTAAAGGTACCTCTGTGAGGGATGGCTGAGTGCTGCAAGGCACAAAGGAAGAAGCTGGAATAGCAGCAAGCCAGCAAATCAAGTAACAGAGGTGAGCACACAGGTTAATTCACTGTGTGTGTACCTGCACAAAGCATGATGCTGTCTCATCTTTGCCATGTTCCAGATAAAGTTAATTGTTTTAATTTGCATTAAAATTATTTTAGGAAGAAAACCAGCCCGCCAAACCCTCTTCTGCCCAAAGCTCTCGGAGCAGTGCCAGCAAGATGAAGGTATCAGGGGAATCAGCTTGATCAAAGCCAATTTAAAAGGGTGCACAGGGTGGGGGAGAACATGTGAAACAGGGAAGAAACTCATGAGTCACCCAGCAAGTCTGAAAACTGTTCTTTCAGAGCTCCCACCTATAACTGGAACACTGAAGCAGCACACATATTTACATTGAATTTACCAGACTTATCTTACAGGAAAATAAAGAGCTCAGTCTCAAATAAAGACTTGTGTAAGAGCACAAACAGAAAAAACCCCACCCATGAACATAATTTTATAGGCAGTAACTTTTCCAAAGGTTCTCTCTCCATCAGTGAACCCTCTCAACGCTGGCACTATCCCAGTTTGGGCTGAGGAGCACTCATGCAGCCTTGCCTTAGAGCACTGGACCTCTAATCAACCTGTTTCACTAGGTTAACCAATAAACAAGCAAAGATATCCAATGGTTTCCATACATGCAAAAGTTTGTAAGTAGTTGTCAACAGGTTAACAAGTCAACTGGTACAGGAAGCAGAATGTGCTTCTGCAAACCCATCCTCAAAAACTATCTGCACTCAACACCTGATCAGGTCTGCTCTACAAATCACATACCAGCACTCCCCAGTACTCTCCCTCTTTCCTGAGGGTTAGTGACACTTGTATTCACTTCACAGCTACAGCATTTTAAAAAAAAGTTATTTATTTCAACCAGCTTAGACACTTACCAATAGTTTGAGCAGCCAAAAACGGGACTTGTAATAAAAGGTTTTGGTAGGGTTGATGAGAAAAAGCAACATGAAGCCATACAAGATGAGTGGGTTCACCTGCATGGGGATGTAGGTGAATTTAACATATATACATGCCAGCAGGCTCAGGCACCACAAAACGCCCAGGAAACCAGCAATCTGCAGGGAAAAAAAACCAAACACAGACACCTAATGAAAACACAGTCCTGAAACCTTCAATGTATTCTCATTAGAAGAAAAGGGAGAGCAGTGCTCAATCCTGTAATCTAATCAGACTTCAGCAACTTCCTCTTCTAATTGTATTAGGAGTCCTTGCCAGGAAACGGCACAGGATTTGCCCTGCTGATCCTCAGCAAGGCTCAGCCACTCCTAAGATCCCTCCTGCTCACCTCAAAGAGATGTTGATGGGACAGGTTGCTGCGGGGGTTGAGCTCGAAGATGAGGACGTGGTTGACTCCAGCCTGTCTCCAGCCATAGGTGTTGATACCCAGGAGAAAGAGGAATTCTATCAGGAGAAAGCCACCTCGATAGATTCTCACCAGTGGCCACACATTTGGTCCATCTATAAAAGCCACACCTGGCAAAGACAAAAAAAAAAAAAGGAAGGGCTTTAGGGCAAGCAGAGGTCGTGTCACAAAGCAAGGCTTTATCCTGGCTCTCAGATGTTTGGCTGAGAAAACAGGGTACACGTGGACACAACTGCACATTCCAGCAAGTGGAGGACTTTTTGGCCAGCCTGGCAGAGGATTTAGGAGCATTCTGGGGAAAATTCCCTTTCCAGCTGCCGTAATCGAGCCATTAGCAGCGTCCCTGCCTCACACTACAGGCACAAGGGACAGCACCAGCATAAATCTGACTAGAGGCACTTAAATATTCTCCTTTAATAGAGATGAAATCTCAACAGACAGATACACAAACACTTCAGCTCCCCACAAAACCAAGAGGAACCATTTACAGCATTTAAAACAATGCTAAACCCGCCTAATCATCCAACTCAGTACAATGGTAATACAATGGTAATACAATACATATTCATGGCCAATACAACACCCAGCCCCACCCAAACAGAAATCCCAGCACCAGGCAGCAGCGCTGGAAAGCCTGTTGCTTCCTTTGTTCAGTCTTCAGGGGTTTGGAAACAAATGTGTTCCATTTCAAACAATGAACAACCTTATACATCAGCAGCTTTCTGCAGCATAAACCTCTCTGCAAAGGACTGTCTCCCCTGGTCACTAGACATAGGGTTTTATCAGAAAAGCATAAATAAAATACAGTTATTCGATCCTCAATTACAGTTTCATTGAGAATTTCTCACCCACATGCTTTCTAAGAGGGGTAGAAGAAAGAATGTGCACTGTACAGAACTGAAGCTGAGGATTTATTCCCACCAAACTGCCTAAATTACCTGCCTAAATGAAGCACATTTGTTTCCAAACCCCTGAAGACTGAACAAAGGAAGCAACAGGCTTTCCAGCCCTAAGGTTTTCAAACTTTTTTTTCAGAGAAAGCAAATCCATAGGCAATTTCATGTGTTCAGCAGCTACACTTTATACTACGTAACTTAGGGAGAAAAAGCTGTGCAAATAACAATGGCTCCAGAACTGCTGCTTTAAATTTAAAACTTAAAGACTCTTGGATTCAGGCAAAACAGAGTCAACTTTTGGACAGAAATTACAGACTCCCAAAGAAGTTGAAAGAAATGAGCCTTAAATATGGAATTGTAAAAATAGGTTTTCAAAATTTTCCCTGAAAACCAAGGGAAATTACAAAATGGGTAAGGTTGGAAGGAACCACAATGGGTCATCTGATCAAAACTCCAAACAGGGCAGAGTAGCCCCAAAAATACTGACTAAGAAGGGAAAATATCCCTGGTGACAAGTCCAATGGCAGCCTAATTCTCAAATACGAGCAGGCCTGCAGTAAGGGCTTGAGATTTTGTATGAAACCTTGCAGGTTTCTGGTTAATAAAGCAAATGCACATTTCTGTGACATTCCAACCTCACTTACACATAAGTTTGGCACCTAGAGAAGCCCATACAGAAACAGTGAAGCCTCAAAATTTGTACTCTTTAGGGTGACACCCTCCTGGGATCCACTGGCAGCTTTGCAGCCTTTAACAGACCCCAAGTGATGATGAACTCAACTCTGTAAAATGCTGCTGCTCCAGTTTTCAGATCGGGCAGTACAGCACTGTAGCCATGTCCTGATGCTGTTTCACAGGTGCTCCACACAGAACACTAAAATCCTATCTGAGCTGATCAAATCACAGAAACAATTTGGCAAAAGCAGCTGAGAGGTTAGCAAAGTATGAGCCAATTAAAAACACCCACTTTGCACTCTGGATCCAGGTTTTTGCCCAATATCTGCAGTAATGATCAGCTATCAGACCATGCCTGCTGATACAACACACCTATTACTCACACTGGGTTAGCAACACCTGCTTTAGAGATATAATCATTTTTATGAATTCCTTCTCACAACTTTTTCATTCTCAGCACTGAGAGGGAAAGCAAACACAACTGGCTTCAATCATATTTGCATCTCACACAGAGATCAAATGTTTCAGTAACAGAAATTATGAATAAAGAACAGTTTCTACACATTAAACAGCCCCTTCATGCAGAGGGGTCAACTTCATGCCTCTACTATAAGAAGACCAAATGGGAAGCACTGCAAACAGCTCCTCAAACAGAGGCATTTTATCCCAAGAGATGGCTGGATCCAATTACAGAAATATCCGATTAAAAATTCTTTTAAGTCATAAAAACACAGACATGGGCTTTCCCTAATGCAAGAGCTCCTAAGTTGATTTGTTAAGCCTTTTCCTTTGTACTGCTTAAGCAAGCTACAACACTACAGAAATCACACACACAATTAGTAAAGCTGCTTGTGATTAAGCTCTGTGTCTGGATCTGCAGCACTAATGTGGCTCTGACTCTAATCAGGGGCCAAACTCAGGAGGCACAAAGCAGAATAAAGCCAGGCCCTGAGATATGCATCAATTTATCATAGCTTTTAAACGATCTTGCCAATAAGAAAAAGTCAATTAATTCCATTAGCAGATTCCAGGCATTGAAATCCTAGGAATTTCCACATGGATTCCTGATTTCCATCACAAGTGGCATGTGGTCACATGCCTCTGTGTCTGGTGGTCTTTTCTTTAGGGAGTCAAAACCATGCAAATCTCAAGTTTTAAAAACACCTGTGTCAAGGTGGGCATGGGCTGTGTGTTCACAGAATGATAACAAAAATCTGCTTTTACACACGGATGCTGCACCCTCAGAATTTCCCTCCAAAAACAAGGAGGAAACACAAAAAGGATTTTTGTGTTCAAAATTCACATATACAACATGAGAAAAACCACAACCTACTGCTGAGCAGAACTAGCAGCTCACACTAGTGTGATATGACTCTGATTTAACCCAGAACATCCAGGTCCAGGCCCTCCCTAAGTGAGAACACCCCCAAACGTGGCAGGATACTCACCTGAAAGTATGACAGTGACGTTGAGTGCAATGAACAACCCGCAGAACAATCCAACCCTGAATGTAGTCCAGGCTGGTACAGGCTGTGAACAAAGCCATGGCAGAATTAAGGTGAGGTAAACAGGTTATCAGCACAGTCAGGTTAGTTTGTAGAGCAAACTTAAAATCAGAAATACAAGCTCCTGATCCCTGATTACACTCTTGCTCTTGAAGGGAGGGTTTTTTTTAAACTGAAAATGCTGTGTAATATTCTTGCCATGTTGAAACAGAGCTTGGGAGTCTCAGTGCTCTCTGAAAAATATTCCAGACCACACAAACACTGAGCATATGCTTTTATTAGCACAAATTTCCTTTTCCCATTTATCTCCTCCCTTCATTACCTTGTCTGCATGCATTAAGAGCAGTAACCTATTTCCAAACCTTCCGGAACTAAAGCAGATTATGTGGCCGTGCCCCACGCAAGCTCACATCAATTATTTCCACTGTTTCTTTCAGATGTTGAATCTGATTTGGCACCTTGACAAGTTGGAGCAGCAGCTCTGCTCCACAGCCCTCATCTCTCACCTGAGCTGCTCCTAAGGGTGGAACACGCAAACGTTTCATTGCCTTCTGTCTGTCTCCATCTTCCAACTCGTTGGTCACCACTTCCTGAGGAGACAAAGAAACACACCACTGAAGTCCATCTGAACCATAAACACGTGGTAATGCACTAAAACCAAAACTACAGGTTGGTTTCCATGTCACAGGTGAGCCCTGGCCCAGTATTCTTTTAATACAAAGGCATGAAAAGCTCACCAGGCTGCACCAAGCTCCTGTATGGCAGAAGTTAAGGCTGCACTATGCTTTTCTGAGGGAAAAGCTTCCCTTTTCTGAGGGAAAAGTAGCTGAAGAGAACATAGGGCATACCCATATTTATGTAAGTGGCACTTCAAAATCAATTATTAGCCATCTTGGTGGTAAATACAAGCTATAGAGAGGGCAAAACTCTGGAAATTACAGTGTCATAGAACAGTTTGGGTTGGAAGGGACCTAAAGATCTTGTTCCAACTCCCTGCTATGGCCAGGGGCACCTTTCATTAGAACAGGTTTGCTCAGAGCTCCATCCAACCTGTGCTTGAGCACCTCCAGAAACCAGCAGTGACCAAAATCCCTTTTTTTTTGCTAGCTAAAAGAGGAGCAGTGCCCAGGGCAGCCCCCTCACCTCTGTTTCAGAGATTAGCTGGTTGATCTTCTTGCAGGTGTAGAAGGGAGCCACCTCCACCTCTGCCACCCTCCACTCTGCCCCCCGTGCTGTCTCCAGGTTCTTGTCATGCTTCTTCAGGATCTTGCGGAAGCCAGTGAAGTTCAGGTTCTGCAGGCAAAGGAAAAAACATCTTGACTTTGAAACCCCAAAAAAGAGAAATAGGTCTCTCTCTCCAGTGCTGGCCAGAAAGGAATCATTCATAGGAATCAAAATGATTGCATCTATTGTCAGGAAGTTTCTGAGTTGTTACTTTATTATAAGTAATATATAACCCTTGCAAATAACATAAAAAATGTGGGGCTCAAGGGTGTAAAAAGGGAGCTACCTAAACATTTTTTGCCTTGAGAAGCCAGATCACTTCTCCCTTCCTCCTTTATACAAGAAGTGACCCGATGCTGCCTTGAAGACAAATAACCCTTGAGGGGTTTTCCCTCCTGAAAAATCTGAGCTACTGACTTCTTTAAACTTTACATTAGTTTCAAATCAAGTTCTCCAGTTAAATTCATTATAGAAGGGAATTCTTTGTATGGAAGTTGTCAGTGCTGCAGATTTAATCCAGACAAGTGCAGCCCCACAGCAGTGTTTTTTTTCACAGAGTGTGTGACAGCAAAACCAGCTTAGCCTTGAAGATGTGAGAGATGTAACTCTCCAGTCTGTAGAGACAAGCACACAATGCCTAAAACAAGAATCAGCTGTTGATTTCCAAGTTATAGATGATCCCTGATTCAACATCTGTGCACAGTACCTAAGACAGACAAAGCTCATCACATGGCATTTGCTGTGGCATGAGGTATGTGCAATCCTGCATTTCACTGTGCAGGAAGTGCCACTTAAAAAACTCAGTATTTCATTCAAACAACAGCAGAAACACAGAGAGACCTTGGCAAGACTCATTTCTGAAAAAAGCTTAGAGAGCAGCTTGGAAAGAAAACCAGAGAAAACAGCAAAATTCAATGCCCTGGGGAGAGGCACCAACTACTCACTGAAATTATTTTCAATGTAATTATGCTTAGAGTGATTTAATGCCAGAGTCTCCCATCTAGGTGGGAAATGAGGCTGGGGAGACAGGAGCAGGAAGCCAAGGCATTAATGCCCTGCCTCATTGCAGACAAGAGACTTTGATTACTGGCTCTTGGAAAAGCCAGCATTCCACCCCAAGGAGAGCAGAAATTTCACATGAAAAACTGCATTTAAAGGAGGATTTTGGTCAGATCTTTCTGTGGCCTGAACTAACATCCCTTCATCTGCCAGGGGTACAACCCCAGCCTAGCTCTGGGGTGCCCTGGCTGGTTGGGATGTTTGTATCAGACACCCTAAAACCTCTCCAGGGAGTTTCATCCTTTGGCTGCAAGAATTCTGCAAGCTCAAAGTGCATGATAAAAGCACAGTGATGCTTCTGACAAGGAACATGCAGTGATGGCAGTGTGGAACAGAACAAACATCATTTATGCAGTTTGATATTTTGCTATTCTTGCTGCTTTTATTTGGCAAGGGGCCTCCTCCAAGCCTGACCTCCATTTCTGCTGCATTTTGTAGAAAGAAACCCTCCACAAACAACAAACAGTGCAACTCAGGCAATAATATAATGCAACATCAAGTAAAATCAAATAGTGGACTCAAAAATCTGTGCTCATGTATATTTGGAAATGCACCAGCAAAGCAATCTAATAAAACTGCTTCAGCCTCTATTATTCACCTGATAAATGCATGATATTATACACAGAATAAGTTATTAAATCCCAGCCTCTTAATTAAATACTTAATTAAATACTTCATTTCTCAGCATTTGTTTGTCCTAAAACATAGTATTTCAAATAAATTGATTTTTTAATGTATGAACACGCTCTAGAATAATACATTGCTGTTAACAATAACTTAATTTTATCAGAAGTTGAATCACTGATAAATTAAACATATAAAAGCTGCCTTGGAGACTGCTTATAGTTTCATCTGATGTTTGATTTGTGTACCTCAGGAATGAAAGCATGAAACTGGTGCTCCTGTTTAGCCCTAAGAGACTGAGGAATTTGCTTCAGGTGGATTTTCCTTCCTCAGAAACCCAAGTCAAGGCATCAGCATTTCATCAAAGCCAGTTTGATATTTATAATGCTGCTGTTGGCTTCACTTTATCTCCTACACGAAGAGCTCAGGCACATCATCCTCCCACCAGGTTATTGTTTTTTCTCCTCTCCAAAACTGCAAGAGCTTGAATATTCCTTGTTAAATTCTAAGCTCAAGAGTGATTAAAAAGCAGTAGTACTCTGGGATTTAGTTTTATGTTTGTTTTTGTGCTTGTGTTCCTTGTCCTCAACTTCAGTACCAATTTGAAGGAATTTTCCTCATTCTCTCTCTGGAGCTATGTTATAGAAAGCAGCTCTGCTGCCTCTGCAAAGTGTGAAAGCCATCAAAACCAGGTGATGGGGTTTAGATCAATATTTACTTACACACTTACATACTTACATGGGGACTCATGGTAACAAAAAGCAAAAATATCAGTGTGCAACCTGCCTTTCTTCACTGAGGAACAGCAGGAAAAGATTTCCCAAAGGAATGACCCACATCATCCCCTATTTAAATGCTTCATCAAGCCTCAGAATTGACATTTTGTAATTAAAAGTATAGCTGTCTTCTTTGAAAAAAGAAAATAAATGTAAGTGAAGAAATCACAGCAGGTGATGCTGCTTCACTCCATTCCTAAAAAGATACAGATACTCCACCTTTCCCAGGAATTTGAATGAGGAACTACCACTAAAAGAGCTTTCTTAATAAACTCAGAGTTTCCAGACACATGCTCAAAGATAACATCACTGCAGGAGAGGTGCAAACACTCAGAATTTTGGGAGAATAAGTTTTGTCCACACAGCAGAGTGGTATTCAATTCATTCTTACTGTGAATTTTGTTTTGTAAAATTCTGCAGTAAAGATCTGTCAAAGATCTAAATACAGATGTAGTCAATTTAAGCTCCAACATTCTTATTTAACAAGCTTAAACCCCTCACAGTAAAACCCTTAAAAGCATTTCAGAGCATTTAACTCCAGAAGAGGTATCCCAGCCAAAAATATATTAACAGTTCCAGATCTTTATTTCTAAATTTTTGGAACACGATCAGCGCCTGCAATATTTACCGAGTACAAAAATCCAAGTACAACTAAAGATCCACTTGTTTTCATACCTCAAGGCTAATGAGCCTGTATCCTGCAGAAATCAAAATATATTTTTTTTAAATCGATGTTTTAGTAAAAAATTCTGATACAGCAAGGTCACAGTCACTGCCATGGTAACGCCAAGAGGAAAGAGCACATTAGGATTTCAAGTTTGAGGATAAATATGAGATAAAAGAGCTTCTTCCCCAGCCAGCCCTGCTTAGAACAACACACTACAGAAGGAAGAGGTCCTGCCTGGACAAAGGTGCTGGGGTCAGCCAACCCAGGAAAGGAAGCAGGAAAGTCCTTCTGCAGGTCAGCTTAGCACTTGTAGCTCAAGGAAAAGCAACCAGCTGTACCCTGCTAGCTCCAAGGCACCATCCTTATCTTCAGAAGTGTTTAGGGGCCCCCCAAAACAGGAAGAAATAAATGAAAAACCGAGTGAGGCGACACAAGGACACACGAATGACAGAGGTGTTTACGGGCAGGGCTCTGTGCGGGTACCTGGTAGTTCTGCAGCAAGATGAGGCTGAGGTAGAGCTCGCTGAAGGCCAGTTTCAGGTCTCGGATGTTCCTGTGCTGGACACGCTCCTCATGGGACAGGTGGAAGACGGGCTTGCGGCGGCGCGGCAGCGTGGAGGCGCCGCTGGCCTCCTTCTGCGCGTCCAGCGTGGACTGCAGCTCCGTGCGCAGCGTGGTGAACCTGCGCTGGGCCTCGGCCAGCTTCTCTGTGGGCACACACGGGCAAAAGTCACCTGGGAGGGTCACCAAACCCTAAAAGCACTGCACTGTTCCTCAAGGAACATCCCTGTGGGTAAAATGCACGGTACTGAAGGCGTGCTGCACGGCCTACCCACACTGCGTGTTAAACTCAACAGCTCTGTGTATTTCTCTTTTCACAGGATGGAATCACAGACTGGTTTGGGTTAGAAGGCACCTTAAAGACCATCTCACCTCATTTCAACCCCCTGCCTTTGGCACGGACACCTCCCACTTGTTCCTTGTCCAACCTGGCCTTGAACATGTCCAGGGATGGGGCAGCAACAGCTTCTCTGGGCAGTCTGTGCCAGGGCCTCTCCCCCCCCACAGGGAAGAATTTCTTCTTAATGTCTAATTCAAACCTGCCCCGTGTCAGTGTGAAGCCATTCCCCCTCGCCCTGTCACTCCAAGTCCTTGTCCAAGGTCCCTCTCCAGATCTCTTCGACTCTTTAGGCACAGGAAGGGGCTCTGAGGTCTCCCTGGAGCCTTCCTTTCTCCAGGCTGGACATCCCCAGCTCTCCCAGCCTGACCCTAAGAGAAGTGCTCCAGTCCTCTGGACCCACTCTAATGGGTCCATGTCCTTCTTGGCCCTGGATGCAGAACTCCAGATGTGCTCTCACAAGGGCAGAGTAGAGGAGGAAGCTTTCCTCATTAAACCTACGTAAAACACACAAGTTCTCAAGGAAAAAAAAATAAATTAATATGGTCAAAATCAAGGGGCTCTCCTTTGAGCACAGACTAAAGCAGGAAACGAGACCTCTCAGCTTCCATGCCAGCTTTGATTTCTGGAGGATGCTGACCACACAAATAGCTGCTGGGGATGCAAGAGGCCCAGGCTGTACCTGGGCACTGCAAACCAGCACGAGGACAGCGGGGCAGGCGTCCCCACACTGCAGGCAGATAGGGTCTCATCCAAATACCAAAGCACTGACCACATGTCTGCTCTGAGAAAAGCTGCTCCTCTTTCCCAAATAGATCAAGTGCACCAGAAGCATTAGGGAAAAATCCTGTTAGACAATATTATGAAACATGACAGTGAGTAAGCAAAGTGTTTTTCAGATCTGTGCACCCACTACTGACTGCGTGTTTACTATCTTTTCATGTGACAGGAGGGAAATCAAAGAAGACAAACCCCACACTTCAAATGTGACACTGAATTTTGTTGCTGGGAGAGCAGCACGGCCCCTCTGCCAAGCTCCCAGTGACAGACAAACACAGCTCTGCTTTGATCAGGAGTTACAACACTGCTGGCTGCTGTACATGATCCTCTGTAATAATTTATCCCTCTTTTCCTCACTTTAGAAGCATTGCCTCGTTATTTAATGGTTAAAGAGGACGTCAGCCTGCACTTAAATATCATTTTGATGTGTTTTCAGAACAAATCTCCCTCTCTTCCTCACACCTCAAGCATGACGAAGGCGTTCCTTTAAACACGCTGCTTTATGTACTCTCAGAAAATAATATTTTTGGCTAAATAGCAACCTTTTAAAGCTAAAACCAGCACAGTTAAGACCATTATCGTTCTCTTTGTTCTGTACAACTGGTTCCTTCCAGGCTTTTTTTTCCCTCTGCTAAGCTTCAGTCACAGCTTTGGCATCTCAGTTGATAAGCAGGGTCACAGACCGTGGGTGTTGCTGCTGGCCAGGAAGATGCTGACCAGGTTCCCAGTGCTGGAGCCACGTCCTCCACCCAGCAGGACACCCAGCACTGCCCCACAAACCACAAGGTCCTTCTACTACACAGAGCTCTGCCCAACAGCCTCCTGGATCTCCATTTAATTCCTTTCTTTACTATCTTACATATTTTAATGATAATTCTCAGTTGCTCCCCACTCAGATTGAAGATTTACTCTTCCTTTCCCTTTTTCTTACTCCATTCTGCTTAATTTTAAGAGGAAAAACTACTCTACAAATAATTTTACAGTGCTCTGCATAAGCTGTTTGCCAGAAGAAGAACACCTTTCCAAACAGAAAATGGGGAGCAATATAGGAAATCGAGTACAGAGGAGCCTGAAACTCTAAATTTCTTGCTTATAAACTTTAATAAAGGAAGATTTAAAATGCAGCAAAGGGCAACTCCTCCCTGACAATTCCACAGCTGCAAGGACTCCACCAACCAGAGGCAATGCAGCCCACAGTGAGAATTGTCTGCCCACAGCCTACAACCACACAATATTTACCACAACAAGATCAGACTGCAAAACCAATAATCCCTCCCCACTTTGGGAACTCCCTTGGGAAGAAGGAACACATATCTGTTCAAACCAAAAGCCTTCATATAAATAAAGCTCACAAGTTCACTCTCTAAATTGAAAACATCTATTAAACCATCTGTGATACACTGAGATTTCTTTTAGATCAAATCAGTAGATATGGAAGAGTTTAAACTTATTATTTTCAATTGAAAGCACTGCTCCATTGTCCCTATGTGCAGAAAGATCTTAAAACCCATCAGCCTAATAACATAATATTTAAAGAAAATACGATGTCTTGAAATGTTTATGACTGCAGCTATCCATAATAAATGCCATTTCTGAGAAACAGCCATCCTGTCACCACCTTCTCCTTCCTGCACTGACTCCAGTTATCCCCTCCACAAATCATTTCATCTTATTAAAATACGATTTTTTTTTTACCATCAAGACTCAGTGCAGAAGCAAAACAAAACAAAACGTGTGCTGCTCTTCTGAAAACCTCCCAGGGAATTGCCCAGGGAAACAGCAAAGCAGAATAGAAATTAATTTCTCACTTTGCAGCATACTCCAAAATCACTGAAAAATCATATATCACTATCAGTAATTTAGCACTATCCACCACCAATTTAACATTCTGAAAAGTGACTTTAAAAGAAAATGTCACTCAAGAGAGTGAGAAAAAAAAGCTCAGAAACTGGAACCACTCTTGTGGTGTTGCAGCATTTTGCAGGACCTGTTGCCCATCGAGCCCTCAACCCAAGTGTCATTTCATGGCAAAGACTAATGAGAAACCCAAAACCAACAGCAGCAGACTTCCACAAAAATGCTTGCCAGAAAGCAGCAGATTTGCCCCAAAAAATGCTGCTAGATCCTGACTAAAAGAGTCTAAAGAGTCATCACCTCAACCACGCAGCTCCAAGGTGGTTTTTGACTTCATTTTCCAAGTTTAAGTGAAAGTTCACACATAAGGATGGTAGAAAAAGGAAAAATGCACTAAAGAACCAGGAAAATTTCCCCTCAAATTCCAGTTTACATGGGCAGGGGTGTGATCAAAGCCTGTTTCAGCAGACAGGAGGTGATCAACAGCCTGAGCCTCCTGCCAGCTCAGGGCATTTTAAGCAGGCCCTTCTAGCATTCCTTCCCTTCCCTACTTGTACATATCATGTTCAATATTTTGCTTCCCAATCTAAAACCAGGGTTTTCCACAAATAACAAAACCATTCCTAAATTAACCACGAAAATGTTGCTGGCTACTGTTTAGCCAAATCCTGATGATGGTGATTTAAAACATAACAAACCTGTCATCTAGAAAATCCCAAACACAAACCAAAACTGGCCACAGATAAAACTTGAGCACTTGAATAGGCATTTCCTCTGCTGGAACCATCTGAAAATTTTACTGCAATCCTTTTTTTCTTTCAGCTGGGGACAGATCTTCTTGAGCACAGTCAGAAAGAATGCAAATTATTTCTCAAATTTCATTTATTTAATCCAGGTTTTCCTTTTCACTGAGCTGGGATAATAGGCTGAGGAATTAAGGCAATGTTTGAAGGGAACACACAGGGAAGGGCAAAGAAAGGTTTTTGCAGGAGTCACTGCAGCTCTGAGTGCTCTGTGGCGGAACTGGGGTTCAGGAGGCACCCCAAGAGGATGAGGTTGTTTGTGCTGTGGCAATCCTGGGTGATGTTCACTGAGGATCCCTCAGCCCAAGGAAAGATGATGAGGAAACGAAGCAGAGACCAACAGAAAACTTCACTCTTTTGAAAATGAACAATATTTACTGTAGTAAAGACAGGGGTGTAATAAGCTGTATAATAAACCTATCATAAATAGGATGTGCCAGGTCATAATCCAAGCCAACACATGCCTGGAGTTACAATAGGGTCCAACATGACAAATTTTGACACGACCAAGGGTAGGAACCACTGATGGAACATTTCTTGCTGCAGCTCAGTGCTAATAACCCTAATAACAGGTTTCCATTCTGTGAAAGTCACGTCGCTCTTCTGCAAATAAAAGACTTATTTTAATCTTATGGCAGGAGATTTTCAAATTACACGTATTCTCTCCTGGAATTTTTTGAAATGACAGCTAGCAGAGGAAAAAAACAACCCTACCCCACATAATTAATGCCATTTTAAACAATGCTGGAATGGGTGTGTACATGTGGGTGCACGTGTGGCAGCAGGTCCTCATTAGGGAAAATTATAATCTGTATTGTGCATCTAAATTGACAGAACTTCCTACAAAGAGTCTGGCTCACAGTGCACAGGATCTGATAGGACTCAGAAAGGAAGGTTCTGAGCATAAAAATCTCAGATCTAGGATAGAAACACAACATCTTCCAAGGAAATAACACAGAGCAGTGCTCTGACTTAGGTACATAAGAACTGCGTGCAGAAAAATGCCTGTAAAGCGTAAAACCCAACTAACCTGATAAAAAATACCAATTTTACCTAAAAACTGCTTCTCATCCTCACACTCACTCTGCTCCAGGGAGCTTGGAGAGCAGGCACAGCCAGCCCAAAGGAGATTTACTTCCCTAGATGGAAGCTGAACAGAGGGAAGCTGCAGTGCTCAGCCACTGCATCCATCATGCTTTCAGCTATCCTCATGTTCACAACCCAGACCCTGGCTGGCAGCAAAACAGCCAGCAATAAAGTCATCACCCAATGGTAATGAAAATATTTTGCACAATTCAACTGTGTCTTTGTTACCAGATTAAAATCAGAACTAGAAAAGGCTACGACATTGTGCTGCAAATCCTGTTTATAGCAGTGAATTAATAAATCAACATGTTAAGAGGAAGTATGGAAGCCAATGCATTGCGCTATCTATATTTAAATGCTTTTCTAGTTGAAACCCCATTTTAGACCTCACCAAAAGAGGCTGGAAATCATCTGAAGTGTAATGGCAGGAGGAGCCAGAGCACACCAAGCCTTTTGTAGCAATTTTACAGGGTGAATTTCCAATTAATCTGTTCTAAAGTCGGTTTCAAAACACAGGACGGGAAGGCAACTTTCTCAGAGAAAAGAACGAAGAGCATCTCCATACAGTTCAGCAGGATACCTTGAAAGTTCAAAGAAATGAAATCACCTGCCATTCATTCTGCCTCCAGCCAAATACCAGGGTTTAGTTCCAGATCTGTGATTAAACCACAGCAGTTTTCCAGACAGACCTGTCCTCTAATTACCTGATAGCAGACCTGCACCACCACTGTGGTTATCCTGAAATTTTGGGACCTTCAGGTCCTTTTTTTGTTGTTGAGTTTTCCACAAATACACACAAATAAGCACCTTACCTGAATAGAAAATGTTGATTTTGGCAAGTTCTTTCTCACAGGTCTGGAAGAATTTCTCTTCAAACGTGGCAAAACATCTTTTCACCGTGTCCTCATCTGTGTCTACAAAACAAAATAGGTAAACAAAGAAGTTGTAACAGATGAACACAGGAACAATTTTACAGGTGGCTGCCATGGAAATAGCTCTTCAGAGTATATCTACTATTTTTGTCATGCAGAGGAAGCAGAACAACCAAGTCCAAAGGGCTCAAGGGAACACTTTAGCTTGTAAAAGGAATTGCACCAAGACAGAGAGGGACACACTTGTATCAGCACTAACAGCACCCTGACCAAAGTTCCCATCACCTTTTTTGATCCTTCAAGTGCTATTCCAGATCTCACAATTCCATTTTCACTTCCTGACCCAGCTTGAAAACCAAAGTTTGAAGTTAAGTGTTCACTCCAGGTTAGCAAACATTTGTATTCAGAAGGAAAGCACCAAGTTTTTAACTGAAGCCTTCACCTGATCTTCCAGGAGGACTCACTGGCTTCAGCCACCATTCCCACAGGGTAATCCTTCCAATACAAACACAGCATCACAGCAAACTAAAACCCATACAGAAAACTGTGTGGGAGCTCCTCTCTTAGAAATCAAAAGCTTTCTCTCATAACCAGAGTTGAAAGGAAAATGCCTAAATTATGGTGATTGTGATCAGATCCAAAACTCTCCTTTGCCCCACTGCTCTGTGCCAGTTTTAATTCTTTTGCAAGAACCACATACAATTCTGTAATAAAGTCAAAACTTGAAATTAAAGCAGCAATTCGGTCACCTTGTTGTTATAAAAAATACAGTGCAGAATCTCAAAGACAGAATGCGTTTTCTAGTAATTAAGAAATTAGTTTAATGAGTTAAAAAAAAAAAAACCAAGACAGGCTATAATTACCAATTTCAGTACTGTCAAAAACCAAATGTTCCTAATGCTGAGTCTAGGCAGACTCTTCATACCCTCCCATAGTTAGAGCCCCTGAATCTTCCTGCACTCTCACAGATTGCAAGGGTTAGTGTTAATGCAAACAGGAAAATTAAGAATTAATTATGGTCTCAACAACGTTGAGAAATGGACCATAGAACCACGGAATTGCTTCAGGTTGGGTTCAGATGAGTGAATCCAATCACTGCCAAGCCCACCACTAAACCATGTCCCCAAGTGACACATCCACATGTTTTTATAACCCTTCCAGGGATGCTGATGCTACCAGACTCAAACAGATGTTGAAATACACGTTATTAAACTGAGAAGAAGAATGACTACACAAAGTTTCATTCACTATCAGCCATTCACACATATTGTGTCATAACCAAGGAATCATCTTCTTTTAGCATTTATTTCTAGGTAAAACCAACCTCAGGAGAATATTTAAATGCAAAAATGTCAACATTTAGATTTTTCTGATTTTTTTGTCTGTGGCTCTGATAAGCACCACAAACCCACACAAACTCCAGCAGCATCTTTAGGGGATGGCATGGAAAGAGTGAAGAACACAACACAAAACTGCAGTGCAGGGGCAACCTTGGAAGAAGTCTGTCTTTTTTTAGGAGTTTGATGATGCTTTAAAGAGTAAACAGAGAGAAAATAACCAGTTCTGCACAGATGCCTGGTGTTTACAACTCCACCACCCAAGGCCTTGAAGAGAAGAATTCCCAAGGGCTCCAAAGCCTGTTCCAAACTCCAAGTTTTGGCTCCCAGGGCTCCTTTCTTATCCAGTCATTATACTTGCAGCTCTGTGGCTACTCCCGAGCATGAGGAGCAAACAAACTTTGGAATGACAGGGCTTGGGCTCCTCTTTGCTGAAGGAGAACCGCAGCAGCCCCGAGGTGTCATTCCAGCCCTTGCTCGAGGGCTCTGGACCAAGGATGAGCAATCCCACTTCACAGAGAGCTCCCACTGGGCAGCCTGAACACCACAGGGACAGAAAATAACTCTGCTTGAGGGCTGGTGACTCCCAGCAGCAGGGTCACAACATCCCACCCTGGGGCCCTCCCAGTGAGGCTGATCTGAACTTGCCTCCAAAACTTCTAAATCCTTGACCTGACAGCAAAGCACAAACAGGGGAGCAGGGCAAAGCAGCAGGAATTACTGTGCAAAACTTAAAATGCAGAGAGATTTTATTCACTAGCTGCCTGAAACTTGGCAAATAATAGTAATCAGGAGGTACCAAAGCAGGGCTGACTCTTAAGGATGGACCTGAAAGGCAAATTCTCCATCACAAAGAGTTTACTCAAGGTTTACTTTTCTCTAGCAGAAAAGATGCTTTCTGACATGGGGGAACCATCATTTCCTGCACTTAAGAATAATTCATAGAGAAATAAAAGCACACGGGCTCACTGCTTTCCTGGTTTGGAAACACCCAACCTCTTCTGCCATTGCTTGTTTTTATGTTTCAGTACATTCACAAAATAACAGTAGGACCAAGCAAGTTTTTAAACTTCAGGCACTGAAACTACCAAAGGATTAAAAAAAAGTCTCTTTAAGGATGGAATATACTTTTTGTCCATAAAGTCAAGCATGTATATTTCTGTGCAAGCAAAATAGCACCTTCTAAGATAGCAAAAAAGCTCAGTAAAGCAACATAACATTAAACTAACATAATCAATGGCAAATAACATAATAAATATCTTGTTTTGTAAATTACTGGCCAGTTCAAGAGATTACAAATAAGTGTGTTGAACAGTTTGACCATAATCTAAAGTTTAGAAGAGGAAAATGGGCTCTGAACACAAATCAACTCCTACTGGAAGTCTTTCCAAAACCCTTGAGATTAGGAATTCAGGTCTCTATCTCCACCTCAAAACATTGCTGACTCAGAGGAAAGCAAGTTCTATATAAACTATTCCAAATCCTTCTCCAAATGTCCAATGCTGCCTTATAAAAGATATTTTGCAGACCAGGGCAGGTGCCAGACATTAAAGAAAAATAATTTAAAAATCAAGAATCTGAAGAAAAGGTTTCCCTTTGGTGCTGGTGCCAGGGCAGTTCAGGCATTGAGCTGCAAAAATAGACAAGTGCTGCCAAGGCTACTGCCTTCATTTAATTAATTAATTAATTAATTAATTTCCCCCCAAGGCTAGGACAGGACAAGGCTGTTTGGCCATGAGAAAATCACAGTGCCAGAGCCCTGGCCTTGGGCTCGGGAGCTCCATGACAACAGGGGCTGCTTCTAAAAGGCATCCAAGCTCTTGCTGCCAAGGAGGGCTGGCCTAACCTTCCTTTTGTTCTTTTTCTATAGCCTTAGTACTCCATTTACCCTCAGCTCAGTGAGAGGCTGCCAAGAACACTGTCTGATCGATCCTGCACCTTCCAGACCTCATCTTCCTATGGATTCCCTGTCCTGAATAAACAAACATCCTGCAAATCTCTTGTTTTCACTGGCAAAGCCCAAACCAGCAGCAATCTGGATGCATCCCCTCAACCCCCGACACACTGTCAGGTTTGCAGAGAGCTCACATGTTGGCACACCTAAAATAGCACTTGAAGCTGAAAAATTAACATCCAAATTACATTCCTAAGCTGTCCCAAGCACTCATTTCTCAGTGCTCCTCTCAACTGGTCATTTAATTTCTCATTTTTTCTGCAGCTGTAGTATACAAACAAACGATCAGCATCCCGGGCAGCTCTGCTCACTCACTCCCTTGCAAGGACACACCAGTTAAAGTTTTCGTTGTTAGAGCAGTGCCCTTTAAAAGTAATAATTTTTAATAAGTCCTCTACTCTTTATCATGCCGAATTTTAAATGGCATTTAATTTAAAAAGATTAATTAGCTTTGTTATGAGATCAGCACAGGTGTAGTTCTCTGAATCACCTTCTGTTTGCCACAAAACAGCTTTATCTGAGTAATGTTGTTTCAACACTTTAGCAACAGAGGAGGCAATTTGATTTATGAGAAGGGATCTGAAATCTAGTCAGTGAAATAAAAATAAAAATCAAGCTCAACATTGGCATTAAACACATCAAATAACGTTGAACAGGTGATCACAAGTTTAACATCAGCACCACTTTGAACACATTAATTTTTTTAAAGTTTTCCACGCCCTGTACCCAGCGCTCAACTAAGACTACAACAGAACTGTGTTATGAAAAATTAAGATTTAAAGACAGTTTTCTTGTTTCTCTAAAGACAGTAACTGCTTATACTTCTAGGCCCAGGGAGAAAAAGAAGAAAAAGCCACTTTTATTGCTACTCAAAATGCTAAAAAGTGGGTCACTATAATAAAAACGTATCTGTCTCCAAAATCCCATCAGCTTTGTCTGGCTACAACCATCAAAATTCTCTCATACCCTTGACAGATCTGCATTTCCCCAGCCTTTTTACACAGCACAGTGAAATTCTGCAGGTAAAAAAAATCAAGCTGTGAAGTCCCTAAATGCAAGGACAAAGATTATTATCTTTACACTCCAAAAGAGTCATCCTGGTGTTTATTGGGGTATTTTTCCAAAGGAAAGGTTTTTCCACAAGGCAACTCCCTTTCTCACAACACACTTGGGTCAGCTGCAAATTGGATCATCCACTGAAGCTTTCAGTAAATTAATTACACACCATGCACTTTTATGTCCCATCTTGTGGCAAATAAAAGTTTGCTTGTGCAGATTTTAAAGTGCTTTAAGTACAGCTACAAAAATTTCTTCCCAGGACTTATTCTTGCTGTTGGAAGAGGAAGGAAGCCAACTCTGCTTGCAAATAAAGGAATATTTGCCTTCATATTATTCCACCCCAACATCTGAGCTACAAACTGCACATGTAAGGGTGTGCATCTCTCATGGAATTTATTCCATCCACCCAAAAGTGGACCTGGAATTAAAATACTGTAAAATCATCAGGGAAGAAGCTTCATGAGCTAGTTGATATTTAAAAAAAGATAAGTCAAGAAAATTCAAAGCAGGCTATACCTGCTTTCCTGAGCCATCACAGATGAGCTGGTCAGCTCTCCACTTAATGAGTCCTTTAGCCCAAATCGGATCTGGTTATTAAACGATTGCCTTAAACCTAGCACTAAAAAATGACCACTCAGGTAGCAAACGAGGCTGGCAGTGCCTGCACATGTAGGGTTTCTGTGTGGGCAGGGGAAGGAGGGGACAAGAACTGCTGCTGGTCACCACCACAACTTCTCTCACATTTTGGTTCACCATTTTGTTGTTTTTACCAATTAACCCAGAGTGAACGAAATCTGTTTCAAAGTACCTTTAGAAACGACAATTTTCAGACTGGTAAAAATCCTGCTTCATTATTTTTTAGCCTGCATCACTGAAATCTGACAAGGAAGCCAGCCAGATTCTTACAGATGGTTTGTTTAGCTGGAAAGCAAAAGCAACCTCCACAATATGCCTACAAGCTAGACATCCAAGCAAGTGTCTACGATAAATTATTGATATTTGTGACTCTGTAAACACAGATTCTAAAGCAATGACAGCGTCCTGGGATGAACTTCAGGTGCAGAGAAACCAGGCAATGCAGCAGCCAGATGTGAGAAGACAGCTCCAAGTGTCAGGGTTTGCAGTTTACAGTGCACAGCTGTTCTACAGGTGCTCTTCTTTTAAAAAAATCAGTCCTTCTCCAAGCAAGGAGGCAGTGCTAGTCTTTGTCAGCTATTCCAGGAGTGCCACTAAAGCTTCACTTCTGTACCATCAGGAGATTCAACTACCCCCAGCAGAATCATAAAGCTGAGGCTACGTGGTAACTCAGATGTGAAGGACAGCTAGGCAGAAACTTGTGATAGAAAAAGAAATAATTAAAGAAAAGCAGCACAAGTGCCCAGTGGTATTTCAAAACCTACCATAAAAATATTGATAATATAGGATGACAGGCCTGGGTGCCAGAAGACAGCACTCAATACCTGCTTTCCCTGGCTAACAACCACCTTGAAATCCCTCTCTTTTCAAGCAAGAAAGTAAAGATTTACGTGTGTTTTTGCAGAAGTGTCCCAACAAGCCAGACCAGAAACCCTGCCACACACTCCAGGCTGAAGGAAAGACAGCCAGCAGGACCTGAGAGTCAAATTTCACATTGACCTTTACTCCAAGACAAAGAATGGAGAGCACCAGGGTTGAGTTACTCAGCTGGTGCACACCAGACCCTGCCCAGGCCAGGTCTGCTGGGCTGAGAGGAGCAGCCAGGGATGCAGAGGGAGATCCCACAGCTCGGTGGGATTAGCAGGAGCACACCGGGACACTCCCGGCTTACACAGCGCCCCCACACCTTCCTCCAGCTGCCTCCAGCTCTGCTCTCCATCCAAACAACACAGGACAGCAGCAATTATGCTTGCACAAAAAGCCATGCCACGGTTTGTGCATCAGAGATGAAGGAAAGCAGAGATATCCCAGCCTCTTTCTGATGAGATCTGAACCGGCCCCTGCACCTCTGGCTGATGCTACATGAGACAGGAGCTCAGCACTGCCATCCAGTCCCTCTTCATCAGCCTTTAATCTGAGCTATGGTGCATCCAAGGTGATATTTTTCCCCCTTTCATCAATGACAGGGCCACCAAACTAAAAATTCAGTAGTACTTGTTCATGTTTTTAAGATCCACTGAATGGACTTCCAGTAAGTAGGCACAGCTGTGTTTTATGCAGCTACAAACCTGTCTGAAAAACCTTCCTTCTGCTAAAACACATGGATGGAAATAAGGACACTTCCCTAAGCTGCCCGATTTGGTCCTTAAACCAAGAAGACAAATATAAAAGAAAAGCACACAGCAGTATGGAAAACCAAGACCAGAATTGTTGATATCAAATCAGGTGCTCAGAGTTCAAATTCAAGTTTTTTTATGTAGTCACCTTTCCCACCTCTCCCTTCAGCCTGGCAAAAGTCAGTGGTACAGCAGAGATCCACCACCCTAAGACCCACAAATATTGTTTCTCTGCCCCATCTCCTGAATGAAGGTGGAAGGTGGTACAGAAAGATAAATAAGAGGAAACTTTTGAATCTTCTTTAATGTGCATTCTTATTTATCAAGAAAGATAAGTTTGATATTGTGAATATTTTAATCAAGCCAAAAATGCTTCTGTCAGGAAATAAAGCTTCATAATAAAATGACTGTTTATGCTCCTTTTATTGAGCCTCCAGCTTTCAGAGTTTTACTTCCAGAATTTTACTGAGAAACAACAATTACCTTCTCATTAAAACTGCACAAAAACTGTCAGAGCATCTGACATAACTAAAAAGAAGAGAAGAATTGAAACAAAACTGTGATTACAGTCAAAATGCTGATACAGTGCACTTCTAAGTCTTGTATGGATTAAGTTTTTTCCTGGGAAAACCACATGGAGAGGGAGTTTGGGGGAATTTTAGCAGTGGTTATGGCTGTTCTTTATCTCCACTCTTACACACACACACACACACAGTGCCCTTTTCCTTGCTCTGCTGCTGCTTATCCAAGACCACAGTGAACCAGTTCAGGAAGTTAATCTGGTATTTAAAGAACTAGCCAGCATTAAAACTGAAAGGCATTAAAAACCTAACTGATCAATAAAGCAGTTTGCTGTGGTTTAGCCCTCTGAAAGAGCTCCTTGCTCGCAGGGAGGAGGTGGTGAGAGGGAGATTCCCCCTCTGGCAGCTCTGTTAGACTGATTTAACTGGAATATCACATCACCTGCTTGGACTCCTGTGCTGGGAGATGACTCAAGGCAGTGCCTCACAGCTCAGCTGACAAGGACACATTGGAGAAGTCAACACAACTCACTGGAGTTTCTATTTTGCATAGAAACACAAATCACAGAACCGCAGGATTATTTGGGTTGCAAGAGACCTTTAAAGGCCACCTAGGCCAAGCCCCCTGCAATGAACAGGGACACCTTCAACAAGACCAGGCTGCTCAGAGCCCCATCAAGTGCTCATTTTGGTGTAAAAATGTCAAATGCTCAGAAGAAGAAATAAGTTGGCAAACAAAGTAAACTCAGAATTCTCTGCAACGTGGCGTTACACAAGTGATTGCAGCAACATTTTGTTATGCAAGCTGGACCTTTGAAATGGCAATGCCTTGATCAAAGTACTCTTGGACAGGATGGCCACTGTCCCCTCCACAGATATCCTTCAGGGATGTCTTCTGCTGGGTCTGATGACAGACCTGAACTGGCACCCACACATCTGATGAACAAGATAAATGCAGGGCAGAATCACCTTGAAATAAGAGTTCTAGTCTTGTTCTTTCAGTGCTTTCCCCCCACTTTCTTTCCCTCTCTCCTTCTATCAAATATCCTCTGCAGAGTACATTTGTATATATTCTGTACATTTGCTTTTCCTTTTTAAATTGCTGGCAAAAATCAGGTTGTGCGTAAGCAAATGCAACAAGAAAAGTGCTAATTTATGCTGAACCAAGAGGCCCAGATGCTACCAGCATTGTCCCAGTGATAAAGCCATCCCTGCAAATGCAGCCTGACAAGCAGATCACCTGTGCTGCACCAGCACCTGCACCCTGGCCACACTCATCCACACTGAGACTGGGAATTCTAAGCTCTGCTCTTCATCAAGACTTGCAGGTGGCCAGCAGCAGGACACACACTCTGAGAGCTTGAAGAAATGCCATACTTCAACATTAAAGCCATGCCCTGTCCCAGCCCTGTGTGCATGCTGTAGGAACAAGCCCAGGGCTTAAACAGCTGCAGAAACTGGACCCACACACTGGGCCCACCCTTCCTGACTGATGAGTAACACAGAAGAAGAGGCATCAAATTAATTTTTACAAAACCTTTCTTTGGACTCCAGCACTTCTTTGAGTCCTTGCACCCAGCAAACACATGAGGATGTGCTGGGAAAGGTGAGTCTCAACCCCCTCAGTTCCCTGCTGGATTCTGTCAAGCAGGGACTATGGATTAGGGGCCAAGGTAAGACCTAAAACAAGCAGCAAGCTCACTTAGAGGCAGAATAGGAAGAAAAGTATACTCCAACTACAGAGCAAGTGTTTAGAGGGCTTCAAAATATTTCTTTTGAGGGATGAAGCTATTTAAACCCAGTTACTTCATCGTGCTGCAGACAATTCAGTGAGTCACTGGCAAGCCAGAGTTAGCTCTGTTTTGAACACAGGAGTCTTTTCCATACCAGGCAGAAGGCATGGACCTCTCCTCTGCATTACCTAAGCAAACACCATCCACATCCACAGTTCTTTTTCTATAAAGTCTCCATACAACAACTCTTCCTGTCAGGAAACTCCTCTGCTTTCTCCTTTCTGTCCTCTGCCACTGTACATCATCGTCATCATGGAATGGTTTGGGTTGGAAAGGACCTTAAAGACCATCTCATTCCAACCCCTCTGCCATGGGCAGGGACATGGAGGTGACCTCAGAGCCAGAAGCACCTCAAAGCTTACAGGAACATTTTGGTCAGTTCTCAGCCACTGTTCTGTGCGAATACACCATAGAAATTGCCCTCTCACATTCAGCCATCAGTCCATCTACCAAAGCATCCCTCTTTGGTAGGTGCCAGAACTGTAAAAAGCACTTTACTACCTGCCTTGGCTCTGCACAGCAAGGGGTAAACTCAAGGAAAAGCTTTGCAGTTCAGGATGTCTCCATTGCTGATGGCAAAACTGTGGGAGTCTAAAGATGGAGTGAACATCTCCTCCTTTAAGCTACTGAAAACTTCCAGGGAAGTGGTGTGGTTAAGAGCATTTTAACTTTTGGAAAACAGAAGGAGAGGCAGAGTGTGCTTGCTGCTCCTGAGGCTGCCAGGCCAGGATGTGATGTGCAAGGGGAAAGGTTGCTCCAGCAAAGCACACCCGTGTCCCTGGAGAGCCCCTGCTCAGCTCTGGCTCTGAGGGGAGGCAGGGAAGGGAATTACAGCTAATTGAAAACATTTTGCATAATTGGAGCTGATAAGAGACACATACCCATCACTCCAGGAAACTATTTGCATCCTTATAACAATTACAGCACATACAAAATTCAGATGCTAAGCAAACAATTAGAAACACTAGCATTGATGGGGGAAAAAACCCAACAGGTGAATAAATGGACCATCAGCATTAAAAAAGCAACAACAATGCTACTTTTAGAGCTCTTTCAGACACAGGAGAGCATGTTCACTGGAGATATTGGGGGCAGGAGGAGGAGGGAAATGACAAAAGGAAGATTAACAGAACTGTCCTGGGAAAGACTTCAATTAATATGAAGAACAACCAGAAAGACAAAACAAATGATGCAGAGCCAACAACAGGCTCCCCATGTGGAGTACAGCAGCACATGGTACAAAGACAAACCTACTTCAAACGTGCTCTCAATGGTTTAATTTCCCCCCAGGGAGCCAACACTACTCAAATTCATTTTTCCTTTTTTGTTTTACTAGCTAGTAAAGACAAACAGTTGGCAAGAAGATAATAAGCAAGCAGTTATCAGATGAAGAAAAATATGTTTGTGAGGTATCTCAGAGCAAAGACACAGGGCTGGAAAGTGGCTCTGTGCAAGTTTTTACCAGAAGCCTTTACAGTCAGCCCATGTTCAGGAACAGAACAGATTGTTAGTGCTCATAGAAGTTTACAACAGCATCTTCCTAAACATTTTGCACAATTTAAACCAATATTTTTCTTTTAAAATTATATCATTCTAGCTAAAACACCAACAAATTAAGGTAGTTGCTGCTCCACTCAGGGCAGTAATTCTTCTGCTTTAATTCTTACATTATTACAGCAACAGATGTTGTAGGATCCTCTCCACAGCACCACAAAGCCTACCCAAGGTTCTGTTCCTCCTTGCTCACGCAGTGCACAGCCACCCAGCTGAGCCCTACCCTGCTGGATTAATTAAAACACATGGACTGAAGCATGCCCAGAGACACTGTGGTAAATTCAAGATAAGCAGCAGCTCTCCAGTGCAGGTCCCCACAAGTTTGGAGTTCTTTCTTCTAAACAAAACTGCTACTCAGGTAGCATCCATTGCCTTCCCTTCTTCTCAACCCTGCATTTAAAGGGCTTGTTTAAATGCAATGCAAGCAAAAGCAGCATTCCTCAGATGCCACTTTGCTGTGATTTAAGCACATGGAAGGAATAAGCTCCAGTTCAAATGCCCTTCCTTCAAGGGGAGAGAAGATAGTCTTTCAAAGGGATTGATTTGAAAGTCTATGCCCACTTCAGCTCCTCAACAGAGCTACTGTGTTCCAGGGGTAATTTTAGTTTAAGATTAAAATGCAGCAGAGACCAGGACTGCACTTGTTTGTTTGTCTGTTTTCCAAGTTAATCTCTTTCATTTTGCACAGCACAAGTCCCCAGCCAGAAACCACACAGGCTGGGTATCTCCTCTTGGAGCATCTCTGCCAGACTGGAACTGGAATGAATCCTTCTGAAGAGGATTTTTACACCCCAAATGAGAAAAAGATTGAGAGGCATGTGATTCCTCCCCCCCACCCCGCAACATTTCCCCCAGGCTCAATGCACAGCACTGCTGGCACTTGGTAAATAAAAAGGCAAAAGGAACCATTCAGTAATTTCTATTACTTCCCGAACAAAACCTGGTGGGAAGGGAATACACAAACTGCAGAACTGACTGCCAGCAGAAAGGTTTTGCATCCAAACGCAAACTGGAAGAATGCTGAGGGTAAAAAACTCAATGGCCCAACTTCCTAAGTCACTTCTTATTTACATTTCAAAGGACATGTTACAGAGCCACCACATTTAATTCTATTTTACCCCTATTCGTGACAGTGGCAAAAAGCCTAAATTTAAGTCCCAGTTGCAGTATCAGCTGTGCAAATGGACAGAACAGCAGGACTTTCAATAAACTTGAATAAATCATCTATGGAGATCTTCCCAAAGGAACCCGTGTGCTGTACTGCAGCAGTCAACAAGATACTGCCTGCTCTGAAGCTGTGGTTGACTTGAAACCTCCTTCTTTGCAAAACCTGTAAACTCAAAGGCTGATCCTTATGTGAAGCATGGGTGATACAACTGGAATGGGAGGGACAAGCACTCCAAACTGCAGCTGCAGGAAGGAGCTCGGAGTTTCATCCACCAAAACTTGGAAAGCTTTTGCCGTGCTCCGGGAAACCTGGAGCCAGCCATGCACCTTCCAGCCAAACCCCCCAAGAGCAGCAACCCCCAAAATAGTTATCCTGGCTGCCCTCAGCACGCTCTGAGCTCTGTGGCTGTGTCCTCACAGAAGAATTTTATCGCAACAGATGACCGCAGCATCCAGAAGCACTGCTCATGTAGCCGGCATGCTGCTAATCAACAGCCAGAGCAGATGGAATGCAAATCTCCCAGCGAGGGGGGGCTGTCACCAGCCTGCTCCCACCACCTCAATGAGCTATTATCAATTAGGAGCTAAATTCAGGCAGGATTTTGGTGAAAGGCAACACTTCAAGGTGTTTACGGGGGAAAAAATCCATCTGCACTGGCTAAAAAAATCCACCGTGCGCCGCAAGGTTATTCTGTGCTGGTTTGGTCGTGCACCAGCACTGGGGGTTGTTGTCCTGATTTTAAGTCCTGCCAGGATTTAAATTTAAGCTTTAGGCAAATCAATCCATCAAGTACAGTGAAGATGGCCTTAAAGGTAACATTATTTTCTTCTCACCAGAAAAATTTTATTTTTTTTTGGCAAGTGTTTCAGAGGCTGAAGTTGGCTCCTTTGCAAAAGTAGAAGACAGGGGAGTGGAAAAAGCATCATTTAAAGGTCACATAGAAATGAAGTTTTGTGACATCCATACTGGTCTATACCAGCAAGGCACAAAGAATCAACCTCAATAAATTTGGGGGTTGAGCATATAAAGTTTGGGGCTTGGTCCTTCAGCAAATCCAACACAAGAAGAACTGAAGCTGCCCCGGTTCATTCACTCAATTGATTCACCAACTGTCCTGAAACATGAATAAATATGTAAGTGGCTACTCTGCCCTAATTAGTGATGTTCAGTGAATCTAACTAGAGAGCCCAGACCTCCAGCCCTTGCATTTAGCTCTCAGTGCCTCTCCCCTGGGAACTGAATAGCAATCAGGTATGTAATGCAAGGGATGGTTGCTTTTTTCCCTTCACATTTAGGGTGGAAAATAAGCGAGGGGTGGAGCACAGGGATGGAAAAAATAGAATTAAAACCTTAAATCCAGGCAAAAGGTCTAAACATGCTAAAAGAACTGTTTTGAAGGGAAGAAGAATTAGAGAAGAGGGAAAAGCAATAAAGGACAAATTAAACCGAGTGCAATCATAGAAAACATGAAGCAGATGATGCATTTCCTATGTGATAGCTTAAACAAGTCCCAAGGCACACCTCCTCAGTCCATCAAACACCACATTTACATAAAATCATTAATTCATTACAGTCATGAAAGAGCACAGGGCTGGGTTAGGAGGGACAGGATGGAATGAATGAAGTGGAAATATAAGCCAGGGACAGAAGCAAAACGTCCACAGAGCTTCCTGGAGGACAAAGCTCACAGCTAACCTCAAAGAAACATCTCAAACTGAAAAACCTTCGTGTTTGCCAACACTAAACCAGCCTGGTTTCCAGCACACAGACAAATGTACACATGATAGTAATGCTGCCTGTGTGCCTGCCCTCTGAAGGGAAGCTGCTGATGCTGCACTTGGTTCTGCTGCCAACAAGACTTGTTTGCTCCTGGTTTGGACTCCGTTACTCTATTCCTGCTAAACAAGGTCTCAGCCACCTCTTTTGACCCACTGGAGTCAACCTAGCTTCTCATGAAATAATTTTTAACCAAAAAGTTGTCCAAAAGATTAAAGCTTTCCCCCCCCGCACCCCGCAAACTTACACAGAACATATGAATTAATTTTCAGGTTTCTTGCCTGTTTTATCACTTGATTCACACACACAGAGCCCGAAAGTGCAATTCTGTAGCTATCAATCTGCCTGCAGAGACAGTGTTAGCACGGCAATCCCCCCACACAACACAAGGGCTCTTACAGACGGCGGCACTATTTTTAAAGCAGAACACGGGTGTATTTTCCTCTCCTTTGCCAAACACGAATATGAAATGTGCCACATGGCAGGTAGCATGCAGATGACAAAACAGTCAGAATTCAGCAGAAATACAAGATGGGGTTGCCAGAAGGATTCCAGCAACTCTTTGTCAAAAAACAAAAAAAAAAAAGCCCCAAACCACACTGATAGGTGCTCCTCCAGCAAAAGCTTTGTCATATCTTTGCTCTCCAGAGGTGAGAATTTTCACTATTGTTGTCATCTCAAATTCAGCTGGATGAAGGATAACTGCATTTAACACCAAAGGAGCGTCCTGGGACTGGGATGTAAACTTAACCAACGGTCTGTTGATGTGTCTGCCTTAACCTCTGAGACACGGAAAGAAGTCATCCTGCATTTAGAGTCTATTCCACATTGCTGGCACAAAGGAAATAGCCTGCACCAGAGGGCAAGACAGTGTTTTCTGTAAGGGACAGACCCACAGTTCATTCTGGGGAGTGAGTATTCAACCTTGGAGCTCACCTGACAAGCAGCTGCAGGCTGTCACACACACGTAACACCGAACACAGCAGAAGCAAGCCTGAAAAAACCCTGTATTTCATCTCTGGGATGAAATACATTCTTCATACAGACAGGGAGTCTAAGTAACATTTGAAATTAGTAACCAGGACCGAGCTGAGCATTTGTTATAATCACCTTGATATCTGCAAGGTCCATTTGGTGTTAATATACCCAGCCTAAGAGGTTTGCATGGCATGAGCACAAGAGAACACATCAACACAAGGTACCAAAGGCGGCGAGGAAAACCAGCACAGAATAAAATGCAATAAAATGTGAAGGGAACTGTAATAATTTATTGTTAAAAAAAAGCAGGTTTCCCTTTCTCTGGGATGTAGGGACACCTGACACTCGAGTTCCCCATGGGCAGCCCTGGCACTGTGGGTGGCAGGGGATTGTTGGGAGGGACACGAGGACAGCCACAAGGCACAGAACACAATGGCACACGGGCAGCCCCCATGCAAAAGTCACTGAACATTAAATCAGCCTTGCTGCTTAAGAGGGAGCTTGAAAAGACCAAGCTGAGCGAGTGGCTGCTGCTGAACTAATGGGTATCATTTGTGCTTCTTGTAAAAGAGCAAATTTGGGGAATTTATAGCAAGTGACATTTTTTGCGAAAGCACTTTTGCAGCTAACAGCAAAGAATTTTATCATTTTAGGGTTTGCTTCTGCTATTTACAAATAAAGATCCACCAGCACATCCACTTAGCATGCCTTATTAGCATGTTGCTTAATGCCACTTAAGAAATGACCTGTGAATTGTTCTTTGAATACCCACAAACCATGCATCTCTCCTCATTAGCAGCTTCATTAGCACTGAAAGATGAAAAATGAACTCTTTCCCTGCAAATGTAGTATAAATACATGCCACCTCTACAACTAGCAGCAAAGACTTAACAGCAACAGCCTATGTTTAAAATATTCACAACAAAGTTTCGAGTGGGCAAATCTGACAGGAATTAAACTATGTTCCATAGAGGTGATGGTGTACTCAGACACATTCAGGAACGCTGCCAGTACTTAAAATAAGGTTTGCAACATTGTGCAAAAGAGATTTTATCATTTTAAATAATTGCTTTTTATTTTGAGTGGTAAAATGTTTGCCAAAGCAAGTGTTTTTATGAACCGTAGCCTACTGCCCTAGATTCCTCTCTGAAAAATTGTAATTATTTTATTACAGTAAAATAGTTACATCATTTTCAGAGCCTGAAATGGTAACTCTGTCAAAAGACATATGCTGATAGAATTTCCAGTGCCATTAGCTATGAAACCTGACTTCCTTTAGGAAGTCTTTAACAAAGTCTCAGTGAACCAACTTGTGCCTAGCTGCAGAGTTCATTAATGAGTGGTGAGCTGCCTCCAATGCCCCTGAAACACAAAAAGCTGTGGTGGGAGAGTTTGCATCCGTTTGTGCTGCTGCCCACAAACCTATGGGTAACCACACAACTCCCACCCCTTATTTCACCAGAGGTCAGGAGAACAGCCAGCAGAGCAGAGCAGGCACTGAGCTGATGGAGGAACTGGAGAAGTGAACCCACTGCAGGTTTCACCTGACAGACAGCTGCCAGATGCCAGCAGCAGATGGGTTCGGATGCACTTGGATCTCTCTGCTAGCTGGGAGCCCCTCACTGCTGCTACCCATGGACACAAAGTCTATGTGAGAACCAAACCACAGAAAAACCATAAATGAGAACCAAGAAAGGTGTTCTATGTCAGACTGAGCATTGCAGCCTTACAATGCTGAGAGAAGAAACACCAAACAAAAGACACACAAACACATCCCCAAAATACTTATCGTGACACACTGCTGTGCAGAGGGATGAGGCAAACCCCCTTCACTTCTGTGCTAAGTGGAGGATGGAGAAACCTTGGGAGACCTTTCCCAAGCAGTGGGAAGGAGAAGTTGTGGAGGTGGATCTTTTATTTACAGTTAAAAGTAATCTTCCCAGAGAAATGAGCTTTTAAATAACCAGAAAGTGTCTCACTTTCCAACAGCCAGAAAAAAGGTTCTTGCGAACTCTCCTGCTTTTTCTTTTTTTTTCTTTCTTTGCATATGCAGCTCATTAATGGGTTTCTCCATCTGCACTCACAATTGCTCTTAACATTTGCACAGGCCCAAGACAAAGATGTTCTGGGCAAGCCACAGCCTCTTCTGACAACTGTCACCAATGAAACGCCAAATCAGTCTGGTGACATCTTTGACCCATGACAACACTGCGGCTTCTTGGAAGGAAATTCCTGGAAGAAATCGATAGGGTGCTATAAAACCCTGTCAGTTCTGCTATTGCTCAACAGAAGGACTGCATCAGCGAGACAAAGGCGACAGAAAATGCAGTCCCAGGACATGGGGTAGGATGGAAAAGGCTGGGCTGTTATGGCCGTGTGAGAGGTGGTGGCTTCATGAATACAGCCCCAGTGGCATCAGCAGGGAATGTATGGCAAGAGGAGACTGCAAGGCAAGTCCTGCTCCTGCATCTCCTGAATTCCCACTGCTAGGACACTGGAAGAGCCTTCCTTTGGAAAAGAAACACCGTACTGTAATCTATAAATAAATAAACATATCATGTCAAGAGCCACTTTCCTCTCTTATTTTACCCGCTCGCTGCCCAGCTCTCACACATCCTGCCACTGATGATGAATAATTCCCTTTTAAAATCAGGGCACACAAACAGGGATCACGAATGCAGGAGGCTTTCTAACAAAGAACACTCTCCCATCCATGTGGGATGGGGATATTTTACTATCACCTCCATCAAAACAATGCACTCAGTGCCACAGTACGTCCCCGTGGGCTGCACTGAACTCATGCAAAGATGCTCGGCGTGCACGGCAACCACGTGAGGAGCAGCACGCAGCCCAGGAGCCCTGGCAGAGCACTTTCCCCTCTTTCCCCTTCCCATCTTAATCTACATTGGCACATCCTGACTTCTGTCAGTTTGGGGAGACTGCTCCTAGTTTTTATGAGACGTTGTCAGGGGGGCTGCAGGCGTCCTCCCCACGCTACCAGCGGCACGGCGCGTTCACAATCCTCCAGCGCTCGCTATTGTCTGTGCTCCCACTCGTTTAAAATTCCTACAGGATACTGACACATCTCAACAGGGCTTTAATAATAGCCTAATAATTGCTCCAGACAATAACTTACATTGTATTGAGAGCTCGCCTGTTGGGGGGGGTGGGTAGAAGGGTTGCCTTGGTAACAGCGAAGAAATCATATGGCAAATAGAGACATGAAAGGACACGAGCTGATCCGTTTGCTCCCTGCTCAAAAATCCATGGGAAACTGTGACACTGGCACGAAAGTAAGGCTCTTCTGGTCAGAATGTGTAAATAGCACTAAAACCCAACTTATCTGGAGGTTTAATTAAGGCTTAGGTAAAGAAGATGTTATGAATTATGCAGTGAGGGCCAGGGGTAGCCAACACTACAATTTCAGTGTGCTGTCAAAGCCGATTCTCAGTTTCAGGAAGATGGAATTTTGTCATCTAAACAGCTTAATTTAAAGTGCTGGAGACAAGGTAATGAGGTCAGTAAACTCGAATGCTCTGATCTTGTGTTTTGTCTTTGCTCTGCTTTGATCAGTTTTCTCTGGCAGCTTTCTTTGAAAGACATCAATACTGTAATACACAGCAACTCAAGAGTCAGTTTTTAAAAACATGGCAAGGATTGCTGCTGTGTGCCTGAAAATAAACACGTGCAGGCTACATATCCCCACATTTGCCCTACAGAGCAGGAAAAAATACCTCCTGCAAGCACACCTGGCTTATCCCTCCCTTCCATCCTCCAAGCCTGCAGGAAGAGTGGCTGCACATCAGGAAAAAGCACTCAAAGAGGTCTTTTTGGTTATTAGTGGCATAATGGCTCACAGGTTCGTGCTCCACGTCGGGAGGGAAGTGACAGCAGCAGACAGAGCAGACAGAGCTCACTCCATCCAAGAGGAGCCACATTAATGGATATATTAAGACCAACCTGCCCAGCAAATGGCAGAGGCACAGTCGCAGCAAAGCCGCCGCGGGAAAGGCTCCCCTACGACTTTTTCATTAGTTATCTCAAATTAAATTAATTTTCCAAAGCACAGGAACAATGATAACTAATAAAATCCCAGTCCCATGATGCCATTTTATGCCCATCTGTTTCTGAGGAACATGCTCATGTGCACCATCAACATCTAGTGGGGGGGAACTGTGAATTCACACAGCTCTTTATCATGGAAATATAAATTGTTTAGGTTGGAAAAGCCCTGCAAAATCACTGAGTCCAATCCTTAACCCAGCAGTGCCAAGCCCACCACTAAACCATGTCCTCAAGTGCCACATTTAAGTATCTTTTAAATCCCTCCAGGGTTGGTGATTCTCTCATTTGTCTGGGCAGTCTCTTCCAATACTTGATTGTGGGTTTTTTCCTTATATCCAAACAAAACGTCAGCTTGAGGTGGTTTCCTCTCATCCTGTCACTTGTTACCTGGGAGAAGAGGCCTTGCCCATCTACAACCTTCAGGTGGTTGTAGAGAGCAAAAAGATCTCCTCTGAGCCTCATTTGCTCCAGGCTGAGTCCCTCCAGCCACTTCTCTTGTGCTCCATCCCCTTCCTCGGACACACTCCAGCCTCTCAATGTCCTTCTTGTCACAAGGGTCCCAACCTGGTGATCACACATAGTCAGGGCTGACAAAAGAAATTCAGGGACATCTTTTCTGTGCTGGTGATGATGGCAAAGACGACCCATGCCTGTGGGTGAGGAGGCTCTGGACACTGAGCAGCAGGGGATGGAGAGCAGGCAGGAGCAGGGACCGCTCTCCTGTGCCAGGAGGGAGCTGAAGGTGGTGGAAAGGCCACCTCAGCCCAGCACCAACCAGGCAGCTCAGGGAGGGACACAATAGCCAAGAAACCTCACTCTGTTCATAGGAGGCTCTCAGAAAGGCAAAGGACAAAGAGCTCCTCTTCACAGGAAAAGGGCACAAGCTGATAAGATGGATTCCTTCCAGCACGGTGCTTTCTCCCCAGCAGCCAAGGAAAGGGGTTGGGCTTTCTCAGTATTGCCTTAGGAAACGGGATCAGAATACAGATATTTAAAAGCATGTTCTGGCACAAGCCCAGTTTCCTTGCCAGCAAGATTTTCAACCTTTAACACCGAGCAAAATCCTACTAATTGCAGAATTGTTCTTTCTTCAAAGAGTCATTCCAACAAAGCTTTACAAAACCAATGACAGCAGATGAGGCCAGTACTACTTGTTTATTCTGCAAAACACTTCATGGCAGAAATTTGAACCTACAGGCATGAGAAAAGAAGCAACATTCTGTACTAACTCTAGAGACCCCTTTTTGAATTTCAGATTTCAAGCTGCCTGCAGAAAGAAAGCTGGAAGAGAAGCTGTTCGCTTCCACCACGAGTTGGAAACAAAGCAGCAACAGGAGAAAAAATGGGGGGTGGAAAAGGACTGGAAAGGTGAAAATCCCCTGTGACATCCTGATCATGTTTTGCTGCATATCACAGGACACCAGACCACCTCGAAAATGGGAGTGACAGCCTCCTCTGCTATAAGGAGCATTTATCCCATGAGTTCTCAAACCTGGGAAGAAAGCAGACTGATGATACTGCAGTTTACTTCAGCCATCCAAACTGACAAACCAAGTCTACAGATATGACTAAAAAGCCTGGTTTATCTACAGCAAGTACGTGCAGAATTTTTCCTGCCAGAAAACACAGGGAAGAGCTCTACAACAGTCTTGTTATCCATGTTCCTAGATAAGTACTTAAGCCAGTCGTCTCTATCTTTAACACTTGTACTCCTAAATTACAGATGCAAGAGCAACAGTCCCAGAGGTAACAAGCATTTCTTCAGTTAAATGGTTTTATTTCAAAATAAGCCAAATAATCCTCTCAATACCCTTCAATATCATTTTGGTAGCCCAATCAAGAAAACTTACAAGGAGTAAAAGACAGCTTTGAATAAACCCCTAAAGACAGATATACACACAGACATAAAACACTTTTTTTTTTTTTTTAAATTAAAAACTCTGAAAATGCTTTAGACCAATCCTCAAAGGAAGAGAAGAGATGAGAGGGAACAGGGCTGTGAAACAGCATCGTGGATACCGAGGAAATTCTGACATCACAGGGAGGCGAGGAAAGGTTAAAAACAAAGCAACACAATCTTTTAATAGGTTCAAGGCTAAGTTGACATTACTAAGCACATTAAACAGTAAAAAACCAAGACATTAGACTACAGTAGTGTAAGGGCAGGATTAACCAATTATGATGCTTTTGCAACAAGAACAAAGCACGCTGCAAGGCAGTCTGAAGCAAAACCAGGACCCCCTAGGAAGCAACAGCAGTTTCTTGAATATTAAGCAATGGAGAAAAATGGACACAGGGACAGAAAAGCTTGATTAGGAAGCAATTTATGCTAGAGCAGGTCTTCTCCATGGCAGTGCTGTAAATAGAAAAATTATGAAGAACCAGCATCCAATTGATTCAGTTATGAAATTTAACAAGCTTTGCCCTGAGGGGGTTGTTTTTGTTTTCTTAAAGCAATATTATTAAAGGTGAGGTGCTCAAAGAAATTAAGATCAAGCTTAAAAATTAAAAAGAAAAAAAAAAAGATTAGGTGCTCTCAGCTCTTAAACATACCATGGGCAAATATTAGAAATCCCACACCTTGTTTGCAAATAAACTTGTGTTATAAAAAGTCTAGGCGAATATAATTAACAACAGAACTGGCAAGGAGCTCTGGGTCAGTTCTGAGAACACAACCATTACAAAGAAGCTGTAAAAATCACCTTTTGGACCTTCCTGCCTCTATGACCCAGCTCTTTGCCCCAGTCCTATCCCTTCCAGTCCAGTATCTGCCTGTGTTATTTCAGCCCAACTATTTGCAAGGCTGAGCTCTGAATGGGAGAAGGGCTGCCCTGTTCCCTAATAAAGAAATAAATACATTAGCATGCTGCATCTACCAGGAGAAAATAGAGAAGATATTTTGGGTATTCAACACCTTTACTCACTGTGACTCAACTTCTGAAAGACACATTAATATGCAATCAAAACCATACAACTCCAAAAGAAAAATTTTAAGTCTTTAAAAATCTGTCTGAACGTACAAGGAACATCCTCCTCTTACAATCCAGTGGCAATACTCAGCTGTTTTGGATACAAACCACCTGTGAGGGAGGTCAGAGAGCTCCTCTTGGGTTGGACTTACATACAAATGAAACAAGACAAGGCAACTAATGTCTGCAAAGGAAAGCTGTTGGGATTTGTGATGTGAGCAAGCAAGGGAAGTCCCAGCAGTCTTTTACAAATTGATACTTTCCCAGAGAATGTTTCCTTTCATCTCAAAAAGCAGGAGAGCAGCTGAAAGCAGCAGAAGATCTCTAGATCATCTACATCTCTTACAAAAACATCAAATATAGCCAAGCTGAGACAACCTCAGCAGACCAGGTCTATTCAGCATTGAGATGATGAATGACAAAGCCTTAATCCTGTCTGAGGCTTTGTAGACAGGGCACAGAGAAGAGAAGACTGTTCCTGGAGGTGCACAGCAGAAGAACAGGAGGTAATGGACAGTGCAGCTTAGGAAACCCAATTAGAGAAGATGTTTTCACCACGATGATGGTCAAGAACTGAGAGTCCAGAGAGGTGGTGGCATCTCCATTCTTGGCGATAATCAAGGTGAGGACCTCACCTACCTGATCTGGATTGACCTGCTTTCAGCATTACCTTGGACCAAAGACCTCCAGATTAAGAAGAAAATGTATCATTGGAGAGGTCTCAAGGATATTTGAAGTAAAAAGGAAAAATCACACACTTCTCTTTTTTCCCCAATCTCCCCTCCATGGTAGATTCTCTACATCCTGTAGAACCTGCAGGGAAAAAAAGCAGGAAAACACCTTCCAAATGCCATTCTGCTTCTCAAGAAAAGAATCTGGAGTACTGCTGTAGTCATGAACAGTAAGTTGTTCTTTTCAAAGTCAAATTGCCTTTCCTTGACTTGAAAAGTGCTTCACTGAAATATGGGAATACTGCAGGGGATGGAAAATTGGTTTATTTATGACCAAAATCTGTAGCTCAGAAATCTGTGCTGAAGGTTTTAAGTGATAATCAGTCTAATGATGAAGAATGTTTATCTACATCATAAAGCAAAAAGCCAGTGTGAGCCAGAGCTGAGGGCAGGGAACTTGACCCTGCTCCTGGCAAGGCTGAATTCCCACTGCCCACGGATCTCCAGGACAGAAAAGCTTTGCCATGACACTGCAATGACACACGTGGTGTTGGGATGAGGGTGCCTGGAACTGGACAGGCTTCACCAGCCTCCTTGCAGGGCTGTGCAGAGAGCCCCAGTCTAAATGCTTTAATTCACAGAAATAAACTCCCACTGTATATTTTAAAATAACTGCCTAGATAAATGATGATGAAATACATCATTATCCTTAGGCCAGCATTCCCAGTGCTTCCCAAGACAGCAGGTGTGGCAGTCCTGGCTAAGCCCACCTCTCAAACCCTAAAATGAGAGTCCTGTCTCTGCCCAGGGCTGCAGCACACAGTTCAGAGTGAATGCCTGGATAAATGTGAACCCACTGCTGCAGAGAGAGCTGTGATCCAGCTCAGCACACCACACCCATCTCCATCTGAAACTTCCTTCTCTGAGTTATTTTTCCATTAGAAAATGAGAGTGCCTAGGAATAATCTGATTTATTAATTGAAATCCCAGACCAAGTCCCATGGACAGAGGAGAATATGAGGAGTATTTCTCTCCCTTTAGCTTGGGGGCTACCCAAAGGTGAGGGGTGTCTCCAAAAAACCCCTCAACTTCCATCTACAATTGAGAGCAGCAGGTGAATCCACGTTTTGGAAGTAGGCAAAGCCACCTGCCTGGTAGGACTCCAAAGCTGTGCTTTGCAGCTGGGTGTCAGCACTGTTCCAGCAGCATGGGTGGCACAAGCAGCAGCCCTGGAGTTGCTGCCAGCTCCACACTGGGGCCACTCACTACCACTGAGGGCTCTTTTTTCCAAGCTACAGAGTCCTTGGTGAAAGCCAGGAAAAGCAGGAAATCTAATCCCTGGTATTGCTTTTACTATTGGAAAGAGCAAGCCTGAGTAGCAACGTGTCTGATTAAAAACCTATAAATCAACTTCACATTTATTGGTCCCAAACCTGATTAGTCTTCTGCAAGTTCCTTGACATTTCCCATTCCCAAAGCAATCCATATGTTGGGCATTTTGATGCATTTGTTAGCCCCTCATGATAAAGTGCTCTGCTGGTGGCAATTCCAGACTGCAGACACCTACAAGGCACCAATCCTGCAGGCTGGAGGCTTTTGGGGGCAGAAGGAAATGCACCCAAATCATCCAGTGCCCACAAAATCACAACCAAAGAGCAGACTGACAATTAAATTTGTAACACAAGACAGGCACTTTCATCTCCTGGCTACCATGTGACCTCCATCTGCACAGAAAAAATGCTTCATATTTCTACTCAGAAAACCAAGGCATTTCTGGAGTTAATTTTGACATCTTCAACCCATGAGGTCTTTGCTTCTTAGGGGAAAAAAAAACTGCATCCCTTTTACAGAAAGGTGAGGTAGAAGGGAAGAAGCAGAGTTGAGTTGAGGGCCTCCCTCATGGTGAAGACATCTCCAGAGATCTCTGAAGGAGAAAAAAAAAAACCACGACCAGGCAAGTAGAAATGCAAGAACTGCATTTCTTGCGGATTCCTAAAGCAAGAACTATTTATCCCTTGTGGCTAACAAGGCACAACAAGGGCTACAAAAACGGAATATGAACCCCCCAACATTTTAATGTGTGAGAGGAGCAGCAGTAAAGGTCTGGACTGTAAGCAGAGGAAACTCTGCCAAAGAATTCATGTGCCATATGAAGGCTGTAACATCAATAGCCCCTAAAAACCACAAAGGAAGATGGGAAGGAGAGGCCTTAGCCAAAGCAGCACATTTTAAAGCTGTCATCTTATTATCACTGTGTCATGAGTTGGAACAATGTATGTGTTTGAGGCACACTGGAAACTATGGGTTTAATTAAATATATTTATGGAGGATGCTTCTGAGGTTTCCAGAGTACTTTTTATAGGCCTAATGCTGTCGACAAGACAGGAAGTGATCTTGATATTAAAGACTGCACCCCAAACACAAACATCAAACTCAGTGTGTGTGTGTGTGTTTGAACTGCAGGATGACCCTGGTCAGGAGTCAAAATAGAAGAAAGAATTAGAATTCATATGGAGGGAAGAGGAAGGGCAAAAAAAATTCCCACTTAGATACAAGAAGCAAGATAAGGACTAGATCCTCCTAGGAATGTCAAGGTCATCACTAAGTACAGAGGTTGTTCCAGAATTAATTCTATATCTTACCTCACATTTTGTTATAAAAGTATAGAATGTTAAACTGGGTCTAATTATCAAGGGAGAAACGATTAAACCCTGAATGTCCACAAACTCACATTACAAACACATATAATAATTCAGAAAACTAACAGAGCACCTTAATGGTGTGAACTGGGAATACACCAAGCTAGTCTGGCATTTTCCTAAAACAAACAAAAATGGTTTTAGAAGGGTATTGGTACAAGATGTTCCCACATCCTTAAATATGCAGCATGTAGGGACTTCTACCAGCTCCAGAAATGGAGGAGAGCTTTAATAACTAGTATTCTTAAAGGAAAAATTCAGATTAGCCTAAAAGAAGATGGACTTACTTGTGATACAGAGGAGAGGAAACTGTTTGAATACATAACAACATTGCTGTTTAAGTGTTTACAATTACATCCTAAAGACTAGAATACTAAAGTTTTGATTTCTTCAATCCTATTTTCCAAGGCAAGCATCCAGTTCCCAGGGTGAGCTGTGTTTATTTTGATTAGAACTGCCACATGGAGTCAATACTACAAAACCACCACATCAGTTGAAATTCTCAGTTGGCAAGCCACAACTTTCTGTTGAGTTTCCACTTCTTCAGAACCGAAGCTAATGCTGAACTTGGGCCAAAAAAAGGAGGAAATCAGTCAGAAAAGGACACTGAATGCTGCTTCTGTAGGAAAAAGACAAATATTTTCCAAGAAGAGGCAAGCTACATGCTTGTTAGGACATACACAACAGTCATAGCTTTGAGGTTCAGGCAGTAGTTCCCTATCCCTGGTTTTACAGGGCCCCATAAGTTGTAACACTGTAACTGTAATTTCCCATGCTTGTTCTGTCAACATGCTCCTTGTTTCTTCTTAACTGGCCGGGATTGTTTTGCACTTGTGGAATTGTTTTTCATTCCTTTCCCTGGGGTGGAGAAAGATGATTGACCATGTCTTTGTCCTGTAAACCTTCAGGGATGTTGACCCTTTTCACCAATCCTTGATTGTCTTTAGAAACACAAAAATAAGAAAATAAAGAAGGGCAGGCCTTTTGGTTGATGCTGCCTGGAAATTCAACTGCTGCTCTGAGACCCGCGTGTTTCTTCTGTTGCCAGCCGTACAACAGTTCCCCATCACCTCTTAATCAAATATTTACACATTTTTCTTTTTTACTGGATTTGTTTCAAGGTAAGGAAGTTACAACCAAGAAACAGCTCCAACAACCCAACTCCTCTAAAAGCCTGTAGCAGCTTGGATCTCGGGCTATTTCTGAGTGCACAAAGTCTTTACTTGTGCCATTCATCTTTTGGATGAATTAAATGTCACTTGCTCTGCATGTTTTGTGTAAGAGCACACAATTCAGGGGGAAAAACACAAGCACAATTTTAACAGCTGCTGGAAATATCACCAGTTTAATACTGAGTTAGAAATTTGAGGCTAAACAAACATCTTGAGGGTACCATATTACCTAAATACCAGTCTACTGAGAGCTCTTAAAGGGAAGAAGAGCAGATGCATCAAAGCCAGAAAGCACAAATCATTGGCGGTAGCAAAGAGCCATCTAACAGCAAGGGAAAAAAAAAATATACATTAACATTTCAAAACGTCCCCTGGGCTTAGCTAATTGCTATGATCAATTCTGGTTTGCTCACAAAAGCCTGGACAGCTAGCCAGAGGGGGCAAGGAGGGAACTAGGAATGGGAGATGCAACTTTAATGAGGTTTTAAACAGCACACAGCATCCCAATCCCCACGGACACGCAGGTGCTCCGCAGCCCTGGGGACCATCCTCAGCCTCCCACCTGACAAAAAGCTGCCAAGGGCCGGCCAGGGGACGTGAGCACGCATTAATCTCCCCGTGCCAGCACTGCTGAATTAGAGCCACCTCGTTTCTATCAGTCAGCACGGAAACAGGCTCTGCCCAAAGGCAGCAGCACTGCCCTGATTGCAGCCAGCCTCTGAACAAGTGGCTGATTAGACAAGGCAGCAGCACCCAGGCTTGCAGCATCAAAACAATCATCAGGCTGCTCAGGACAAACGTGAATATTTAAAGCCAGGCATCCCATCTCGCCTACATTATGCCAAACACTTTAAAAGAGAGCTTTTGTATCATCAGATGTCCGTAATCAGAGCAGACAAAGACTATCAGCAGCCCTCGGATGTTCAGCATCTCTCCAAGAGGAACAAGTGGTGAGTGAGACCTGCTTTGGAGATGGAAAGGAGCTGGAGAACCCTGGGGATAACAGTGCTACATCAAGTGATGGACAGTGTCTCATTACCAGGTGTTGTATAATAATAGGATAATTCACCATTCTCCAAAAAGAAAGAACTTCCAACAGCATTTATTAAACAACTCCTAAAACACTGGGATGTATTTGAGGAAATGGCTCACAGTGACTGCCAGATCTCCCGTGCCCATAGGCAGGAAAGCTTGCCGTGTCAAGTGACAGAGAGTTGTTACAGCATTTAACACACCTTTTTAAGGATGTCATGTCTTGTTTCTGATTGCAGAACACACACTAAATGCAAGCCACAAAGCACCCCAGAGTAATAAATCTCACCATGCCTGCAGACAGATCCCATGCCTTCATAGCACTCGGCTGCTTTGCCAAAAGACAGAGAGAAATTAATGCTCCATTCCCAGACACGGACTGACATCTGCCCCACTATATCCCTCTTTCATTTAAAGCAAGCACAGGAGGTGTAACAGTCCCACCCTTTTCATTAATAACTTCCAGTAGCTCTAACATACATCTGCCCACACAATTATTTTTCCTGTTTTATACAAACAGATGCAGTTAAATCCCTTTTTGAGATGTGAAAGGAAGACTGCACGTAAATTAAAATGTGCAAAAAGGGACACTTTCAGAGGTTTGCATTGCCAGGACACTCTAGTAACAAGCCAATTTTACAGTTCCTACATGCTCTCATACAGCAACAGGAGCACTAATGAAGTCACCAAAACATCACACTAAATCTTCAACAACTGCTGCAAGTCATCTCACAATAATTAATAAAGATTTCTTACAACTATTATGCTTTGACTTGAGAAAGATGCGATGGCAAAGAAACTGTGTAAATGAAGCTTCCTCTAAATAACCTCTCCAGAAGAAGCTGTTTATGGTCAAGAGTCTTCCAGAGTTTGTGTCCAATATATATATATTTGTGTCCAATAGAATTTGCTGAATCCCTGTTTGATCTCACAGACTCCTCCTAACATCCTCCACACCTGCAACAGAATTAGTTACTCCTTTAGCTCTGCATCTGGCATCTGCTCCTTCCATTTGATGTCCCCTAGTTCCTGTTTCAGAAGAAAGAGAAAACCTCTTATCTTTTTAATCACACAGACCTCTCTCAGCTCTCTTATTCAAGGCTGAATAGTGCTAATGAACACAAGCACACCGAAGCCATTCTGCACTTCCCTTCATTCTCACTGTCCTCCTTTGCACCTTGCCCAGCTTTGTCCAAGCCTCTCGAAGCAGGTGGGGAAGAAGAGCAACACCAGAACTACACACAACCGGTCTGATAAAAAAAATACCATCTTTTCCCAGCAGCCTTGCTTTCATATTTTCACTTTTCCAGCCCCTCAACCAGCTGTGTCTCTCTCAGGTACAAAGTAAAGGATGGTGCATCAAGGCCAGCTCCTACTCAGAGTTCAGGTGCCTTTACACACACATTCACCCACCACAGTGCATTTACACACTTCACTACAACCATTCAATGCCCAAGAAGAAACACACAGACATTCAACATAAAATGTTGTAAGACAAAGAAAAAACATAAAACCAGCTGTAGTTAAAACCAGGAAGGACTTATTTGGGGCCCATTCTTGCCGTGTGATGAGTTTCTAGGTGTCTCAGTCAATCATTTGAGTCTGCTGTCCTTGATAAAACATCAGCCAAAACTGTGAAAATAATATGCAAGGAAGTTGCTATAGTTTCTTGATCTTAATTTCCACAGTTGGGTAACTATTATAGCAACATTTTGTTCCTTCATGGGGATGCGAGAGACGACTTGCATAAAATTCAGCTCAGTAAGATTAATAATCAAAGTGATAAATCAACACAGAGCAAGGAGACAGAATGCTGAACCCACTTTGAGTCCTCCTGTTCAGTCAATCAAAAGAAAATTAAGCACACAGATTTTGTTAATTATTCACAGGCTCCCCGTGCACACACCTTGAACATTCAGCACAAAGCACTTAGGCATCAATACAAAGCACTTAGGCATTACAAAGCTGTAGCATCCTCCCAAGTCTACCATTCCACTTCCAAGTGGAATTCTTGTCTCTTCTGAAACAGTTTAGTCTGGCATATAAAATGAACAACATTCAGAAGTATTGAAGAAAATATGTATTCAAGTAACCAGCACAGCACAACATTACGTGACTCCTCTGAACACGTCTCCATGTCTCAAGTGCAAAAAGCCTGGATCTTTCCATAAAGTATTGCTGGTGCATTCAGAGAGCAAGGAGAATTCAAGGACACAGCAGACAGAGGCAGGATCAGGGGTGGGAGGCAATGCAGAAGTCTGCAGTCAGCNTATATATATATATATCTCTACAATAATCTCACAGATGAAAAAATGCAGCAGTAACTGCTATATTTAATGCATGGTTAGTATAAAGAAGGTATTTTCCTTTTCAGGTGTTCACTAGCTGTACACAGTCAGGTAACTCTCCCAGTCCCTAGGAAGCTATTCCTTTTCCTAAAACCTGCTCCCCTGTTACTTCTGTGACTGCTGTTCCAATTCCTCAGTTTCCAGGGAGATGAGAGCAGATCTATAACAAAAGACACATCAAAAAGAAAAATAAACTCCAATTTCAGCCCACACGAACGTCACCCTCACAGTCTACCTGTGCCATTAAAAGATTCCCTACCTCCTCTTTCTTAAGGATTGATAACAAGAAGAGTGCAGGGAATGCTTTCACGTTTTGCTTGCAAAAACAAAACTGAAGGGAGAAAGCCAAGACACTCGCTCGATTCTTTGCCGCAAAACAGGAAATCCAAACACTTAGCACACTCCTTAATGGTAAAGAGATTTTTGTTCCTATGTCAATGCTTACAAGACTGCTGTCCTGGCAGATTGTTTTCCTGCAAGCATTCACGTGGAAAGACTCTCTGAAAGGCATTTGTGGCTGCAAAGGACAAGACTGCTCACACCTCTGCCTAATTTCCTTTCATAAAATTATCTCCAGTATCATGCCCAGTTTTTGGAATGATTAGAACCAGAGAACCAAAGAATCCTGGGTTGGGTTGGAAGGGACCTTAAAGACCATTGGGTTTCCCAGCCTGTCCCCAGAGCAGAGGTGCCTCAGATGTCCTTTCCCTCTCAATGACACAGTTCTCATGCCAGTCTGTGACACAGCAGAACTTATTCCCCTCATTCTCTCTCTTGGGTTATCAGCTGCCCGATTTTACAACATCTGAAGTCAGAGTTGGAAGTCTCTTCACCTTACAGCATTAATTGGTTTTGGCTGCTGGAGCAGTTAGATGCAGTCACTCTCTTCTACAACCAGTAATAAAATAAATGGGAGTCTCTGTGGCCCTGAGCAGTCATCAAACCATGATCTGGCTTCCTACCTCCCAGCTGGCAGAAAGCAAAACAAAAAAAAAGGCATTCAGAGTTCCTATCTTCTGAACTGAAAAACATTCAAACTATGAAGTGACAGGAAAGCAACAACAATATTAGATCCATTTTATTTCTTTTAAACACCTCGTACTCCAGCTCTTCTGAACCTTTCAGCCAGCTCCCAGCCAGCACACCCACAAAGCACGGAGAAATGCAAGTCTAAGGGTCTTGAATTCCCATGCCAGGTATCTTATGGTTTCACTGAAAGAAAGAGGACTGTTTTCTGACAAATCCAAGTTTTCCTGTTATTTGGGTTTATCCTTGACTATCCTTCTGCCCTCTGACAGTATCAGAGGGTTTGTACACCATGGAACACATCCATACAGACACGAATGCACACCCACTTTCTTCCAAGGAATGCAATGGGTTAAATCTTTAAACATATTTAAACCCACTGCTAAGGTCATCCCTGCTATGTCTCCACCAACAAAGCCTGCATTTTCTAGGAACACGGCCAAACAGAAGGGTATGTTCTTTCACTGTTTCCCAATATTCTTAGAAAGGCATTTCCCTATTCCTGAAGGTGGCTTCCACAAAATCTCTCCCATTCTGACTGGGGCTTTTTTTTTTTGATGAATATTTAGAAAACATTATCACCCTGAAATAATAATTAATAGTGATGCTTGCTAGGATTGGACAGACCGGTTTCTTAAGGTATTTCCTGTTTCTTTTCCCAGTGAAAGTTACTCACTCCATTGGGAATTCCCCATTCCCAGCCCCTTCCGGTGTTCTGGAGCCAAAAGACTGAGATCCAGAAATAAGTTTTGTTTGCATATGACTTGGAGGCATCACATAGGTGTTGATTTCACATCTGCTTTTCCATGAGGTTTGGGTGACAGCTGTATCAACACTGATGCGATAACCTGGCCATGGACATATTTATAATCACATGTAACACATTTTTCTGAGAACTTCGCTTTTCCAGATCAAGAGGAGACAGTTTTAACTAAAGATTCCTCGTGTCAAGTTCAGGCTGTCTGAAAAGAAGTTGTTCCAGGAACTCTCCACAATAGACATAGAAACATGCCGTATTTCCCAGAGCATCCTCCCCTCCACCCCAGAAAACCTGTCCAAGTAGGATGAAGATTCATTTGTCCAGGAGCTGCAGCCAAATGTGTAGGATGCTTCCCACAAATGCTGAACTCACCACTTGTTTTGCTGCCCACGTGCACTGATGATACACAGAAGATCTGATGCATCTTTGAACAAGCAAAGCCTGAAGTTCTGGACACAAGTGTGGATACTCATTTCTGGCTTGAATTACATCAGCCAGAGCAGAGGCAGGAGAAGCTAGAAGAAGCTCTTATCTAAATTAAGGAAGTCCTAAAGCAAGTGGGAAAACATCAGGTTAAATCAGACAGTATCTGTGTTAGTTCCCACCTCCAACATCATTCCATCCTGGGTTTCTGGGGACATATTTAAACTATGGAGGTCCATCATGATACTCCCAAAGGTGATTTCAAAGGCAGAAAGACTAGGAAATCTTGAGGACCCTCTTCCATGCCCTATGGTAGCCTCCAGGAGCTTGCTGCTGTGAGCTGGATCTGAGCCCCTTCACCTTATACTTTACTTAACAATATTTATGAAGAAATGCCTAGTGAAGGTCTGCTTCCAAAGGTCACAGTCCAGTGTTGCTTCTGGATATCCCCTTAACCTTTCCTCCTGAGTTCTGAGAGTAAAAAGTCTTTTTGTGCCAAGATATTGGTATTTCAGCCTTAACAACATTACTTAAAGATCCTCAAAGTCACCTCCTCACTGCCTACCCGTTAAACTTGGGAGCCAGGCACAGTCTGCAAAGGGAACTGTGCCTGCTCTCAGGCTGGAACAATAAACACAAAGTTTTGAAACACTGCACACTCTGAAGGGTCTCCCTACACCTACATCCCTCCAGTCCTCACACCCCCACGTGGCTTCACGTAGCCCCCAGGCAGTGAGGTGATGTAAATACCAGCTCTGCTTGGCTCAGTAAGTTCCACCATGAATAAGGCTCAGTGACTCAAGGCTGAGCAGCACTTGATTCAATAGTCATGGTGAAATAGAACAAGAAGTGAGACATCACTTTTCCATCCATACCTAAAAGCTGTGCCCCTCATCTGTCCACAAAGGACAGCTGGAGGACAGCAAAATCGGCTGCCAGGGCCTCATTACAGCCAAATCCCTTGGACATTCCTTCTCCCTTGGACATTTCCTTTCCATCCCTCCAGTCTCACAGATTTAATGAACTCAAACTTAGGGAGTTCCTTTCAGCAGCTCTATTCTCTTGTTGCTAAAGTAAAGATCTAAAAGCTTTCAGGGAGATCTTTTCCTCAGCCACAAAGAGCCAAGATGTGCTTCAAGGACACAGCTATTCCTGTTGCCACAGAGGACAAAAATTATAAAAATGACATGACATGACAGAACCAACAGCACTCCCACTCCAGCCACAACCCATCTCCACTCCAGTGGTTAATCATAGAATCCAAGATTGGTTTGGATTGAAAGGGACCTCAAAGATCATCTTGTTCCATGGGCAGGGACACCTTCCACTATCCCAGGTTGCTCCAAGCCCCACCCAACTTGGCCTTGGACACTTCCAGGGATCCAGGGGCAGCCACAGCTTCTCTGGGCAACTTGTGCCAGGGCCTCACCCTCACAGGGACGATTTCTTCCTAAGACCCAATGACTAAATAATTTCAATTTTCAAAGCCTCCTGCCCCACTTTTTGTCTAGCACACTACCAAAGACTGACTCAGGTATTGCTGAATCCCTAGATCACAGGATAGGCACCAACAAGCCAGAACAATAAGACACACCATTACCAGGACATCTCAAATATCCATTTCCAAGTGCATTATAAACACAAGCGTTGTTAACTTCTGATCCATTTCTGTGCTGGATGCTGCAATTTACCTTCATTTTGGTTATGGAGGTGAGCCAGGCAGCCACAACAGCATTACAAAATCACACAACTAGCCAAAGCCAGTCTCAGCAATAGCTGTATCAAAGCTGAGGGCTACAAGACAAGCAGCCTGCCTGGAGCTCTTCACATCCAGTGGATCATAAAAGGCAAGCTTGTACCTGCTACACGCTCCCATTTGTGCGGGTGGAACTTGGGAATATTATCCCTCCAGTTACTACATGAAAGAGTAACTCAGGGTAATGGTATTCTGGAGAAGCAGTGCCTCCCTGGCTGTGCCAGCACTTCTGGAGACCAAAGGCACAAAGATGATAAAAAACCACCCCAAAATAAGTCTGTAAATGGCATTCATTACTGAATCTACCATGAAAAGTACAAGCAGGGCAACTAACTCAGTGTAGCTGTGAGCAAAGAAACCTTAAACGACAGAAATCAAGGCAGCAACCTCCATCCTCTGTCAATGTACTTTTTACATTTTTACAAAAGTTTTTAGCCATGTCCACAGTGTCTCTACAACACTTGATGATTAAGGATGCCCTAAAGAAATTCCTGTGTCATAAACACCAAGGGCTCAAGACACAGAGGAGATAAACTGAGAGCAGGTAAACTCAAAGAACTGCCTGGTTAAAGTGCACAGATCTGGGCTCCAATCAGGTGATTGTGGTTCATAACCAAATCTCACCAACAGCTTTCACACTTGTTTTTGTGGCTGAAAACCACATTGTCTCAAGGTAACACCTTGGCTCCTGGCTCCAGCATTAACACAGGTGGAGTCTCCATCTTCACAGCTCATGGGGAGAACAACAAAGTCCATCCATGGGAGAACACGGAGCTCCCTGTGATGAGCTTCCTAACATACAAAGCACAGTGGTATTTTATTTCTGACAAAATTTACTATAATTAAAGTAAATATGAGTCAAATATAGAGAACTTCTACTCTGTTCCATCAATTAAGAGAAGCCAAATTACTAGGTGGGAGGCTTAGGTGGACAAACTGGGCAGTTTCAGTTTTGAAGCTGGCACCAGAGACAAGACAACAACCTTACAGGGCCAGGGATGTTCAGAAGTTAAAGACCACATCAGTCCAGGGACACAACTTTGCAATAAATACACCAGCAGAGATCTCTGCTCTCTATTCACTCGCTCAGCCTGGAATTTTACCAGCTGTTCCTCAGAAAGATGCACACACATTTTTCTAAAGTAGCTCAGTTCACACAACATCACCGTAAGCAAAAGGATAATTACCTTTTTTTCCACTTTTATTTCACAAGTATTTAAGAAAAATCCTCTAACATTATAAGGAGAATATCAAGACAAGACAGTTCAATACTGACCAACAAACAGTTCTTGGCTGGAATACTGCATTTATTATTATTCATGGTAACCCAGTTCCCAGAGGATCTTAAGAAAAAAACAGAAGTGTGTGTGTGTATTTTGACACAAATCTAAAATGTGTCTTCTAAGGGGTAACAATTACAAAATACCAACAAACACCAAAAAAGCCAGGGGTAACAAATACAAAATATGCAATTCTGCAGCACCAGCCAGATGTCCTCAGGCAGTAAGAACAAAAACTTCACCAAGCCAGGAGAGGCTCCTCCACATCAGCAACTTTCTGACAGCATCTGGTCTCACGGTATCAGTTCAGAAATGCTGTGTCAGAAACCTCAGCAAAACTGGGGAAAAAAGCTGTAAGTTTTCTTAATATGCTGCACTGTCACACTAATGATTCCACATTGTGCTGTACTGTACACAAAACCACAATTTAATTTAAAAACTCTGAGTTTTCATCGTGGGTGCCCATCATATGAACCTCACTTTTTGTTGCTTTAGTGCATGTTGCAGTCACTGACCTTTCATCATATGGGTCAGGGCCATTGCCTTGAAAGTCCATATCTGAGTGAGTGGGAATGTTTTCTCACCATCACCTGAGGCAGATTCACAACTTGCATCAGATACAGGTATGGCTTGGAGGGTCACTGCATAAAGGAGTCATGGCAGAATTAACAGCCAGAGCTTGAAAAGGGGGAAAATGTCTACAAAATGTTTGGCTAATCTGCTTAGGCAAAGTCTCTACAAGTTATTTGTTCTTTACTCTTCTCCTGAGTGAATTGTTTTTAAATCCTGACTGCTAGCACTGTTTTATGCCTAGATGTGGTTCTCAAAGAAAGTCACAACCTTGTACCCAAATCCTATTTCATCCTCCAAGTCACAGCAGCTCCCTGGAGAAGGCACTGCTGCCTCAGATTCCTCTGTTTAGTGTTTTTAAAAGCACGAGTGGCCTGCATAAGTGAGGTCAGGCTCCAGTGACCCATCAGGAAAGTGCATGAAAGCAGGAGACAAATCTGGGTGAGGCTCACTCATCTGTGTCAGCTCTTTAAGGACAAAATTCCCCTTGTAAAACACAGGTACTTTTATTCTGTGAGAGCATTCGTAAGGTTAGGACAAGAAAAACAAAGAATAAATAAAACCCTGAGGAGGAAATAAATGAGGGAGATGGAAAACCTCAGGTGACCCTAATAGGCTTCCCACAAAGTGTCTTGATTCTCTACTTCAGAGAGCTCCTCTTAACTACTGCAGGACAAATCAACTTTGCAGAATAATCCAAGCTCCACTTCACGAAGCCTCAAGTTGTTTATTATGCTATTTGTGTCAGACCTTAAAAAGAAACGCTTGCAGAAATATGTTACAGAATCACCTGCTATGTAAAAAACTCCAACAGGATCTTCCTGAAAAAATTCTCATTGGGCAGATTTCTCCAAATGAGGTCTCTTTTTCAGAAAGCCAAACCTAACTGAGCAATTGTCACTCAGACACAACACACGGGTGACATCTCAGAGAAATGCAGGAATCTACAGGTGGTGACCATGAACCAGTGCTTAACCCTTCAGCAAGTCTCAATTACAACAACCCATTTCCCTGCTAATGAAGCTGCTTCAGCTACCTGTGCTGCTAGAAATCAATCAGTGCAGCAATTAGCAAGTCAGGAGTAGGTAACAGGGAATGCAGACACATCTGAAGATAAGGCAGCTTGTGGACACTGAGCAAATCAGCTGTTCAAGGCTCTAAATGAGCCAGCGTTTATGGCCAGAATGTGTGACCACTTCAGCCCAGTTTCTGCACATCTGCCTTCCAGTGATACCTCTCTCACCATTTGCCGCAAAGTTTTATCAGCACCTTCCTCAAATAAGACAAGGAAGTAGGTGGACAAGAGAGAATTAAGCTCCCTGGAAGCCTGTTCAGGCAAGTTTCTGCCTTATAGGCACTTGTAAAGAAAAAAATCTGGGTTTGAGCTTGTACTGGTGTCAGACACCAAAATCACCACTTGAGAGAAATGGGGGAAGAAAGAAAAATCTCAGTTCCAGAGCTCAGGGAACAGCTCACTCCCAAAACAGGGATTTGATTTTTTTTTTTTTTAAGAGTTGTGCAGCAATCTATCAATATTTAGAAGCTGGAGAATAATGGGTATATGGCCAGATTCAAACACACACATTCCACTGAGTGACAGACACACACAAAGGCCACCCAAACCCTACTGAGACAGCAGCAGCTGAAGCTCAAGTCCATCAGCAATTCAGTGTCATCAGCCCAGCCAGTGACGAGGTTTTGCTAATGAGACACCCAGAGTGACTCAAGTTCAGGAAAGGCAGCACAAGGCATCACATCCAAAGGCACAGGCAAGTGGAAATAATCATTCATGGCACGACAGCATAGCTGAAAGCCATGGGTTAGGTAGGTTTCCATGATGGATTAAAGCTATCACATAGCAGGGGTGGTGACCAAGCCAGTGCACTAAAATAAGACACCAAGGCTCCAAAACAGATTTCAGCTCCTTTACCTCTTAGCACCTGAGAAATATGAAGTGCTGAACCTCCAGCAAAACAATCCAAAGCTTTTTATGGTGTCTGAACAAAGGAATACCAAGAGTTGTGAGAAATTCTTGTCTCTTTTCAGACACATGGGTTCTTTCTGCTATCAAATAATCTCAAAAATGACAACAGAGATGAAACTTAGGGTAGATCTTCATACCACAGCACAGGTTTTCCCCTCTTCCCTTTCTTTCACTCCAGTTAACATTAGTATTTCCTACCCAGAGTAGCAATTTTCTCTCCAGTCAGGACAGTTAAGGCAAAGACACTTCTTGTACTTTAACAGTATTTGTCACAATTGTTCCTTGGTTTTCTAAAGTTACTGAAGAAGGTGCTTTGCTGATCACCAGAGAAGACAACCTCAAGCACCAGAATTATTCAGACACTGTGGGCTAGAAAAGACCAATTTTCAAATAACACTTTTTGACAGAAATGCATTTCAAGCTATCTTGCATTACCCACCCAATCCAAACGATCAACCAAGCAGAGAGGTTTTGTTTAAAAAAGAGTTATGAGATTTCACTGCCTTGTGCAATATTGTGTGCATGCTAAAAACCCATCACTGCAAATGTTGTAACAGAGAGGATACATTCTCATTATTTCAGCAGCTCTTAAGTCTCAGATGAGCACAGAGATTAACTGGAGATCATGTCAGCAGCCTTCCTTAACTTGACTACAGATAGATGAAACAGCTGATTGCTCACTGCCATGGACCTGAAACAAATCACCAGCTATAAAAGTGAAATAGATACTGGCTTGGTGCCTTCTATTTTTCAATGAATAGTAATCTGTTTTTCTCTCACCATTCTAATTTAAGCTATTCCAGTTTCTGATGTCTCAAAAATACCCATCAAACAATACATGTTAAAGTTAGAAAAAACATCCCATTTAATTATGATGTTGTGGCAGTGTGAGCTTCAAAACAGAAAGGGGAGTGACCTCAGGAGTTGTTCATCTAAAATAAGATGAAAGTTGTTGTGCGAATACATTCCAGCTTCTAAAGATGTCTAATTTCTATGTAGAAATCAAATTTAGATTTAAAGCTCCTTATGTTTGAAAGTGCACTAAATAATAAGTCCCAAACTCTCATGTGATGAAAAGCCTGTGGATCTGCCTGCACCAGACCCATAACCAAATATTCCTCTTTGAGCAAGGTTTTTGGTTATTTTAAACTCATCTTTCAGTGAAAGATGACCCAATTGCTAGTAGAAAATTAACAGTTCTACTGTTTTATCACACAGAATCCTCACATGGTCCAAACTTGCAGAAAGTTAGAGATTCCTGGGCTCTGTTGCCAATACAAGTCCTGTTTTTGAAGCATGAACAAAGTCCCTTCAGTTGTAGTTGTGCAGAGTGCAGAAAAAATCCCACATTTTTCTGGGCTGGGAAAGAGTCTATGCATTCCTCAAATAACATTATTATGGAAGCCAAACCACTTTTTTTTAATGCCACACAAAACCTTTCAGGCTGCCATCCACTCCACTTTTCTCCTTCCTTTCAAGTCAAGTGACAAGCAAGGAGTTCCACTTGTTTGTCAATGTACAACAGAAGCACCTTGGAGGGCTTTTGCCAAAAACCTGCCCACAGCACTAATAGAAACCTCAATGGTTTCATGTCAATCTGAGAGCATCCTAAAACACCTGACATCCTCTTCTCAGTGGTAACATGAGTTCCAAAAAACTCACACTTCGGCTGCAGGAGTGGTCATAAGACAAAAACCTCACCATTTGCTGACCCACATGGAGCTGGTGAAACCCTGGAGAGATCAGTTTCCTTTCTACCAGACCCAGTTCATAATCAGCTTACCTAAAAGCCATGGGAAACCAGTGATTTGAGGAAAGGGAGCCCTGGAATTAATGCTATTTATATTATTAAATATGTGTAATGAACACGCGGTTCCTTCCTCAACTGAGCAGAGTGTTCTGGGGGTACAAATAGGAAGAAATAGGAATAAACAGGAATTTATTCTCCTAGGAGTACTCTCTTCTCTGTGCACACATTCTAGGGGTGGAGAAATGGGACCAAATGAGCAGAGCTACAGAGGTGCAAAGAACTGAACCATCAGACTTGCCGTGTCACAAAAGCACAGCCCCACTCTCCAGCTAGATTCAAGTGGCTACAGCATTTGTGACAGCACAAAGCTCAATTTTTCACAATCCAGTCTGTTAAGATGCATAGTTTTAAGCAGTTTTAGAGTAGCAACAAAGATTAACAGAAGAAATGCAAAAGTAACCAATAATTGAGAGAACACTACTTCTACCCTCAAAACCATCCCCTCCACATCCCAAAACACCAGGTCTGCAAGTGAGGCCTCAAGCCTGGATTGCAGAGATAAGAAACTTCGGCAAATGGATGAACATCACAAAATGAACTTGTTTGAAGACAGTAAAGCAAAAAACCACAGGAGTGAGGGAAGCATTTTTCTTTCTTTGAATGCTGCTATCTGAAGGCTGCCGAAACAGATAACGGATGGCTTGCATTGGACAAATGATATTTAATATCCATTGAAGCTGGAGCTCTGTGAGGAAGTTTCAGAAAGTTTCCTGGAGGCTGAGAGACCAAAAGCATCCCAGGAACATCAGAGAGTTTCAAACAGAGTACTGTGAAGCAGCATCAGGCTTGCTGCCATGGCAAGAGCAGATCTCTGTCCTCATGGATGTCCAAACATTTACAGTACTGGCAGCACCAGCAGCACTTGGAGGAGAGATTTATTGAGTCTTGAAGTAACTCAGAGAGGAGAATTCACCACTACTGCACACCCTAAACAGCATCTGCTATCTAACAAAGTCTTCCCATTTAAATGTAAAGGATTTCAAAAAGTTAATCTGCAAATCATATCCTTTTGTCTAAGCCTGACATGTTAGAACAGTGAGGGTTTGTGTTTGGTGGGGTTTTTTTCGGTTGGTTTGTTGGTTTGGTTTTTTTTAGCTGAATCTCGAGTTCATGTGGGTTTTTTATAAGGTCAATGTCTTGCTCTCAGTTGACTCAAATGAAAACACACTGAGACTTGTGAGTAAATGCTGCCAGAAGTCTTTCTCCCCTAATTAGTTTCTACAATCAACTGAACAGCATCAAGAATACCCTGCAGATTCAAACAAGAAACATCAATTTCCAAGATGTAAACAACCACTTCTGATACAATTAGGAACATGAAGATAATCACACACTTCTCTAACCATAATGCATGGGATCTTATCCAGCCGTTTGGAGATCAGCTTTGCCTTCCATCAATATTTTGGTCACTGCAGTCATCTTAACCTTCAGTATTATTCTCCATTAAGTTCGAGCACTGTCTATCCTTCTAGGCACATTATATTTTTACTTTAAGTAGGTATTCACATTACTCCTGTAAAAGAGTGGTGGAAAAGAGGTTCTGCAAAATTTCTCTGTAGCTCTCACTGACATTTTGCCTTCAGTTAGCAAGTCCAGCTGGGCACTTATTTCCACTCAAATCACGGTCACATGAAACCCATGGTTCATCTGAAACATTGACTGTTCTCATTTTTCCCTCATCTTTATTTTCCAAACCCAGTGAACTATATGACAAATAGTTTAAATGAACAAGTTTTAAAAGAGTTCTCATATGGATCAACCTGACATGAGGCCAAGGTTATACCAAGTGATGACACACTGATTTTCCCCTTTCCATATCATGTCTTCCTCCCTCCTAATTAATAACTTTAATAGCATTGATGATATACTCAAGTCAGACAACAACTAAAGAGCAAGAGAGCCAGAATTATTAGAAGTTTTATCAATAATTGAAGCTTTTCAAAGGTGAGGGAGCCATTCTTGCCCCACTGCCATCCACGTGCATCTCAGTACCTCAGTGCCGAGCAGCTCCCAGAGCGAGAGTTCAACAATTAGCACAGGGTCACAGCACGTTAATGGATTTTACTGCAGGCCACATAGATTGGTCTTTGGAAAGATTAATGGCTGAAAACTGCATTAATTAATCATCTTAACAAGCCTGACTGTTCCTCTAAAGGAAATGCAAGGAAACCAGTTCTAGCCTAGAGCTGGAGGATGATGCCTTGCACATAGCTCTCTGTGTTGTTGGAGTATCCCGTGGTTACTGAGCCACCACAACACATGGCTGGCTCCAGAACCCTGCAGCCCCCAAGAGTGGCATTTTCCTAGGAACACTCTGCCTTTGTGAGAAATGCCACTGGGGACTCCCAAGAGGCAAGAGGGAAAGAAAGCAGCAGAAATATCAGCCACTGGTGGTGGTGGTGGTTCAGCATTCAGTTCTGGGATCTGATCTGCTTGTAAAGCTCTAATTTCCTACTAATTCCAACAGGACGGGTTCTGTTACTCCCTGTGGAGCATTCCAGGCTCCAAATGATCACTTCCAGATGCAGTAACAGAAAATTACTGTTCGATTTTAGGTTTATTTTCAGTTTACAGCTGTATCAACAAGATAACTTCTCCCTCCTCACTCAGACACAAAAGGCCTCCTCCCAACAAGCACTTTCAACAGACCTGCATGATACTACAATTAACTTATGACAGACACTAAAACTCCATTTGGGCAAATCTAAACAAACTCTGTGGTGCCAGCGTGCCTTTCTAACAGCACTTGGTGACAAAGCACAGGTGAAGCCACTTACCAGCCGAGTCTAAGAGAATTCACTCCACTGCTCAGTGAAAATCTACAAGCAGCCAAACTCCTGCAGGATTACCAAGACAAACCCGCAGATACAACTTCTCCCAAGAAGCTGGTTTTTTCTCTGCTCCTGACATCATGACTTTTGTTAGATGAACTGCTTCTCTTCTACCTTGAAAAGCTTAAACTTTTCTTATTCTCCTTTCCAGCTCCTGATGTTTTATCTCTCCTGAATGCAAAGACTCAGGTTGATTGCTCTTTAAAACGCACTTTAACAAATTACCACTTCCTTTTATCATTGCTCCAACTTACCTCTGTTAGTAAAATGAACTCATTTTAGCTCAGCTTTCTGCCACTGAATGTTGGAAGAGGCCTCCATGGCAGCCTTATCTATACATCCACCTCAGAGAAGCCACCTGCAACTGAGATGTCAGAAGCTGCCAGCAGTTTGAATTTCAAATGCCACCCATATCAGCCCACATCAATCACAGGAAAATATAGATCTGTTTGCTTGACTGGGGAAAGATTTTTGCCTTTGTAGGTGTAAAAAAAAAAACTTCTTAAAAACTGTCTCTATTGATTTTAACAACAGAACACTAACAAACCAAATCCCCCATTAACACCTGGGAGAAAATCCTGTGCCAAGTCTTTTAGCCCTTCCAATAAGTATCTGACAAATAAAAATATCCATGTATGCTGCCCATGTATCACCGTCTGACCTACCACTATATTTTGTTCCTTTTTGTTTCTCCCCTAACATTTTTAACAGTCACATCATCTGTTCAGATGCATTTAAGGAAAAGCCTTCATTTCTCTTCTCAGTCAGTCTCTTTTCCCAGGTAACAAGTGACAGGACAGGGGAAAAAAGGCTCAGCCAGAGGAGGTTTAGATTGGATTTTATGAAAAGCTTCTTCACTGAAAGGGTGGTCAGGCTTTGGAACAGACTGCCCAAGGAAGTGCTGGAATCACCATCACTGGAAGGGTTCAAAAATTTGTGGATGTGGCACCTGGGGACATGGTTCAGTGGTGAACACGATTCACTGTTGGACTCAGGGATCTCAGAGGTCTTTTCCAACCTTAATGATTCCGTGTTTCTACAATTTAGGCCAGGTACCATGTATTTGTCATTATATCTACTTGCCCTGAAGCACACAGGCATGCCTTAGAAGTCACATAATTAGAACAGTTAATGAATTATTTTAACATTGCAAGTCCTTAAGGGTCCTGGAAGCTCAACCAGGTTTCATGAATTTCTAACTGGGTATGAGGAAGTAATGCAAAAAAAAAAAAATAAATCTAGATGATTAAAATTCCTTCCACAGGATAATTTTACTCATTATAAGGAACCACACTTCCAAGTTATTCAAATGAAGTACCAGCATCACCAGGGAACGCTCCAACACACTTTCATACACAAACAGCAAGAACAGAGAGAAGACACAGATTTTTTTTTAAATCCTCAAGCTTTTACTCTGATAAAGTTCTTAATGCCACACTGCTGATTAAAGCCAAACACGGAGCCCAAATCAAATGAACACCACCTCTCCCCCAACAGGAAATGCTTGAAAGATGTAAAGTGGGAATGTTAAATAGAAAAAATTCAAATGCTAATACACAGCACAAGGTCTGGAATTCCATCAGACCCATGGCAGAGCAGGAGATGCAAAACCTGCAGGTCTCACACCACTGCTGACAGGCAGAGGAAAAACTCCCTCCTGCTCTCTCTAATCACGACATCAGATCCTTGCTCTCTGCCAGCACCAACTGCTAGGGAAAATTAAAATGAAGCTCACTGTAAGTAAATTTTGACACCAGAACCAGCCACAGCAGTGGATCATGGGATGAGGTGCAGTCTGGCTGTCATTGAAGAGGTCCTGTTCACAGTTGGAACAGGAATGACTGGCATAAGATGCTCGCAAAACTAAATTAGTCCAATTGCTACACTGAAAGGATAATTTCAAGGGAAAAGACACAAAGGAGAAAGCTCAGGAGAGAGTAGCTCGTGAAAAACCGAAAACACCCAGTGGCTTAACTGAACAAGTGTCACAGAAGGTGATTTGGAAGCAAAAATAATTTGAGAACAAGCTCCAAGTTGCTCAGGACCCACCACCAAATCTCTTTGTGCTTTTCAATTGTGACAAACATCACAAGACATTTTCTGCAGCCTTGGTCTACACTGTTCATGGTCCTAGGAGAATACTCATGTACTCTCTCAGTGGCCTTCATTTCCAGGCAATGGGATAAGGATGATGATGTCTAACAAGGCTCACATCAAAGCCTCCCTTGATAATCCTACAGTCATGCCCACACTTTCAACAACACTCCCATAAAATTCCACAAAAAATGGTACAAGAAACAGCCCACACACCAAAGCAGCCAATTCAACTTCAGAGGCAAGGCAGGACAGACCTTACCCCAGAACTGAGAGTTCTCCACAGGAGAACAGCAAGTTGAGATAGCTTTAAGGCAGTCTGGCAGGCCTGTTTTAACAATACCAAGGAACAAATGTCATGTACCAACAATGTAGTGGAGAGCAGTAAAGGCTCTGAGCTTACTCACGTTATTTTACTCTCCTCTGTCAGAAAGTGAGTCACAGTTCCAACAATTTTACAAGATTTTACGAACACAAGGAGTGAAACGGCTCAGGACCATCAGCCTTGGTTTTCGGCCTTGCCCAGCGCCATGCCTTCTGCAGGAATTCACTCCTTCCCCAGAAAGGAAACCACAGTTTTCTGCTGCTTCTTCCTCCTCCTCCTCCTCCACTCCCCAACAGCAGCACATAATCCAAGTTCAAACGCTCACACTGAAATTTTACAGAATGCACAAGTGTCTTCAGTTACCAGCTACTAAATTAGGAACCCGAAAAGAAATATTGTAATCGATAAAAATGAGACACAGCCAGACTCAAAATGAGCTTGTCAAAGAATCAGACACCAAATCGTATTCCAGACATGAAATTCCTCACTATGCAGTAAGAAGAAAGCTGTAATAAAAATAAAATGACAAGGAAAAGCTATTATACAAAATGTGCCTTTAAAAATGATCCTGTATCACAAATGCTACTTGTACTTTGTGAATGTAACCAATTTGACAGGAGCAGTAAGTGGAAACAGATTGTAGTAGACACGTTGACGTATTTCTACTCCTGATTTAACAGGGAACTCTGACTTTTTACTGGTTTCTAACCTGAAATAAAACGACAATGAAAGAGAAGAGACAAGAACCTCACTGTGCATGAAGAGGAGGCCACAGCTCATAGCAGCTGCTTTAGTTCTTCCACTGGCTCCTTCTGGACAGGGACACAAACAGAATTCCAAAGCCACTAGATCAAAGTTTGTGCTGTTCATTTATTTATGTTATTACTTAATGGGTCACTGAAACTTCAAGACTTGCATAAACTTCAAATCAACCTATGAAAATTAGGTTTTTGAAAATAATTTTAAATGCCTAAGTGCAGAATGTGAAAAAATTTATTTCCTCTAAAAGCTATTTCTTTTCACATTAAGATGATTATATGGGCTCATATCAAGTAGTTATTATGCATAGAGGTGCACTTTGGATGAATAAAAAGCAGTGCTAAAGAGAAAACAAAGGGACTTTGAATAGGGCTACCTAAATAAATGCCATTTAGGTGAGAATATCTAGTGAATTAAAAAAACAGAAATGTATGGGGTGAAAAGATAATCTGACTTCTCACCTAGAGCCCAAAAGGTAAATGTAATCCATGACATATTGCTGGCTTCCTGTTCTTCTCCATGTCTGGGAAAAATATGCTGCTTTATAAGACAGACATAAGAGTATCCCTGCAGGTTTTAATTCAGATAATTAACATGTGTGTGTGAACCAAAAACCCTCTCGGATAAAAAAAGTGTTTGGAAAGCCCACACCCACAAAAAGGATGCCCTGCATTTCTTACAGCTTGGTGAAGATAAACTTTGCACTGCATATGGAACTATGTGCAATGCAGCTCCCCATCAGGAGTAACCCAGTTTGGGCTTTGAAGAGCAAATATTCCGCTAGGAAGAACAACACCTCCGTTAAAAAAAACCCAAACCAAATTATTCCCATTATCCTGCTGACACCAGAGCCTGTCAGTCCAGGTAGGCCTGCTCCAGAGCTGCTGTTTATCCCCTCCTCAGCAGTTTAATTCCACAGGAGCAGCCTAATCCTCCTGCTTTGATCAGCTGCAGAGCTGCTTGTTTGGAACAGACGGATGCGCGGAGCCGTCACCGCCTGCAGTCACTCATCCCATGCAGCTCCAGCCTGCAAGTGAGCACCAGGCAGCACGAACAGAGCTGCCTTCCCTTCATTACAGACCAAGAATATTTGTAAATAAATAGATTGTGCAGCACACTTATTAAATAGGCCGTTTCTTATTAGGATATCTGAGCAGATAGTTTTTCTCCCACGCACTGAAGGAAAGCCCAGGAGATTGAATTTAAGGTCGTTGGGCAGAGGATTCTGGTCCTTGGGTGGATTCTGCTTCCTCTCTGCCTCATCTCAGAAACAGCTACAGGCTTTGCAACCCAACTGGGAACTTTCCTCCCCACCAACAAAAAATTCCCCCAAGAGTGATGAGCAAGAGCAGCACCGGATAAAACACAGAGAGCTGGCTCTCAGATGGCACACTCCCTGCTTTGTTTAGATTTCGAGTAGCTACTTGAGCCTTTGTTTTCAGTTCAAATAACCTCTTGTCACCTTCCACCACGGGAAACTGAAGATCTAGATAAATCAACTGTCCAAGGAAGCTCATGGAAATGCTATGCAAAGCAGAAAGAATTAGTGCTGCACAATCCAAGCGAAAAACAGCTGCACTGGAGTCAAACTAAAAATCCAGAAGTAGAACCCAGTATTAAAAAATATCAACAATGTCAGCCTTGAAAGATTAAAAACTGAATGACGATCCAACCCAAATCTGTATCCAGTGCCTTAAATAGAGAAGTTGTCAGCTCTGACCACACATAGCTCTCGAGCAACTAAGCATTGCACATGAAGCACTTCCTTATTTTTGCTAATTTCTGTAAATAAACTTAAAATTGGAAAACCAGAGGATTACAAAACACCAGTTCCCAAGCCCTCCAAGCCAATGGACTGGAAAAAGTAAAGACAAGAATGGGAAGAGAACTCAGTGGCAGTTTTCTCCATTCCGTTAACTATTTTCATCTGCCAAAAAATAATTAATTAAGATAATATCACTTCTTTGGGCTACAATTACAAGAAACTCCTAAAAGATGAAAACCTGTACTGACCTCAGATATTATTCTGAGAGGTTTGGTTTTACTTCCTCCATTTAAAAATCTCACAACAGCATAATCACGTGAGGACTGCAAGGTCTGACAGACATTTGCAAAAGAACTTGAGGAAGTTGTGAATTTAGCACTATGTCTAAGCTTATTCCCCTTCTTTTTTTAAAGTTTAGATTATTTCAAGTGGATCTCCTGCAAGTAGTATAAAGTAAAGATACAGCAACATTACAGCACCAGAAACTGAACACTCCATTCTCCAGACTATGCTCTCACAAAGAAGGTCATTTTCAAACTCCAACATGATCTTGGCTGAAGTAACTGCAAAATATTCAGAGAAAAGAGTGCAAGTAAAAAGTTTCACAGAAATCCTGACTTATTGCAACACATAGAATAAATCCTCCAGCAATATTTTAATTTTGCACTTCCAACACAATTCAGTATAGGAGTTAACAAAAATAAATCTTTAGGGTACCAGAAAGTTAAGGCAAACTTGAAGCTAAAATTTGGAAGAAACCATTCAGTATTAAAAAAAATTAAGAAGTTTGAAAGCACACAGTAACAACCACTATCTTGAAGTTCTTGTGCCACTTCCCCTTGCTACAGCAGAGAATCACTCATTTATCTGCTACTGCACGTGGGGCTTGTCCAGCAAAGGTAACAGAAAAAATGAGAGTTTGGCCAAGAGCCATAACGGCAACTCCCCAAAGGATCAGCAGAGCTGGGAAATTCAGAAGGCAGGAAAAGAATAATGAAATGACACAAGCCTCTTTTAACCACTCTACAGACAGAAACTGCACGTAAGTGAAAAATCTCAAATAGATGTTGAGCTAATTACGTACAGAACAGCACACAGTGCTGCAATTCCTCTTCCTTACTTGATAAAGCTTCCAAACATCTCAGAAAATAATTATCACACATGAGACCAGGCACCATGAGCCACATGCTACTGCTGAATGCAAAACAAGAGAGGGAAAATAAACCAAAACAAAACAAAAGGAAAACAGTGGCCGAGGTGGTAAGAGGGTGACAGAGCAGAAACATCTCTTCCCAAACTCACCCCATTGTGACCCATATAGCTCAGGAATCAAGAAATCACTCCCAAAATGGATGGAGATGGCAAAACCCTCTGGGCATGCCCTGCTGACCACACAAAAAGGATTCAATAAAATTGCCTCACATGTAGAAGACAGCAGAGTTGCTGCAATTAAGGTTTGCTGCCTTTGGTTTCCAGACAGCCAGTTAATATATCCCTGCAGGTTAGGTAAAGAGCCCAAAGCCTTTAAGCACTCACTGTGAAGGACTCATGTTACCACTGAAATACCAAACTAAAGGATTTGGCAACAGAGCCTTAATATATTATATTACCAAGAGCAGGGGGAACCTTCTCAGCTGGTGAAGAGTTCCTGCATCAGCAATCCCTGACTGACAGCTGGGCAGTACCAGCCTCCCTCTCCATGTCCCCAGGGAAATGAATTCTCTCTGTCTGATGACTAATTCATTACTTGAATTTGTGCTTGGGCAAGTCTAAGCCCAGATCAGGCACCTTCCAATGCTGGATTCCTCCTGAGCTGGAAGAACATCTGCTCCATCTCGAGTGCTACCACCACATCAACCCTGAACACCTGGAACTGAACCTGGAGGAGCTGCCTGAAAGGGAAACTGGTACAGATCAATTCTAGCTGGGCTGGATTTGCATCTCTACAACGGGAAGGGAAGATCTGAAAGCTCTTTTAAAAGTCAGGATGTTTGGAGCCTTTGAGGCTTGAGTTCAAAGTCCCATTTAACACCACTGGTAGCAAACTAATCTTCCCCTCCAAGAAGACCTGGATGCAGATAACACCAGAGCCAAAGGCACTGGGGGACAACAGTGCCCTGACGTCCATGGAAATGTGAGCCAGGCAGCAGGATTCCAGCCCTGACCAGCTCCTGGTTTCCAGGCTGCTCACAGATGAACCCTCCACTTCTCCCCTCGCTCCTTCCCTTTCCAAGGCCTCACCACAAAAAAGACATCTGCTGAAGGGAACAGCAAAAAAGCTGTGGCAAGCTCCCTGTGGCTGAGATATTGCTAAAACTCACACCTGATGCACGGGGTATTTTTGCAGGACCTGAAGTGCTGACCAGAACCAGCAGTCACTTTTCAGCAGGATCAGGACAGCAGATGGGGCTGGTCAGGTGTGGTGAGCTCTTCAAGCTCAGCATCCTGTCTCTTTCCTCTCTGCTTCCAACTGCTCAAAATTTCATTCACAATCTAGATTTCACTGGCTTATCCTTTGAAACATGAAGCTGTAATAAACAAGTCTTATTGGTGTTGTATTAATTAAATCCACACCATAAATGACTGTTGTGTCAGGATCATCACCTACAGCATCCAAAATGCAATCCCTATATACACAATTTTCACCTATGAGCACAATTTAATCCAGTTTGATCACAGACAAGCAAAAGGTATTTTGATTTTTCCCTTTCCTCCGTCCTCCCTGGGAAGGTTTCTTGTCTCTAGATGACAGTGGACTGCAATCTCCTAAAGGCTTCAAAAGCACATGAAACTTCCAAAAGTTGTTTTCCTGCACCTGTGTTCACCAAGGTGCAGGCAGAACCAAGTCTTGACTCAGGTTTCTGATGGAGAAGTGTGTTCTCCTGTGGCTGGGCAGGAGAGAAAGGGAACCTTTGCCTTGGACTGCTGCAGAGCTCAAGGACCATGAAACAACATGGAATGCCATATCAGGCTCTCAGATTATTTCTCTCCTTGCCTTCTAATTGCTGCTTCTGATTAGGGCAGACAAAGTCACACCAAAACACTGAAGTAGGAGCCAAACTCCATTAAGCTATTTAGAGAATTCACTTTATAAGTCCATCAGCCAATTCTGTTCATTATTACCCCATTTTACTGCCTCGCCTGTGACTCACTCCTACAGCTGAGCCCATAAAGAACCTGGGTTCACTGGCAGCAACCACACCATCCATGCTGCTGATGCCCTGACACACAGCATTCAAAACAAAGGAATTCACAACAAATTCATACACAAACAATCAAGAAGCTGGAACGGGAGAGAGTGAAAATCAAAACTGAGGGTTTAGACCAGCAGTGCCCATTTTTCCCCTCCAGCTGCCCCATGACTGACAAGCAGAGAGGTTGGCACTGAACTCTCTGTGCAGGGATGGGATCCCAGCAAGGAGGTTCCAGAATAGCAGCCTTGGCCACAGGTCAGAACAGGTCTGCAGCTGTGGCACAAGACAGATCCCAAGTTATCAGCTCATCCGCACCGATCAGTGCAGCTCCTCTGCACTTTGCCCCACAAAGACATTAGGAGCATTTATAAAAGCATGCAAAAGCAATTACAGTAAAAATAAAACCAAGGTTATAAACACTGTCTGGATGCCAAATTTGCCTCTTTTTCTATTTAGAGCTGGCATTTCAGCATGCAGAAAATTCTCACTCCCCCTCTGAAACGTGCGCCTGGGGCTCTATAGCACATGCAAAATAAATTGCATTTATATTGGTATTTATATTCCCCTCTTCTCGACCACACTGCCTTGCCTCTCTTGTTTAGTCAAATAGCCTGCCAGCTTCTCATCAAGAAGTAGAAATTGGTTTTCCATCTCCTAGGAGATAAACAAGGCTTCCCCTCTGCAGAGGGGAAGTGGAGCTGCTGAGTGCACAATTCGAGAAGAGTCAGTGCCCAAAAGGGCTTTGCACCCTGCCAGTGATGGCTGTGCCCTCTGTGATCCCAGTCACCACCCTGGACAGAGAAAAACCACTTTAAAAAGTAAATTTAAGTATTTTTGTGCAGTTTTCTTTGTGATTTTTAGTTAAACATAGACAACTGTGACTCATGGTGCTGCTGCCTTACAACTAAGGGATTTTATGTACTCTTGTCATACCAGAGGTTAGCAAAATATGCTTTATACCTCTCCATGGTTTTCCAAAAAGAACTGAACTACAGGATCAGACTTTCACACTTAGTCTGTACTAATTCAGGGAAAAAAGGTTACCACACCCAACAAAAGCAGCAAAAACAATCTAAAATATCTTAATTACATGGCCATGTAATAAATAGAATAATACAGAAATTTTTGAAGTAATTTTTTTAACAGTGGCTTTGTAAAACCAAGATGCTGCAGTTTGAAGCTGTAACTAAAGTTAAAGATTATGAATTCACAAAAAGCACATTTAAAATTAATTTATTATCTGTCAATTTGTAAGTCTACAGATACAGTGTTTAAAGAAAAAAACAAACAACACAGGTGAAATATGCAACTAGCTTTCATTTTTAGTTCAGAAATCAGGAAAGACACGTCACCAGGACTGGGCTGAGTTTTCACCACATTGCTGCTAATTGTAAAATTACTTCATCAAAGAGACAAACCTTCTCATGTTGAGAGAGCAATTGTGCAATAGTCTCTTCCAGCAAATTAAGAGAACACAAAGGACCACTCTAGGAGGAGGGACAGCTCTGGTCCTCCACCACATCACACAGAGATGCCACCACTCCATGGCCATTGGCAGGCTGGCCATTTTTCTGAGGCATCTCACAAGCAGCTGTGATGTAGAAGAGTGAGATCTCCTCCTTCCAGGGACACTCTGCTCATTCCCTTGCCCACACCATGCATTTTTAAAAAGAGAGAGAAACCAATCAAACGTAATTCATGTTGCATTATTCACTGAGTAGCCACAGTCCCATCCAAAATTCTTAATTGTCTAATAATTCAAGTCACCTATATCAAACACAGCACCAAAGGAATGACTGGAAAGCCAGGGGCTGCCTCACACACACACACAATAAATCTTGCTGTTAGGATGTCTAGTGAAGGCTTTTTTTTTGAAACAAAGCAATAAATACAGGCCCCTCTTGCATAAACATGTGCAGTGCTCTCCGTGTGTACAGCCACTGTGCTGCCTGATGTCTCACTGCTGTCTCAGGAGTGCTGGCTGTCAGACTTCCAGCTTTGCAAATCTACCTTCCAACCCTTGAGTTCTGACCATTAACATGAAACCTGGCACATTCCAGCTAAATTACAAGCACTGTTAATTCCTCTAACCACAGACTAGCATCTTAATGTATGGGAAGGCAAATGCAGGAAGGAAAAAGAAGTTAAAAAAAAAAAAAAAAGGCACAGCTGAGCATTTGTGATGATGCTCACCTACCCTACACACATCATTGAGGAACCATCTACACCTGTTCTGCAGACCTGCCAGAGAAACCTGTCTCTAGGTCCAGACCTTTCCTGTGGGCCAGGTCCAGCTTCCACTGTTACCTCCTGCACTACAGCCAGCTCTTGGATCATCCCAGGTTTATTCAATCAATACCAAAGGATGCTGAAATAAAGGAAAAAATTGCAGAGCAAAATGGTGAAGGGAGGCTGAGGTCACTGGGTTTGTTCAGCCTGGAGAAAAGGACACTCAGCACAGTCTGCAACTTCCTCATGAGGGGAGGAGAAGGGCAGACACTGATCTCTGCCCTCTGGTGCCCAGTGGCAGGGAGGGAATGGCCTGAAGCTGTGTCAGGGCAGGTTTAAGTTGGGGATCAGGAAAAGGTTCTTCATCCAGAGGGTGGCTGGGCACTGGCACAGGCTCCCCACAGGAGTGGGCACAGCACCAAGCCTGACAGAGCCCAAGGAACATTTGGACAGTGCTCTTGGGAACACGGTGTGACTCTTGGGGATGGTTCTGTGCAGGGATAAGAGTTGGGACTCCAGGATCCTTGTGGATCCCTTCCAACTCAGAATCATCTATGATTCACTTAACTGCCTGCTCCTAAGCCTTGAGCCTGTTCTTTGGTACACTCAGCACTCAAGTTCTTCACACAACGTGAATGCATCAGAGCAGTGTGAGCTGCTGCTGAAGTTACACAGAACACAGCACAGAGCAGAGGAAAAGCCTTGCTCAGCAGCAACACGAGTTTGCAGGCTTGGGCACACAGATGAAGCAGAGAATCAGCCAGGAGCTGGCCATGGGGCAAATGGAAAGGGTGAGGAAGCCCAGCATTTCCACTGACCACAGTCACAAGCTTCCTTCATTAAAGGAATGGTGATCAACCGGCTAAACCACCTGCCCCCCATGACCTTCTTGGTTACCCTGCATGGTCTCACACCACCCTAAGAGCCCCAGGGAGGCTCCCACTGGCTCCAGGGGACTTTCTGAAACAAGTGGTTTATAAAAACTCAAAGAGTTCACAGCATCTGCAGGCAGGACAGGACCCTGAGCACACCAGCAGGCGCTGAATGTACTCTCAAATCACAACTTGAGAACCTGTGGTCTACAGGACAGTAATGACATCAAACCCTGTATTGGCTGGCTGCCTCCACAATCAAAAAGTCACTTTCAATCACTCAATCACTACTCATTAGCCGGGGACAGACTTTCTAGCAAAGCCTGTTGTGTCAGGACAGGGGGTAATGGTTTTAAACTGAAAGAGGGTCAGTTTAGATTACATATATACTACATGTATTTTTTTACAGTGAGGGTGGGGAGGCCCTGGCACAGGTTGCTCAGAGAAGCTGTGGCTGCCCCAGCCCTGAAAGTGTTCAAGGCCAGGCTGGACAGGGCTTGGAGCAACCTGGTTTAGTGGAAGGTGCCTCTGCCCATGGCAGGAGGGCTGGACTAGATGACCTTTCTAGGTCCCTTCTAACCCAAAGCACTCTCTGATTTCATTCTGTGACTCCAGCTCTGTACCTGACGTCACCTTTATTCCACATCCACGTTACACTCATCACTGGTTAAGCCCAATTTGGCCTCTTGATGCTGATCACCTCAGAGGAAGTCACTGTACCAGCAGTGTGGGTGGCTGTGAGCTGCTCTCAGTGGCAGGGCTTGGTACAAAGCAGTCTCTGTGCTGGCTTGCTGGGAGCACTGAACCGCTCCTGACAGCAGAATGACTTTCACACGAACACACGGTACTCCACGTTTCCACACAGGCATCTGTGCTCCAAATATTTGAGTGAGCATCCAGCTGTTCTCTCTGGACCCTTCTCCAACCACATGCACTGTTTACCTTTCAAATCTTATTGCTCCAGGGGAAGAAAAACCAGACATCATCTCCTCCTCGAAATGCTGGTAGGCAGCCAAGTTCTCCTCCTGTCCACCGTTTGCACACTCTGGGAGCTAAGGCTTTCCACAAGCCCAATAACCTATTTTTCTACAGCTAATCCAATACCTGCCATCAGGTCTCCAACTGAGAAGAGGATTGTCATGGGATTTTTTTTTTATTTTTTATTTTACATACTAATTATAAATACAAAGGCCTCCAGACTGAATTACAGCCTACACAGAATCAAGGACCACCAACCCCCATGTCCTCACGGGTGTGTGACAACACACTGAAATAAAGACAAAGCATTAATCTCTTTGTGGCTGCTTCTGATGTGCAGCACTTCTGTTGAAGACTCTTTTAAGCCTTAAGCATTCCCATGTAAACAAAACCTCAACCCGCTACAAAGTAAGCTTGTGCAATTGGAAATAAATGTTTATTTTGAAATAAAAAGAAGGCATCTGCATATATACAGACAAATCATAAGCCTTTGATCAACCCTACAAAGCATGTCTGCATATAACAAAAACTGTCAGGCTCATAACTTCCTTTGGAAAGAAAAATAATGTGATGTCCCACACCCTGCTTATTCACCAAGATTATTTCTCCCCCTAAAGAATACTACTTTGTTTATTCAGTAACACAAACCCAAACTAAAGATCTGTAGCTGTCAGTTAACGGGGCAAGTGCTTTACAAATGAAAGCAGAAACAAGGGTGGAATAACACGGGACACACTGCCAGTGCTGGCACTCTCAGAATGGCCCAAACTTGTATCTCTTGCTTTCCTAATCCATCATGAGTAAACAGGTGACCACAAAGATTACAGGCACCAGCAGAGATCTGTCACCACTAAAGCTTTCCCCCTACCAATCAATGTTACTTTAACACCACCTCTTACTTTTGGGTTTGAATTCTACCTCAGAGCACCCATACTCCCCACTCCTACCCCGTTCCACCATTCCATCCCCACAGAACCAGTGTGATCCTTGTTTGCAAGGTGCCACTGGGATTCAGGATTGGGGTTAAGTAATCTCCACAATAAGAGGATACAACAGGACGCTTCTGTATCATCTGACATCACAACAATGAGGTTTGTTTACACAAGCATTAAAGGGAGGTCAGATTTAAATATCTGAAAGGCAAATATTCTAGGAAGCAACATTTAGAGTGGCCCCTGTCCATTGGAGCAGATAATCAGGATGAATAATTTACAGCTGCACTTTGGTGTCCACGGCAGCCGAGAGGAGGAGCAGCACTGTGAGGAGCTTGGGGAGATGCCAACACATCTGCTCACCAAGTGGAATAATCAGGAGCACTCCGAGCAAGAGTGGTCCAGTAACCTGTTTTACTTAGGTTACAAGTGGAACAGGAAGCAGCAGGAGGACAAGGAATAAAAAAAAATAATAAAAAAAATCAGCATGCTCCCAGTGAGGTCAGGATTTCATGCTTTTGCAGTGCTGCATATTCTGCCTCAGAGGATAACAGAGCTAAACTCGGGTTTCCCCTCTAAATCATCACAGATTATTGCTAAAGGTATCTTAGGGTGAAGAAAGGGTGCCTGATTTGGCACACTTGCATGCAGGGACTTGGGCTGTGAAGGAGATCCTGGGAGCAGCATCCGCTCATCCCAACTGCTCCAGCAACAGTGAGCAGAATGCAACAAACAGCCAACAAAGCAAACATGCTCCAAAGAACTCTCCAGAAAGCCAAGCAAGTCTCATGGTACAGCTGGGAATTCAGCTTCATCTGATACCTTCTCCAGTGATGTGCACGGGATTGAATTAACAGGCTGAATGCTAATTTAGTACAGATGTTGCTCAGGTGGAAGGATGGTGCAGGTTTCATCAGGGGATTGCCTTGTAAAAAGATGAGGAGCATCTGGAGGAATAACACTGGCGTGTAAAATCTGTCATTACAAAGGAGACAGATGGATTAAAAAAAAAAAGTATCTTTGGACAGATTAAAGAAATCCATGTGTACAGCTAGGAACTGCCAAAAAAGACATGCTACAGTCTGGAGTAACTCTCATGAAACTCAGGGAGCCACAGCACCTTGAAATTGTGTGAGGGGACAGCCATAAACAACCTCCTCCTACCACACAGCCTTGATAGGTTTTGCTTACTCACTTCTAAGAGGTTTTTGTTAAAATCAGTATCTGTTCATTACCCAAAACCGGGAAGAGGCAGACAGACATAGGTGTGATTCAATGTAGCACAGTGAGAAGGGTCACCACATTCCCACACAATAAACTGCACAGTTTAGAGCCAAGATCCTCTGCCCAGCAGCACTTTGTCCACTAAAGCAGCACAAGCAACCATCCCTTGCAGAACTTGAGTCATTCTGAAGTTAGGTTTGTTTACCCATCCACAAACAGAAAATGCCTAAATACAAACCCAAAGAAAGCTATTCCTGATGGATGGTTCACCTATTACCTGCCTTGCCTATTATTTCCAACATACCTTGGTTGGGTAGCGCTTTTTTTCATTGTTTTAAAGAACTTCCAAAGTGCTTTCAGCATCCTGCTAAGCAATAGGAAGCACTTATGTCTACACTCAAATTTCACTGACTGACACAGAAAGCAGCCTGCAGCAGAAATCCAAGAAATTCATTCACAAATGCCAGATCACACATCCAGCCGAGCAGAATAAGAGCCAGGAACAGCCTCAGCTTTGCAGTACAAAACTCCCTTGTCCTCACAATCCAATATATTATCCAAAGATTAGCTTACAATTCATGCAAGGTAAATCAAAGCCAACTCTGGAGCTCTGCAGCGTGCCTGTGATCAACTAGATCAATTAGCAAATGGATTTTAGTTAGACCAGTCTAAAATGAGATTACATTAGGCTCATACTGGGAGGCTGGGTTTCAGTAGCACAGCCCTGGAGTTTCTGTGCTAAGCTCAAAATAACACAGAAGTATCCATTGCAAAATCCATATTAAACTGGGAACATGCAGGCCAACAGCCAGCCCCTGACAATAGCTACTACATTCCCTCCCAAAATGCAAGGAACTTGCTCCATCTCCTCTGATAAGGACTAGAGGACTGTTTTGGGCACGGTTTGTGTGCAGTCATGTACTAAACCTGGCCTAAAGTTTCTATGAACAAAGGCAGAAGGACTGAAAAAAGAGAAGGATGTAAGCAACAGGTACGGAGAAACGTTGATCCATTTGCAGCACAAAAGGTGAAGGGATTGGTGTAACTGCTCTCCACTTAAGGGTGGGTCAGGCAGACAGACTTGAACAGGAGTGGTTCAAAACAGTTTGGATTGTATTCTCTACAGTACAGAGGAAAAGACCAAACCCCTCCAAAAAAGAACAGAACATTGTTCAACTGACAGAATCTGTCTTAAGTCATTGCTTTCCTTTTGTTGAGGTTTTTAAAGCATCAAAGGGGGCAGAAGCACAAGTTAAAATTTGTAAAAGAGCATAAATATAATATTATATCATTTTATTCTTCACCTCCTCTTGCTTTGGCAAGGATGTTTGCACTAAAACATCACAGCATATTACAGAACACCACTGTATCACAGGAATTGCAAATAAAGACATCAAAATGCTGAATTATAACACTTTACAACTAGCAACTCGAGCCCACCTTGAAATCCTAGATATCCCTAAGCAAGCCCAGGAAGTCACATTCCAACATCAGACTACAAAGTTCCATTAGCACAGACACCATTTGCTCACATTGTCAATAATAAACCAATGGAGAGAAGAGAGGAAAAAAAAGTCTTAGAATTGCTCCAGTCTCCCATAAAAATAATTATGGATTTTCAATAATATTGGTAAATTGTTTTTTAAAGTTAATATAGTCAGTTTGGCCTACACAGAAAACTTCAGTTCCTCTTAGTCTTATGCTGCTGGGGAGAAAGGTTTGTGGATGGGTTTTATGCAATTTTGCTACTCAAAATAATAAAGCAAGACTTTCCTCTTTGTGTACGTTGAGTTTTCCAAAGATAACCACAGAATCCACAGATTTTTGATTCTAGGACTATGATCTTTAGAAACCCAGTTCTAGGATCTGCACTTTAGAGAAAAGTGTGATTCATTTAACAAAATTAGCAGGATGAGTTGAGTGAGCCACTAAGTGTCAGGTTAAACCTAAAAATTGCACCTGCCTGAGCATTGCTTCCACAAAGTTTTCAGCATGGCATGCACCTCTGAAGAGTTTAAGGACAGACTGCCCCATCCCACACACACTCTCTTAACCTATTAATTATTGCAGCTCTGGTTTTAAAATTCTAATCAAAGAGCAGGTGGAGTAGAGTTTTTTTTTTTAAATCACATTATATTAACTATGTCACACCTCATTTCCCAGTTCTAATCAACAAAAGGAAAGTAATTAATGACCTAATATGAGTGACCAGCATTACTGATGTTAGACAACTGACTACACCAGGAGCAGCACTTGTTCTCCTGCTCTGAAAATATGCAGGAATCCCAGAGTCATGTTCAGAAATTAGTAAAATTAACTCTGCAATCAAAGTGAAAATAATAAAGGTAAGGAGGATATAAAGCAGTTGGAAATTCACATGAAGGGCAAGAAAGTAAGGAGTGAAGCAAGACAGAGGCAAAAACTCTTCAGTGTTTTAAGGACAACAAAAGGAAGAAAGATACAGAAAGTAAAAAACGCCATTAAGAAATCCTGCACAGATCATCACTTAATTAAACAAACCATTCAAAATGCAGTGAGCTTAAAACCAAACACCTTGCTAGAATAATCTGGAGTAGTCAGAGGCAACAAACACATGCAAACAAGAAGATATACTCATGTCCACATAGGAGAGGCAGCACAGCAGTCAGGGAGGACACAGAACAAAAGGATGAGACTCCTCCAACTCAAATCACCAGTGACAAACCAGGACCCAGTGTCTCTCCAGCACAGCTATCTCCCAGAGTGGCTGGCTCTCACAGGAAAACAAAGCTCTATTCTCAAGCAATGAAGAAAATACTTCCACCACTGAATGACCTTATAAGCAAGAGGAATCCAGCTGTTGCTGTCTCAAACTATACAAAGACATTTATTGTCCCAATGAAAGAGGACAAAGAGTTCTAACAATCAAAAATAGCATGCAGGCTGTGAAACGCCAGGCATTTGCCCATCAGGATATTAAGTTTACCAATTTAGGAGGACTGAGGACAGAAAAGTAGCAGGACTACGTGTCCAGCACCCAGTGCCAAGAAAAACACAACTGTGGGTTACAATTTGCTTACCTTCTATAGAAGGGGCCTGGTCCACAGCCGCATATAGCATCTCTTTCAAAGCCTGCAAGGGAGAGGCAGAGAACAAGGAACACAGTTAGTATTAAAAGAGAAAAAAAAAATGACACTGTTTAGCTATGCCTGTTTGAAAACAAAAGCAATTAAAGCCCTTTTATCCTGCAGACTGGCACAGAAAGCTGTGGTGCGTGATGTCAAGGCTATCACACGTATTTCTGTTCACAAGTGAAACAGGTTCATGTTTACTGACTGCTTTGTCTGAAGCCTGTTATCTTATTAATCTATAGAGTTTATTCCAACTGTACATTTCAACATCTTCCTTTGGAAAAACGTTTCCCATTTGGTAGGATGCTAAAGGCTTTACATTTGAAAAGATGAAGAAACAACAACAAAACCTGAAGTGTTGCGTGACACGGAGGAGTTTGTCAAGGCAAACGGAGGAAAAGCAGCCTCGGGGATTTCTCATCACTGTTACATAGGATCACCAAAATACACACACATCCTAAAAGCTGAAGACAACATGATGAAGGAGATTAGGGAAGCGAGGGTGATGGCCTTCTCTAGAGGTGGGAGCTGAAGGGCAACACGAACACCAGCCAGGATTGTTAACCAGGTTTCAGGTCCTGAAGGCACCATGAGCTGCCTCCCAGAGAGCAGCAACTCACCCACACGAGAGGAGCAGAGCAGCAGCAGGTCCAGGAGGCAAGGGGGACCTACAGATACACACAGAGCACCCCTGGCAGTCACCCCTCCATCACCAGAGCCACGAGGGAGGCACCACATCCCAAACCTCATCACTTGCAGCTCCTTTCTGGAAGGCCTCTTTCCAGGCAGTTGTCAAGGTGCTGGTATTACTCCAGGCACAGATTAAAGATTTGCTTGCTCACATCCACAAAAACTAAATTCAGATTAATGACTGAAGGAATGAGGAGAGTTCAGGGGGGTCGCAATGATGATCAGAGGGTTGGAGCATCCCTGCTATGGAGACAGGATAAGAGAGCTGGGGGTGTTCAGCCTGGAGAAGAGAAGGCTCCAGGGAGACCTCAGAGCCCCTTCCTGTGCCTAAAGAGGCTCCAGGAGAGCTGGAGAGGGACTTTGGACAATGGCCAGGAATGACAGGACAAGGGGAAATGGATTCAAACTGACAAAGAGCAGGTTTGAATTAAATATTAGGAAAAAAATTCTTCCCTGTGAGGGTGAGGAGGCCCTGGCACAGCTTGCCCTGAGAAGTTGTGGCTGCCCCATCCCTGGCAGTGTTCAAGGCCAGGTTGGACAGGCCTTGGAGCAACCTGGTCTAGTGGAAGGTGTCCCTGCCCATGGCAGGGAGTTGGAACTCCATGATCTTTAAAGTCCCCTCCAACCCAAAATGTTCTAGGATTCTACAAATAACTTGAACCATAATTTTGGAACTAGAAGCCACTAGAAGGACCCATTCCTAGTGCAAGGTGATTTGTTTACACACACCTCACATCTTAATGCCCACACTGAACGTGAGTACCCTCCTCCACCACCACAAAAACTGATTTTATTCCCTCACTTTTGAGCCCAGAGAAATCTAACACAAGAAATGTCATTTGGGTCTTGTTAGCTCCTGTCTATTCTGCCTGATTCCAAACATATCCCATACTTCAATAATCCTGAAAGACAGCAGAAGCAGAGGTGTGTGTCACAGCACCCCAGGACAAAACCTCCCAGCCTAAATCCCCCAACACCCTCAAGGTAAAAAGCACCAGCTCAGCAGCTGGGAACTGAGCACTGTTGTAACACAGTGGTTACAATCCTGTTAGGTAAACACAAGGTCTAAAGGACAGCTCTGTTTATCACAAGATATCCAAGGTGGCAGCTCTGGCATCTCTCAAAGGTCTGGCTCCTGAGTCCACAGAGGTCTCCACAAAGGTCACTTGCATAATTGTTTTCCCAATGATCCTCATTCCAGCAGCACAGCTCTCCTCTACTCTTGGTGCTTTTCTAGAATTCCTCAGGAACACTGGCCACTTCAATCCCTTCCCCCCATGACTCACTGGTCAGCAGCACATGATCTGCCTCTGCACACCAAGTGGTCAAAAAGTCTTCTTCCTTTTCCATCCCACTCATCATCCTCACCTACCTGTAACTTTTTCCATGAACCACAACCACATGGCACAGGACAAACAAACCAGAAGAGACAGCACATTGAAAGTCACTGTAGTAACAATTCATCTCTTCACCCACCCAGAGATAAACCCGCTGCAATCCCTACCTCTGGTTTTATCAGTCATTTTTAAAAAAAACAAATTAAAAAGGACAACATTGACAGTCCTGCACTAAACAATCCTGAAAGCTGAAGGTGTCAGTCGTCCCACAGACCTCTCCCCGTGCAGACTGACATAGCACAATCTGGCAGCTGCAGGGCAGCAGATTTTGTTACTGCTTTCCTGACCTATATAAGTAAACCAATAACCTGAAAGTGAAAGACTCAGTGCTCCTTCACACCTAAACTATTTAGTCCTCTGGATTACAGAATTTTAGAACTGATCGTTTACAGAAGTTATCCATCACTGTCAGTGTGAAACACTTAAGAATTACTCTTTCTGCCCTCAAACTAGCCAAAATGGGTTATTTCCTTGCTTTAGACTGTGCCAGTGCTACACCCTGCACCCACAATAAACTTGTGTAAATACCTATGAGAGAACAAAAAAAAAAGGCAAAAAGAAAACACCTGAAAATGCAACCATCAAACCTTAACAGTGAAAAAAATCAGGGACAAAAACCTTAAAACACTCAGAAAAAAACCCCACTCTTTTAAAGGAGTCTTTCAAACCACTTATGCTCCTCGAAGCCCGTCCGCTAACAGCCCGAAGGACAAATAGTGAAATAGCACAACAGATTTGTGTCAGGAGGTGGCAAGCCTGGGTGTGAACTGCCTATCATGAAGCTGGGTTTGACGAGCAGAATTGGCCACCTCCCAAAAAACTGAAAGCCTGTTTCTGCAAGAGAGATTCTGAAGGCAAGCAGGCAACCTCAGCTAGCAGTTTCCTCTACCCCCCACCTACTTCCTGCTGCAGGTGGTGTCTGGGAGAAATGATGCCTGAAACTTAGCAAGCTGTTTCTCTTCTCCAGCAGAAAAAGGACTGAAAACCTGGGGTCTCCCTCAAAGGGAAGGGAGGTCACCTGCTCACACCTTCACCCATCTCTCCCACGAACTTTGCACCTTTAATAACTGTTCTGCTCCTTCTCCCTGCCCAGTTGCTGCGATTTCAAAGGTATTATGTACCCTTTCTATAAAAATACCATGAGACTTCTGCAGATAAACAAATTCAGGCCAGATTAACTGCAACCAAACAGCCATCTGGCAACTGTACAACTGAGTTGTACAGTTCCGTCAGATGGACGTGCAGACACACACTTACATTTAAAAATCTGAGCAGGCAGAGCAATCCAGAGAGGGACACAAGAGCAAAGGAACCCAGGAGGGTTTGTGGGTAAACAGAGGACTAAAAACCCCACAATTTCACTGCATCAAAAATGAACATTACATGCAGCAGAGCAGACTCTCAGCCTCCCAAAAAAACAGCATCAGCTGAAACTCGTGCAAGAGTTACCTGAATTTGTTCAGTACTGGCTATGTGGGGATGAGAATTCAGTTGTCTGACACAAAAAGTTGGGATTTTGTTTGTTTTCATATTTTCCTGTTTTCCATTTTCCCTGTTTTCCTATTTTTCCAAAGGAACTGAAGGATAAATGAATGACCCAAAACTTTCAAGGCAAAAAGTGCACTGAAGCAGTGCATAGCACAGCTACAGTTTAACAGGCTAGGAAAATGTGACTCACTTTACAGAAGAAAAGACACTGCCAGATCCCCTAAAACAAGGTGAGCAAACCCCTTCACTGCTGCTGCCAGGGTGAGGCACATCCACATCATTTCTTGCAATCTTCAGAATGGAAATTGGAAATGGAAAGCCAAATCAAGTCAATCAAGGTTTGTGTAAAGCTCCACGTTAATGTTGGCTCAGTCATGGTAAATGTCTTTGGGAAAAGCTGAATGAAGCAAAAATAGCATTCATTGCCATTTTTCCTCTTTTCTCTAAGCCAAGTGCTCCTTCTCAAAAAGCAGATGTACAGTAATGGTCACTGCAGAGCTTTGGCTGAAAGAAAATAAGAATCTAAGTCACACCTATCAAAATAAATCTTACTTTTGCCTGTTCAAAGAAAATGAATGGATTTTTGTCTCCCTAAAGCTCTCACACTGACTACCAGCCCTAAGCCTGGGCAACTTCCATACTTCCTACAAGCACACTTAGAATACATGAACTGATTATTTTTGGAGGGAAAGATCTTGTTAATGGTAAGAAGTTTTGAGGACTGTCAATTGCTAAAGACCTGAAAGTGAAACTACATTTTAAGGTATTGAAAATACAATAACCCAGGTCTGCTTGCTCCAAATCCCATCCAAGAATCTCCCAGGTTACCTGGGTCCTGCCACACTCCAGGAATCACCTGCTCTCCAATGGAAATAACTAAAAACACCAGAGCAGAAAATGAAAATGAGGGCATGTAAGCTTTATGATACAGAATGACTTAAACAAAGCAATTTCTGCATCATCTTTTAGTCCTTTCATGGGGAACAGCTTCAAACTGAAAAAGAGCAGGGTTAGATAGATATCAGGCAAAAAGTCTTCCCTGAGGGTGGGGAGGCCCTGGCACAGGTTGTCCAGAGGAGCTGTGGCTGCCCCATCCCTGGGAGTGTCCAAGGCCAGGATGGATGGATGGAGCTTGGAGCAGCCTGGGATAATGGAAGGTGTCAAGATGATCTTTAAAGTTCCTTCCAACAGAATTCTGTGATCTTGAACGTGACCTCCTGGAAACAGGAAGAACCTTTTTCAGAGTTAAAAACCTACCCAGGAAGATCTCTCACTCTGAAAAGGCGCTTCTTCTTTAATTAAGAAGGAAAAGATATAAACTGTGAGGTGAAGAAACATTGTGACACTATTAAACATACAAATAATGTTTTAAAATGTTACTGTGACACCTTCGGTGAGCAGCACTGCACACAGGCAGCCTTTAACCTCACATTTGCTAATCAACACCTGGGAATTTTTCTGGACAAAGGAGGGCTGGGTACTTTCTGCCTCAGGTATAATCAACAAGTAAACCGAGGTAGTGCTGAGCTTTTATGCACTGCACCCACACGACCACCAGTTAGTGAATAATAAATATCAGGCTATTCCATCACTGTAATATGCATGAGCAGGAGGCTGACTCACATCCAGCCAGCTGCAACAAGGCAAACAAAGAGTTTGGAAGTTATTGCTGAAAGGGAGGGCGAGGTTTGTGTTTTCCTTCACTCCACATTAAGCTGTCTATCCACGAGGAGATTACTTGTGATTAGAAAGAGTAACAACTTGAAGGAAGTTTTTTACTGAAATTTACGTTTTAAACAGGGATGGAGGAAGGGAGAATGACATAATAACACTGCCCTAGTTAAAACAGCTGAAAATTAACCTGCCATAATGAAAACAGTGGCCGATGAGCAGCAGAGCTCTTCACACATTAATCAAGGTGTCGTGGTTCACTGGGTCTCCTTGCCCTCCCTCCACAGCTGTTTGCTCAGCACGCAGCCAAATCTTTCACCTTTTGATTTCTCCCTTGCCTTCCCCTCCAAACCTGCTCTTAGGAAGATATCCAAGTTTTCTGTTTCCAGGAACAGAAGACAACTCTCACAGGGATAACCCATCAGAGTCACGATGCAGAGCTAAGCTGGCCCTTTATTTTATCAAGACAATGGTTTTCCTCCTCCTCGAAGAGTGCTGGCATTATTTGGCCATCTAGCTCTCCCCATAACTCAAGGAGATCACAACATTGTTGTAAAGCCAAATCCAACGGCAGTTTTTATTTAAACATCCTTTCCTCTGCAGTCAGGTAAAGGAAAACAAAGGAAGAGTGAAAAGGGCAGATATAAACTTTTCAAGCTCGACATTATAACAAAGCAAGCTATGATAAGTGTGGTTTCCCTTGTAATTGCAGACAGATTAATAGGGATAGCACAAATAAATTGCTATTATAGTCCTAGGGAGAAAATACAGGCCCTCAAACAATAACAAATGTTGCACGGTTTTGACTGAGTCAATCATTCAAGAAGTTTTGCTGATCACGGCTGTCCTATAATCAGCTTTCCGTTGTCTAGATTTAATTATTACTTGTGGGAAAGACACCGCTGGCACCTGCCACTTTTACTGCTGACGCTGAAATAGGAAATGGTTTTACTACAAATAACCACCTCCAGCTCCGTCCAGTTAAACCCCAGCCCAGCACCGGTGTGATAAATCTGAAACGAAGCAATCACCGTGACCTTTAGCAGGCTGGCGTGATAAAGCCCGAAAAAAGCTGTATTCTGCAGATAATTCCTGATTAATGCAGCAGAACTTGGTGCAAATAGTGCTCATAAACGCCCCGACTCGAGTGTGAAACAGCGAGATGCAGAGCCTTACTTAAAAATGATCATAAAACGGGAGTTGCTGGGGGTTTGATGCCTTGTTTTGGGGGGGGAT
>VZTZ01009883.1:85957-96154 GCA_013400955.1 Drymodes brunneopygia | reverse complement strand
GAGGATGGGAAGGGATGGAATAGGATGAGAAAGGGGATGGTGATGAGATAGGGATGAGATGGGACAGGGAGGGAATGGGAAAGGGATGAACTGAGAAGGGAATGGATTTAGATGGGATAGATGGGATTAGATGGGACAGGATGAGATCAGCATACGATGGGATGTGGGTGGGATGTGATGGAAAGGGAATGGGGTGAAGATGAGATGAAACAGGAAGGGGGGGGGGAGGGAAGAAGTGTAGCAGGGAGAGTGGTGCACATGGGGGAAAAGAAGTGACAGGATGGGGAGGGATCAAGGAGAGGAAGGACAGAGAACAGGGATGGAGATGGGGGAAAAGAGCAGGAGAAAGTGCAGGAAAGAGTAAGAGTAAGGATTGAGGGAGGAGGGAAGCTGGGCTGACAGGCCAGAAAAGACCAGGAGAAAAGGGAAGGAAAGAGAAGAGGGGGAAAGAAAGGGAAAATTCTCCAAAAGTTGTGTGATCTCCACCACCTTTGCCCTTGCACTGCACATCCAGGCTGGGACAGGGGGATCAGGGACTCCAGGGCAGCTCTTGGAGCAAACCCACCTGCACAGGGCCACGGCTGCCCTGGAATACAGACATGCCTGGGGCTGGGGGTTTGGTACCCACTGGGTCATGGCCTGAGAGACCAAACTGGAGCCAGTCAGAGTGGAGCTACAACCCTTGCTTATCCCAAGGATTCTCAGTGGCCCTAACCCTGCCCCTCCCCAATTCCTTGATTAATTTTAGTTTCCTTCAAGCCCCCCAACCTTCGGCACAACTTTAGGTGAGTTTTCAGCTGTTTCCCACCCTCGCAGCGCCGACCCCATCCCTCGGCGCCGCATCGTCCCTCCCCGGCAGCAGCAGCAGCAGCGGCAGCTGGAGCATCGCTCCCCGTGGCACCCGCAGAGCTCGTTCGCTGCGGAGATTTACGGGGGTCCTGTCGCAGGCCCGGCGCGATCCGTGATTTGCGAGGGCTGAATTCGCCTGGCAGCCACAGCGGCGCTCGCTGATACCATCTCTTAATTACGTTTGCAGCAAACCCTTTGATGAGCAGAGCTTTAGTGCCCTCGGTGCGAAACTCCGCGCTCAGCAGCCTGGCCGGCGCTGACCCCGGCACGGGCCCGCCGCGGTGCCACAGCTTGGCTTACATTTCGCAGGTCAGCGGCTTTTCAGTGCCTCACCTTGGCACGCAGCGCTGTGCCCGATAACATCGCCCGGGGGCTGAGCCTGCCCCCGCCGCCATCCGACGGGAGCTGCGATTGTACAGCCCCGACCCTTTGAATGCTGCCGGGCTCCCGGAGATAACTTGCAGCGGGGGGCAGGCAGCAAAGGGGATTAAGAAATAAATATTCTCTTTGTTATTTGCGGGAGGCATTGCCTGGGATACGTACTGGGGTGTATAATAAATTAATGTCTTCTCGCACGACAGCTGGAAAATTTCATGATGGAAAGTAACCAGTGATTCCATCTTCCCCCCCCCAACCTTCTCTTTATTTATTTTGTATCAATAAATGCTATTTTTTTATCATTAAACGAAGACAGAGGCAGAGCAGAGGCTGGGTTCTTTGCCCGGTAGAAACAGCTCCGTTCAAATATCTGATTGGCAAATCCCTGCCTCCCGTTATCAGACACCCTTTGGGACCACACTGAGCATCCTAGTGTTTCACTGCTCTGCTGGCACTTGGGGCTTTCCAACTCCTCTAGAGGTTTCACAACTCTCAGCTCTGCACATCCAGGCTTGGGGGAGGAGTGCAGGAAGGGAGAGAGGGCAAGGAGAAGTCTTAAATTAAAGAGAAAAGGCCACCCCATTGCCTGTCTCTACTGCCTTCTGCCCACAGCTGGGTGGAGGGCAGGCAGGGGGAATCCAGGCAACACTGAGGAGGGATGCTGGTCCCAAACAATTCTGGTCTTGGGCCTGGATCTCAGTCCCCACAGCTCAGGTTTGAATCCCAGTCACTGTGCCTTAGGTCTGGATCTCACTCCCCAAACTTCCCTTGCACCATGTTTTCCTCATCTCCCTGTCTCTCTTTTCCAGGAAAGAGTTTGCATTGTGATTTTCCCCATGCTGTTGTAGTTGGGGGGGGAAAAAAAATCATAGAAGCAATGTTATTTGCATTTTTAAACCAAGCAAGGAGAAGCCGGAGTGGGCTTTCCGCCAGTGCAGTCTGGCACTTGCTTTGTTGGGAGCGTATAGAATAATTTATAAATAGCATGGTGGGATTTTTTTAAAATATATAATTATACTTTTAAAGCTCCTACATCACTGGGGAAAAGGAGTCTTCAGAAAAGGCTTTAGAAAATAGAGTCTTGCGGAGGGAAAATTTGCTTTACTGGCATTCATAAATTCACAAAGAGGAGGGTTTTCCATCGCAGGAGACAATGCAGCAAACCCATGGACCTCCTCCCCAGGCAAAAGGATTTTAAGATGCCTGGATGTTTAGGGGTTGGGTTTGACGTGGGAGGAAATGCTTTAGGAGCATGACCTTCCCTGGCCCCATGAGCAGAGCAGGAGGTGCTGAGCCTGATCTATGGGGTCAGGGGGATTGGTGTGATTTACTAAATTCCCTTGTCATTCAACATCAGTGGGATCTGGGAAGATAAAGCAACCTCTCCATTAAAAACAGAAGAAATAATGCCAGCATTTTGGGAGCAGCAGCACATCCCAATCTTGGTGCAGAGGCAGTGGAGGCATCAGGAGGGGCAAAGGCTGCTCTTTGCATCCTTCACTGCCCTGCCCCGCCCATGTGGTGATTCTGGCTCCAGAGGGGGACAACCAGAGACTTCACTGCCACTGCTTGGAAAGGACAACGGAGAATAAATAAATTCAGAAGTAAAAGCAAATCGGGAGCGAGCTTGATGTGGAGCAACGAGGGATTTGAGTAAATCACACCAAGAGATGCTGCTCTGACTTCCAGGATCAATAGAGCATCAGCCCTGGGCTCAGACACCCCCAGCACCCGCCAGCCAGCCCTGAACCCTCCCATTATCAGCTCCATCAATGGCAGACTTGAGAAACTGGGTCAATATATAAGATTTCCCAGTGCAAAAATGCACAAATCCTTCGGCGGCCTGAGCTGGAGCTATTGATTTTTCTCCTATTTCCCCTCCCTGCTGGCAGGGGATGAGAGGGTGATGATGAGCATCAGGAGCTGGGGGGTCCCAGACCCCAGGGAAGAGGCAGTGCATGAGGTCAGGCTGGGAGCAGCCCAATCCACATGTCAGGGTGTTTACACACCCAGCTGAGCTGCCTGCAGAAAGTTCTTTTAAACCAGGAGGAGCAGTGGTTTCCAGGAAGTAATAATGCAGGGGATTGATCTGGTTCCAGTGGCAGGGATGTTGGTACCCATCCATCCATCCTTCTGCAAGCCCTGCCCTGGCAGCTCCTGCAGATTTTCCCAGGTGGATAAGATGATGCTTTCATCCCTGTTTCAGGATGGGACCTGCCAGGAGGTGCTGTGCTTTGGGTGCAGCAGGGTCCATCTACCCACTGGCTGAAGCTGATCCACTGGGACTTGAGTCCACCACAGAGGTGGATTTAGGACTCAAATTCCCACCAGGGTTGGGGCAGTTCATGTAGATGTGGATCTGGGGGCAGTACCAATGCCCTGCTGGGCTTGTGCACTGTCCCCCCTGCACTCCTCAGGGCAGGATTTTTCCCATCCGTCGCTCATCCAACATCCACATGCCTGAGGTTAAAAGTCCCAACATTGCCCTGACTGGGAGCCCATCTGGAGGTTTGGTTGCTGCTGAAACACTGAGGGATGCAGAAACACGGAGAAAGAAGCAGCTCCCTTTGCCAGGAGTGTGCCCTGTGCTGGGAGTGGAGCAGCCTCTGCACTGGGTGACCTTTCCTGGGCTGACTCACGGCCACTCCTCGTGGCTCACACGTGTCCCCTCTGCTTTGCTGAGGTCACAGCAGCATCCTGCCCTGCAAACCCAGCCAGGGAATCTGAAACAACCCATCTGCCCAGGCAGTTCAGTGCCCCTGCCATGTGGCTTCCAGGAGTGCAGCGTGCCCCAGTGCCACAGAGGGCTGAGCCCCTGGGAGCTGTGCCAGTGCTGGCTGTGTTGGGGACTCGCTGTGCTGCCTCAGTCTGGGAGCAGATGGGGGGTTTCACGCCCTTCCCTGGTGTGTAAGTGATTGCTCCTGGATGGTTTCCAACCCACATATATGTGCCTGCTTTAATTTATGCACGCTCGCTTTGTGTGAGAAGACAGCAGCTGACCAGTGGTTAGGAAAACTGAACACCCCCAAAAGGCCCAAAATTAGAGAAGAAATGAGAGCTGCTTCCTCCAAGCCTGGGCTGCTTCCTGGAGAGCCTGGGAAGCGCTTCCAACCTCCCTGAGCCTGCCCCACTGCTAAATTCCCCTCCTGAAGCTGCAGGGAGCCTGTCCCTGCTGCACCTCACCGTGTCCCTGGGATTGCCCCACCGTGCTCTGGGGCACCATGGACCTCACCCCTTCGGGATGCTTTCCAGGGGACAGGGGCTGGTAAAGTGCCAGGTGGCCTTGGGACCGTTCCTGTACTGTTTACCCCAACCTCAGTTGCCTCGTTAAACACGCTCCTGCCTCCCCATCACCATCCTGACTGCTGGCCCCTTCCCAGGGGAATACAGCACACGGGGGAGTGAAGGAAGCAGGGCAGCAGCAAGGGGGGTGACCTGGGACAAGAAACAGCATCCATGGAGCTGCTGCTGCTGCTGCTGGGTCACACAGCCAGTGCCACCATCACACCAGAGTCACAGCAGGCTGTGTTGGAAACTCTAGATATTGGCACTTCTCAGTTCATTGATCCGGCCTGGCAGTAATGGCAACAAAAGGTTGAGTGCCAGCGAGCCTGAGGTGTGTGGTAATATCTGTGGCAGAGACCTCTAAAGCTGGCTGGACTCCCCAGGAGTTTTTGGAAATCCTGATGTGGCTTTGTGGGTTTTTTAACAACCCCTGGACCTTTTCAGAGTGCACGAAAGGCCACGGGCTTCCTATTTGCAAGGGCTGTGCTCAGATGTTATAGCCAGGTGGGAGTAGATCTCTTCTCCCATGCCACAGGGCTGGAGGAAACAGCCTCAAGCTGCTCCAGAGGAGGTTTAGATTGGACTTTAGGAAAAATTTCTTCACTGAAACAGTGGTCAAGCACTGGCACAGGCTCCCCAGGGCAGTGGTAGAATCAAGAAGTGTTCAAAAAATGTGTGGATGTGATACTTAGGGATGTGTTCAGTGGTAAACAAGGCAGTCCTCAGTTAATGGTTGGACTCAAAGATCTTGGAGGTTTTTCCAGCCTTAATGATCCTGTGGTTTTAGGAAAAGAACAGCTGCTCCTGCCAAACCTGGCTTGACCTTGCCTGGCTTGAGCCCTGCATTGTGAGCATCCTCAGGGTGTCAGCTCCTGCTGATGTCCCCAGTGGGTTGAGGTGCTGGACCTTGTGCTGGGACATCTCCTGGGACACCATTAGGTTGGCTGTTCCCCCATGGAGGTTCTCATTTGGAATCACATGTCTCAGGGTCATTCCCTTATGCACCAGGGCTGAGTGTGAACCATCCACAGGTACCACAACATACAACTCCAGGTCCTACAGTCTCAGGACAGATGTCAGATCAGAAAAAAACATTTAAAGCAAGTGGGGACATGTCCCAGAGGTCCTTGTGCCACCAGGGCAGAGAGTGAGGGGCAGCACGTCAGGGGGATTCCCATCCACCTGACTGATCCCACCCACTCATTCATCTCATCCCACCCATTCCCATCCCAGCTCTGGACTGAGCCCACCCTGGGAACTCTGTGCTCTGCTGGCAGCAGAACATCTCTGATGGCAGCCACGGACTGGACACAGCCTGGTTTTGTCCTCACGACAGAAAACAGCCCTGGTGCAAACCACGCTGATGTGGAAGCCCCTGGCATTTCCCAGCGCCTCCAAGCAGTGCCAGCAGATTTGGCAGGGGTCACCCTCGCAGCCTGAGGCCCCCCAGCCCTGCAGATCCTCTCTGCCACCAGATATCAACACAATTTTTATAACTCTGGCAGAAATTAGCCTGAACCACTTCCCTTTCTGACAGGGACCACTGAATGGGCAGGGGCTACGTGGAGGGGACGCTGGGTGTCCCCTTGCGCTGAACCAGCCCAGGACACGCTGCCTTGCCATGCCCGAGCCCTGCCTGCTCTAATTTACCCCCGAAAAGAGCCATAAATCCCCCTCCACCCAGCTGCAAGGTGCAGCTGCTTTTCTGTGGTGCAGGTTTTATCTCGTGCCGGCTCGTGGCATCACGTGAGGGAAATCTGTAAGTAAAAGTCAGGCTGGAGCCATTTATAAAGGCAGCGCTGTGATTGTTCCTCCTGACAGCTGCAATTACAGGCGCTCCCTTCCCTCTCTGCAGCCGGGGGAGAGCGGAGCCGGCACCAGGAGCAGCTTTTCCATTCCAGCATCCCTGCCCCGGTCACCCACAGGCTGTGCTCAGGGAGTGTTCCAGGGGACAATGTGGGATGGGGGTAACCCCCAGCAAGGAGGGTTTGGGGAGGGATGCAGGATGGAAGGAGAGCTCATCACCTCTTAACAGGGGGTTATCCAGAAACTCTACAGGGACAAACAGCAAGTCCAGGCTCTCACTGGGAGAAACCCTCGTGGTGGCCCCAGAAAAGGCCAAGGTGGGGTGCACACGAGGGCAGCATCCCAGCAGGATCACTGCTGGGCACTTCTTTCCAACCCCACGGAGCGGATCTCCTGCCTGTGAGGTGTTTGGTGCATTCCAGGCAGGTCAGCACTGTGGGGCCAGCAGCCACCGTGGCCATCGAGCTGCCAGGGAATTTGGGAGCTGGGTGCCAGAGGGATCCAGAGAGCCTTGCCTGGGGAGATGGAGAGGAAAATGAGGGACATCCATAGCCTTGCAGTGACAGGGCAGTGACAAACAAAGCCATGACTCGCTCGATGTGAGCCGAGGGGGAGCTGAAAGAGGCAGGGGAGCGTGGAGGTGGCAGCCCTGAAGCAGCCCAAAGTCAGCTGGGCTTTCCTGCTGAGCACCTCGGCTCTGTCTTCTCCACAGAGTTTCAGGGGAACTGAAGCATCCAAAGTGAGCTAAATTTCATCATTATCCAGGTGAAAAACGGGTTCTCATATGAAGTGACTTTTTCTTTTGCTTTTTTCAGTGAGTGGTATTTGTTTCACAGCTGAGGGCTCTGCTGTAGTTGTTGCATGGTGACTCCATCAAATCCCTGGGCAGACTAATCCAGCGTCTGACAACCGTTTTCCTAAGAAATTTTTCCTAATCTCTAACCTAAACCTCTCCCAGTGCAGCTTGGAGGCTATTTCCTCTCATCCTGTCTCTTGCAACCTGGCAGCAGAGACTGATCTCTACCTGGCCACAAATTCGTCTCAGGGAGCTGTAGAGAGTGATGAGGTCTCCCCTGAGCCTCCTTTTCTCCAGGTCAAACAGCCAGACTTTCCTCCTGAAAAAATAAATAAAAAAATATGGGAAATAGGATAAAAGAAACAGGAGGCTGAATGAAAATGAAACAAAAATGAAGATTTTTGTGTTTGCTTCACACAAAGCAAAACGCTCCAGATCAAGCAAATAGAAATTTTTCCTTTTCATTTCCATTTAGAAAACAGAATACACACAATATTTCATCTGGCTGCCCCAAACCAAAAAAGGTTTAGTGCTGAGATATCTCTCTCCACAGAAAGATCCACTGTTTGCACAGCTCCAGCTGCAACCTTTGAACCTCTGGCCAGTCTCTGTGTTGCAACCACACTGGTGCTGATGTCAGCCCAGCAGGGCTTCAGGCAAGCTTGGGGATCCGTGCTCAGCACCTGCCAGAGGAGTTTTTCCGTCAGTGTTTAAGAGGTTTAATGATATGCCAGGAGAAGGGAGATTTATGCACTTCTGAGGGGGGTTATGCATTCCCGCTGATTTGTATTCAGCACGGCGCAGGAATTTATGGAAGGAGGGGATCGATGTTTTATTGATATCTAAGAAAACCTATATGATGGATGTGCTAATTACACATTTTTCTCCCAGACTCCCTTTATTACACACAAACAAATGGCCCTGCTGCTGTAACAAATGCAGGGGAAATGTGCAGGCGAGCCAAACTCCTTGGAGGTGATGCATGAGAGAGGGGCCTGGCTCATGCCAGGGCAGAGACCTCTGCTCTTTGTTTGATTTCTTCCCTAACCAGTACTGAATTTTGGTTTCCTGCTGCCCGTGACTCCATTTCCATTTCGTGGAAATCAGGGACAGCTTTTGCAGCCACACTGTGGGGTCCTGGCTGCTACAGCAAGGAATTGGTTCCCAATGCAGGGTGTGCATTTGCTATGCCTTGCTAGGAGGGGACACACAGGGGGAAGAACAAGCAGGGTTTTTTTTAATTCTCTGCTAAAGCAGTGAATGTGCAGAGGAGAGGGGCAGCACTCAGTGTCTCCTCCTCCCTCTCCCACTGCAGGGGTGGAGGAGAGCCAGGTGCTGTGATTTGTGTAGCAATACATGTAAAAAAATCGATATTTTGCATGGAAATCACAGGCTGAGAGAGGCACACACTGCCTGATGAGCCTGAGCCCTGCGCCAGCTCTCCTGTGCTCCAGGCAGGGAAGGAGGGTGGTTCTGCTTCAATGCAGAGCTCTCTGCTCTGGGCATGTGGGGTTTGGGGAGCCCCCAGAGCAGGGAAAGGACCTTCTGGGTGCAGGACACAGAGTAGATACAAGAGGTGGTAGCAGCATGGAGGAGAAGGTGGGGTGAAGCGTGGAGCCCAAAGCATGGCACCAGAGTGCTGCCTGCACAGCCTGGGTTTTCACAGGGAGGATTTTGTCATCTCAGGGGCCAGGGAAAAAGTTCTCAGCCATTAACCTCGTGTTCTGCCAAGAAATGGCTTTGGCAGGCAGCTGCCACCCACGCAGCTCCAGGCTCCATATGCAGGGAAGGCATGGGAGTTCTTGGGTTTGGCAGGGCTTGGTGGTGCCCTACAGGGAGGTTTGGCAAAGGAAAAAGCCAGAAGTGAGTCCCTCTTGGTCCCTCCTGTGCCCTGGTGTGGGGATGGTGGGAGGCACAATGGAGAGGAGGGTTCTCCCCCTGGGACATGGGTGCAGGGAGCAAATCTCCCAAAAAGTGATGAGGGAGACACAGAAAAGGAGAGCAGCAGGATGAGGACAATGGGCAGCCTGGAGGAGCTCAGGGGACAGGAGGGGACATTTATGAACCAGAGGAGCAGCTCTGCCCACAGCAGGGGCGGCATAAGCCAGGCTGAGTTATGCTGGGGGCTGTGCCACAGGAGGGGAGTGTGCCTGACTTCAGGCTCTCTGGAGCCACACACATCCCCAGCCTGCTCCCCCTCCAAAGGCAGGTATCTTCCACAGCAAAAGGCATGTCTACAAACGAACCACCTCCTAATTGCCTCTTTCTCCTTTTGTTGTGGAAAAAAAAAGAATGTAATCATAGCTTAGCTCGCAGGAATCCCTTCAGATGTTGCTTTCGGGCTGGCCGAGGTTTGGTGTGTGTGGTGGCCTCTGCCCTCTGCACAGGGACAATGACAGCTCTCCAGGCTGACCAGCAGGATGGGTATGATCATTATGCAGGGATATTTTTTCCCTGCTCGGCACTGCTGCTCACAGCCTGTTATTGTGTCTTTGCTGTCCCAGCATGGGACCTGGGGCAGACCCACACTCAAGCGCCCTCCAGGATTTTTTTTTTACCACTTGGTGCTTGCAATGCTTCTGGTTTTGTGTCCTGTGCAGCCCAGGGCTGGGGAAATGAGCAGAATTTGACCTGGCTCATATTGGGATGACTGGAGGCTCTCCCAGCCCTGCACCAGCTCATGTTTGCAGAGGGTGCTTGTTGCATCCAGCACAAGGGCATTGACACTGGCATCCCCTGAGCTTCCATCCTGCTCTCTCCCAGGCTGCTGGGAACCATCAACAACATCAACATTATCCAGCACGTCTGAGCCCAGCATCCTCATCCTCAGCATTTCTATGCCAGGCTCCCCAAACCTCCATGGGAGCCTTGCATCAAACCTGCTCCCACGCCTGCCACAGCGAGGGGGTGGGAGGAAGGATCAGGCCCTCGGTTCAGTCGTTCNATGTGTATGTACATATATATATTTCTATTATTATTAATTTTGCCCCCCTCGTTTTTCATGGAGGGCTGTGGTGTAACCACACTCATCCCATTTCAGGGATAGGGATGGTGCCCCAAAAATCCCATCATGTGCCTGAGAG
>VZTZ01009883.1:1388-84243 GCA_013400955.1 Drymodes brunneopygia | reverse complement strand
TGTTGCTGCCCATGGCAGGGGGTGGGACTGGATGAGATTTAAGATCCGCCCCCTTAACCCATCCCCCTGTGCTGGGCTCTGGGGAGGTCACAGCTTGACTCCTGTGTCCAATTCTGGGCCTCTCAATTCAGGAAGGGCATTGAGGTGCTGGGGCAAGTCCAGAGAAGGGAACAGAGGTGGAGAAGGGTTTGGAGCACGAGTCTGGTGAGGAGCAGCTGAGGGGGCTCAGGGGAGATCTCGCTCTCTAAAACCCCCTGACAGGAGGGTGGAATGAGCTCAGCGTCAGCCTCTTCTCCCAGGATGAGAGGAAACGGCCTCAAGCTGCGGCACAGCAGGTTTAGATTTGATGTTAGGAAAGTTTTTATACGGAGAGCGTTGTCAGTCTTTGGGACAAGCTGNTGCCGGCGGGGCTGAGGCCCAAAATGTGGCAGCGGTGCCAAGGAGGAAAGTTGCGTCCCGGGCGATGGCGGCAGCGGGATATCTCCCTCCGGGACAGCGCCGGCTGCTCCTGCGGTGGAGGCGGATGGAGTCCGGTGGGACGGAGCCCCGCGAAATTTGGGGGAAGAGTGATTGGGAAGTGCCCCAGCGGGAAAGGGGATGCTGTTCAACACCAGCTGAACATGAGCCCGAGAAGGCCAAGGGCATCCTGGGCTGCATCAGCCATAGTGTGACCGGTGATAAATAAAATAAAGAATAGAAATATTCGGTTCCAGCAGGACCAGGACAGTGATGGACGCCCTGCGCTGGGCATGGGTGAGGCCGCATCTCAGATATTGGGTTCAGTTTTGGGCTCCTCGATTCAGGAAGGACATTGAGGTGTTGAGCAAGTCCAGAGAGGGGAACGGAGCTGGGGAAGGGNAGGATGAGAGGAAACGGCCTCAAGCTGCGGCACAGCAGGTTTAGATTTGATGTTAGGAAAGTTTTTATACGGAGAGCGTTGTCAGTCTTTGGGACAAGCTGCCCAGGGCGGGCGCTCAAAAAACGCGTGGATGTGGCACTTGGGGACATGGTTTAGTGGTGAACATGTTGGTGCTGCTGAGGGACCGATGATTTTGGAGGTCTTTCCCCACCAAAACGATTCTGTCATTCTACGCCATGTCGCCGCTCGCCGCCACGCGGATCCGCTGTTGCCCGGAACCCTCGGTGCGCGGCGCGCGTTTCCCGCGGGCGGCGCGGGCGCGCGTACCGAGGCGCGGCNAGAAGGCCAAGGGCATCCTGGGCTGCATCAGCCATAGTGTGACCGGTGATAAATAAAATAAAGAATAGAAATTTTCGGTTCCAGCAGGACCAGGACAGTGATGGACGCCCTGCGCTGGGCATGGGTGAGGCCGCATCTCAGATATTGGGTTCAGTTTTGGGCTCCTCGATTCAGGAAGGACATTGAGGTGTTGAGCAAGTCCAGAGAGGGGAACGGAGCTGGGGAAGGGTCTGGAGCACCGGTCTGGTGAAGAGCAGCCAAGGGAGCTGGAGGGGCTGAGCCTGCAGAGAAGGAGGCTCAGGGGGAACCTTGCTGCTTTCTACAAACACCTGAGAGGAAGTTGTGGCCAGGTGGGGGTCGGGCTCTGCTTCCCAGGAACATGTGACAGGACAAAAGGAAATGTCCTTAAGCTGGTCCAGGTGCAGTTCAGGTTGGACATCAGGAAGAATTCCTCATTGAAAGGGTGGTTGGACATTGGAAGGGGCTGCCCAGGGGGGTGATGGACTCACTGTTCTTGGAGGTGTTTAAGAAACACCTGGACGTGGCCCTTAGCACCATGGTCTGGTTGTCAGCGTGGTGATCAGCCTGAGGTTGGGCTCGGTGATCTCAGAGGTCTTTTCCAAACCAAATGATTCTGTAAATCCACCACCCTGGTTGTTGTTCCCCGCCTCTCACCCTCGCTCAATGTGGTTGGCCCTGGAGCTGCATCCTCTGAACAACAGGAACCAGACTCAAGTTGTGCCAGGGGTGGTCCAGGGTGGATATTAGGAAAAACTTCTTGCCTGAAAGAGTGTGCAAACACTGCAGTGGGCTGCCCAGGGTACTGGTGGAATGACCATCTCTGGAAGTGTTCAAAAACCAAGCAGACGTGGCACTTTGCCATATGGTATAGTGGGAATGGTGGTGTTTGGCCAAAGGTTGGACTGAAAGATCATGGAGGTCTTTTCCCACCTTAATGATTCTACAGCATTGGTTTGGCTTTGGCAGAGTCTGCCGTGGTTGGAATCAGTGTGGAGGATCAACTCCACAACTGAGCTGGCTGGTTCTGGTTGTAACCTTGAGCACAACCCCCTTTTCCCCTTCAGTCCCTGTGAACTGAGCAAGCTTTAGGCTGCATCCTGTGGGAATACACAATGTAACTCCTTCCTGCTCCTGCGGGAGAAGTTACACAAAACAAACCAAACAAAGCCGTTTAACTTGGAGAAACACAACACTCTAAGTATTGTTACACCCGGAAGATGAAAGAGCAAAACTACAAATATAGGCTGGATGGAGCTCTGAACAACCTGGTGTAGTGGAAGGTGTCCCTGTCCATGCCAGGGGGTTGAAACCAGCTGATCTTTAATATCCCTTCCAACCCAAGCCATTCTGTGATTCTATGGCTCAAGTGTATGGCAAGAGGTGCTGCCTCATCTTGAGATCTGCATCCCACTCATTTGGGTGAATAAAGTTGGGTGTGCCCATCTTCCAAATGTGTACCTCTCATATGGATTACCTGTGCCCTGCGACTGCCGTGTATGAGTGCTCTCAGTTTTTTAGTGCAACATTTAATTATCCTCTAAGCTGGAGGCTCCCAGGCTGTGGTTTGTGGATCAGTAATTATGTTAAAAGCAGGCTGGTCACGTGAGGTTTTGTTTTCAGCTTGTGCTCAGTGCTTAAACAGGACTCCAGTTTCTCTTTCCCTTGTAAGAAAACAGAGGGTGGGAAAAAAAAATACGAGGAGAATTTTACAATGCCCAGGATGAGATGAAAAAGGTGTCTTTTCTATATTTTTTTGTCTGTATTCTTAGGATGCTGGTTGCAAATAACATCTTTATTTTTTGCTCTGTTTCAAATGCTTCATGACTATCATGGGTGGAAAGGGGAAGAGATTTCTTGTTTGTCACCTTGTGATTGTCCACAGACTCCAGAGGGTTTCCTGGTGTTAGCTCTGTAAGACCAATAAGGAGTTTAATGTTAAAAACTGCAGAAATCAGAAGCTGTTTTGCTACAATTCCGGAAAGGCTGACAATTAACACTTTGTCATCACAGATTTCCAGTTGCCTTCCACTGAGGAGAACAGGGCACTTGTGTGTCCTTCTCCTGTGTCCCTGACCAAGCAGGATGTGACAGCAAGTGCCTTTGTGCTCCTTGGTTTCAGGCTGTGCTTGGCTCCTGGATTTCTGTGCTTTCCCAGTTTGTAAAGGTGTCCTCCCCGTTACAGAGTGCCTGGGCACTGGAGATGGGAGAGGTTTGCTAGCACAGCCACTGCAGGATTATGTCCTGCTAACTTGAAGTTTTGCAGCATTTTGTGCTTCAAATCAAAACGAGGGTGTTTAATGCAAGTTTTCTGTATTTAATTACAGCAGCCATATCAGGCTGCATAATGAGCTGCTAATATATTACCCTGATGCACGGTAGAATTGCTGGCACACAAAAGGTGCTGACTCAGATCTGTCCACTGTCCTTGATTTGGCATCCTTTTCTTTTCCCAGTTTAGTGTTTTGTGTCACTAAAGGCTTTGATTTAAGATACAGCACTGTCATAAAAGAGGTGACAGTAACAGCTGAGCTCTCTGTTAAAATACTGTATATTATTTATTTCAAACTGTTTGGGTATATAGGCATTTTCCTGGAATTTTATTACCTTTTATTGGAGGCCATTTCGGGATTTTATTACTTTTCTCTCTGATTTTGTTTATGTGTCAGAGACCTGAAAATAAGGGAATTGCTTAGTTGTCATCTCCAGTGAGGTTTTTAGAAGATGTTGCTGAGTTTATGACTCTGCCCCACGACAGGGGGAAGAACAGTCAAGTCCATAAGGCTCTGGACTAATTTTTCTTTCCTTCCACTACTTTCTGTGTGGGCTTTGGGCAAATCACTTGTCTGGGCCTTGTGTCTGTAGTGGTGAAGGCAGCACTTGCCCATCGTATTCAGTATGTAAAAATCTGAGGTTCAGAAGGTGCATTAATGGAGACCAATGTAGTAGTGGTGATTTAGATATGGGGAGGGAATCAACAACTTGCTAGGAATTACTGAATGGGAAAACTGCCCTGCATGAGGAAGATGTGTCTACATAAATGCTGAGAGGTGCTGGCAAGCTGGAAATCCAGGGCTGATGGCAAAGCAGGGTTTGTCCTGTCCCTGAGTGTGGGCTCAAGGATGTAATACCAATTCTGCATGATGTCTTTCAAATATTGTGGGATGTGGTGCCCCAAACCTGCCCTGAACACAGGAATTTCTGCCTGCAGCTTCCTGTTGCATGGAGCCGTGCGATGGCACTGACGTGGTTGTCACCAGTGGCACTCTCTGTCTCTCTGGGACGTGCAGTCATCATGACCCCTTCTGTGGCTGATGTTTGCTTGGCCTTCCTTACACCCCATTTTCAGTCAGGGCTTTCCCATGGCCTGGGGCAGAGCTGTGGGCAGGAACAGGCAGGAATTGCTGTCTTGAAGAAGAAATTCAGCTTTCTTGGCTCATGTACAGTGAGAGCTCAGTCCTGTTGTCCATGGAGGTTCTGTTCCTGTTATTGCTCCGTAGGGAGGCTGCAGATACAATTCACCTTACAAGATTTACAGTCAGGTAGGAATATTTGGCTGAAACACCCTGCTGTATAAATATATTGGCAGAAAAATTAGCAAAGAGCCGTTTTACCACCACCAGGGAGGGAGAACCAGTCACGGAGTAAGGTGTGAGGAGAGTCTCAAGGTTTCTCACAGCATGGAGCAGCAGCTGAAGTTGTATGGGAATGGTGAGCAGCATTAACACATCTCAGAGCATCTTCTGAATGTCACTGACCTTCAGCTCTCAGCTGAGGGCCTCATCCAAGGTTTCCAAATTTATTTTGACCACGTATGGAGATGACTGCAGACCCTGCCTGTTTGGGGCTGCCTGGGTCACATTTGTGCCACTCGGGAGAGCAGTGCCTGCATGCAACTCTGCATGCAGAAGCAATATCAGGAGGTTTTTAATGCATTCTGGCTGTCATGTTCTTTTAATGCAGCTGATGAACTGTAAATGAGGTGAACTGAGCATCAAGTGACCAGCCAGCACCCTAGAGACCTGCAATAATTATTTTCTGGACACAGAATGAGAAAGTCTTAATTTAAAATACTAATACAGGCTGGGTATGGAGTAAAACAGTTTCTGACGTCCTCTAGGGAAGTAGCAGGAGGACAGAGTCCTGCACAAAATTTTGCCTTTTTTTCAGTATTGGCATGTTTAACTCCCCTTCCTCAGCTGTCAGGCTCGGGTCCCCTTTTATGTTAAATTCCTCGTTGGTTTCTCATGCATTGTGGCGTCTTGCAGCAAAAAGAGAGGAGCCAAAACCTTGTGTTTTATTCTTTCCAACAAAACCTCTGCGAGCCTTTTTAATATATCTTAAAATGGCAAGCAGGGCACAAGTGCACTTTTTCCCCCTCTTGATGGATGAAATTTAACTACTGTTCCTTGATTTGTATTACTATCAATGTTACTAACAGTCTTCCCCAATGCTAGAACAGCCTTTGAGTGCCAAATCTCCAGAGAGGAAACTGCTGTCGTGTTTTGATGATGGCAGTGGAAAATTAATATTAAAACAGATTTATTTTTTTTATCTATCTTGGCCAATTTCTGCAGGTTGGCTGTTGAACTAAAGAATTGCCAAGCAGGCGTTTTCCATACAGATACTGAATTTGTATTTTATTCCCCAGTTTGTTTTGCTTTTGAAAACAAGTGGTCCAATCCACCTCAGAACACAGAAAAAAAACATTTAGACTGCATGAATTGTGACTGATTTATAGAACTTAACTGTTGCTAGCCTGTTCTCCTATTTCTCCATGAAATGCAATATGTTGTTTTAAAGGCCAGCTAAGATGTTCTAATTTGGATAAATTGCTCACCAGGAGACAGTCAGATGTACAGAAAATTAATTTCAGTTACAGTCACTCATATCCTCTAACACTTTAAATGAAAACATAGTGTAACTAATAAATATCTCTCAGCATGGGCATGCTCTCTTTAAAGCCTGATTAATGCTTCCATCCTCAGCATAAAATCCCCACCCTGTTAAGGTGAAGAATTGTTGGTTGATTTAAGCACTTCACCTGCCTGAACATTTGAGCATATTTCATAAAACATTTGCAGTTTGGTTTTGCTTGGCTGACAAAATGTTTATCCAGCAGCCTTTGCCCACCTCCAGGATGTGCCTGTGTCCCCTCCCTGGGGTTCCCATCTGTGCTGTACCCTGTTTTTTGGGGACTTGGTGTGGTGGCTGCTTCCCAGGGGCTGCTACTCTGCTTCAGCTCTGGCTTCTGGTCTTTCACCCATCATCCTTGTGTTAAAAAGATTTTACACGTGGAAAGCTGCCTGAATCCCACTGGCACCAAGTCCATTTTACCCTTTTTTCCATGTATCTATCCCTGGCTTCTGGCTCATTCCCTTCCTTCCTTTTTTAATCTCACCCCCCTCACATTTTAATTTCTGCCTTGCTTCTGACAGATTGGTTCATCTCTGGCACTCAGGCCTTGACTTGTCTCTCATTCCTGCAGCCTCGGAGCAAATTCAGGAGCTGCCTGGCATTCCTTTGCTCCGAGTTTGTCCCCTTGCCTTCCAGAGGACCTTGAAAATAATTAAGCAAAGTCTGTTTACTCGAGCTTTGTGTGGAAGCAGGTGAATTTCAGCCTTAATGAATAATCATCTCTGTAGAAACCCTAATCAACAGAATTTTTCTTAATGCTGGTGGAGGATGAGGCATTTGGCTGGGTAATAAACATAACATAAGTGAGAAATCACTTGCTGGTTATCCCTGTGGGTAATGCATGCAAAAGAAATGAGCTGCACAACAAAATTGCTTCCCGTGCATCATGCAAAGAAAACCCAGGGATGCAGAGGTGCTAAAGTAGGAGTAAGGTGGGGTTGATGAAGTTGTTTCCCAAAAAAACCTTTCCTCTGGTCTTATGGTTACCCTGAAACCATCAGAACACAGAATTCTCCTTATTTTATTCTAACAGAAGGAAATTTCTTTTCTTCAGGTGAAACTTGGAGCCTGTAACACCCCCAAGCCAAGCTTCTTTGACTTTGAGGGAAAGCAGAAATGGTAAGAGCAATTCTGGCACTACTTTTTGTTGCATCTTGTCTCATCTGTTGACAAATTTTGGACCATGGGGATGTCAGCTCCAAAAGTTGCCCTGAAATGGCTTTAAAATCCTTTGTTTAACAGGGACATATTTGCTGCTGTGCCTGATGCAAGTGTGAAATACCAGATTCCTGTATTGACTATCTTCATCCACAACTGGCCTGCATAAATGTGAAAATATTACAACAAAAATAATATTTTTATTGTAATAAAATAATTTTTAAAATAAAAGTAATTTCACAAAAATGTGAAAATAGCTGCAGCTCTGTGAACACAAGCTGTGTTCCAGCTTGGATCAGGATCCCCTGAAAGATCCTTTCACAGCAGAGCTGCACTGACAGTGGCCATTCATGGCCTTCCTCAGAGAAAAGCTGGCCATTTCAAGCTGAATGAAAGATGGCTTTGCATGCCCTGAAAGGATTTTGATGAATCTGTTCACTGCATTCCACTGATGTCACTGTAAAAACACCTTGTGCTGTCTCCAAGGGGCTCACTGATGTTTTGCTGTTGCTCCTAGGGAGGCTTGGAAAGCCCTGGGAGATACCAGCCCTCACCAAGCAATGCAGGAATACATCGCTGCCGTGAAAAAACTCGACCCCAGTTGGAATCCGCAGGTAGGAAATGTGGAAATATTATTCAGAAAACAAACCAGAATCGTCTTTGGAAAGCTGACAATGGCTCGGCTTCCCACAGGCTTTAATTGCTGCATGGCAAACTTCATTTTGAGCAGATTAAAGTCTAAATTCATTTTTAAAGCTCTCCTTTTGTTATGACTGAAGCATGAAGAACCATCTCTTTCATTCATAATGATCTTCATTACAGCGAGCGCATGCACAGGGTTGGCTTGGCTGTAGTGATCTAATTTATTTTGCTCTTATTGGTTCATGGTGTATTTAGCATGTAAAGATACTTTTTATCCTTCTCTCATCCTTCTCTTTTCCACTACTATTTAAATGTTGATCAATAGAAAGCAATCTCCATGAAAGTGACATGAACTGAATGATCAATTCTAAAAATGTTTCCTTTTTGTTTCGATGCAGCAAATTACCAAATCTGATTATGATTAGGTACTCCAACATAACAAGTCTGTATCTGTGTGTTACAGGGAGACTGTGCTGTCATTTTAATTAATCTGTCTTTCATCTACCAGGTTTATTACTTGATTGAATCCTTAAGCATATCTCCTGTTTATAGGCTGACTTTTATACAATTTTTAAAGAAGATTGCTCTTTAGGAAAAGTACAGCCTTTGGAAATAGAGTGGAAGTATTTCACTAGTAGTAAAATGCTGAAGGCATGGTCATTTCTTCTCATGGTTCTTCTATGCTCCTGTGCTTTGGAAGCAAAATCTTGTGTGGGCACAATGCTATAAATCAAGAATTTGATTCAGTTGTCTTTGGATGCTGTTCTTGAGACTTAAGGTTAATGTTTTTTACTTCACTAGTTCATGTTTCATGCCATTCATAGTGTTTTTGCGGCAAAGAAACGTTTTTAATGTCCTTGGAGAAAATAGCTTTATGTGCTGTACAGTTAGCCAAAGTTGGCTGCTTGCTGGGTAAATTCTTGTCCAGTCTAAAATTCTCATACAGAAATAAAGTAATTTGTAAAAATCTGTGTATAATTCTGAATGAAGAAAGTGTCAAGGCAAACACATGAATATTAATTTAAAAATGAATAAAAAAATTCAAGCAGAATACTCAGTGCTTTCCTGAACAATTTTTTCAGCATGATGACAGCCTTAGCTTTTTGGGTATTCCCTTCACTTCTTTACCTCAGAGAAATACTTACTGTCAGACTTGTGAGCTTCAGGTTACAAAACTGTCAGCCAGGAAAGAGGAGTAATATGTCAGTTTTTACAAAACAGATATTTTAAAGAATTCATACAGCTAACAAAGAAAGGTTGGCAGCATTGTTCCTCCCCTCTTCCCCTAAGGTGAATTACCTTAGCAGAAAATGTCGTTTAAAAGTCAGCATTGAAATAAAGTGGCTTTGCTTTCTTCACGAGAATTCACCTGTCCTTCTTATTACATCATCCTTTTAATTCCACTTTTATAGGACCAGAACACACTCAGGAGTCCTCTCTGATGCATCTCATGCTGCTCTCGTGTTTTTCCTTCTCCCCTCCAAATCCATGTTCTGGAGCCACGAGAGGGAGCTCTGTTCTTTAAAATGATGGAGATGCATGTGTCAGGGGATGGAGATAAAATAGCTACTTTAGTCTTCAAATTTCGAATTAGATTTATAGGAAAGAGCTGTGGGTACATTACAAGGTGCTTCATCACTGTCACTGTGTCTCCTTTACGTGCTCATCTGCTGGGTTCCTTCAGATTTTTTCTTACATTCATGAATGCAATACTCCAAATGGTTGGTTAAAAGCAGTATAAAGTGCACATTACAAATTTGAAAAGTTTGGCTTTCATATCATTATGAATTGTAAATAGAAATTTCAATACAAAAATGTTCCATTTCTTATTGTACATCCTCATGAATTTTGGTATTTTTAAGCTTTCTCAATGTTCCTAACTTACTTTTTCACCTCATCTGTCAAAGTTGTTCTTTTGTGTTATTTCCTCAGTCTCCTGTTTCATATATTTGCAAAAGGCTTTATTATCTTGATCCTTTAGCAAAATCTTAAGCTTAAAAACTACTTATTATTTTCATAGGTTCGTTTCTTTTCCTCAGCAGATTTGCTGCTGTTCTGCAGCCTTCAGGCTGTCAGTGTTTTTGTTGATGAATAGAATGGAACTAAATGCAGTATTTCTTGTGCAGTCCAAAGTCCACTGCAGTCCAAATAGATCCACTTCTTCCTTCCTTTTTCTTGTTTCTCCACTGATTCATTCTTTCATATTGAAGTTTCTTTATTAGTACACTTCCAGCATTAGATTTACCTGCTTTAATTTAGTATTATTATTTAGTATTATTTAGTATTATGGGAGAAAAAAAAAAAAGAAAAAGGGTTCTGATGCAGTAGGACTGCCCTGAATTTGTGTCCAGAAGCAATGAGAACTGCAACAGCAGCCCAGATCTCACCTGCTGCTTCCTATTCCTGCACCGAGTTTGGAGTACCCACACTTTCTTAGCAGACAACTGAGTGTGGAGAGGCAGCAGCACAGCTTTTCCCTGCTCTCTGAAGTTTGTGTGCCATTTTTGACAGTATCTGCTTGGCTATTTCCAGTGTGGTTTAGTTTCTTTTTCACTCTTGCTGCCTGCAGGTTGTCTCATAGTCCTGCCTAATCTTCTTTCTCAGAGCTTTGTCTGAAATCTGGAAAGAAATGATCATAGTGCACTTATTTTCAGCAATTTTATTTGCTGGAAAATCTTTAAAAGTAACAGGTAACCTCAAGGATATTTGAGACGAGGTCCATTGTCTCTACATCCATGAAGCCACAGGAATCTCATGGCTATGTTTGTCTAGAGCCAAGAATCACAACTGCCTTTCAGGATGTTTTGCAATTCTGTGTTGGTATGGTTTTACTGTATGTTGGAGGTTGTTTTGTTCCTGTCCTGTGTTTTTCTCCCCAAAAACAGCTGTTAGTAGGAGGTCAGGAATATTCTTTTCCATGTTGTCTCCATTCTCCTCTTGATGCAGTCTTCCTTCATCATCTTCTACCTTGTAGCACATCTTTTGTTTCTTGTGAGTCATTCCTTTCAGTCTGAAGTTCCAGGCAGTGGAAAGGTAATTGCTTGGACCAGCTCAGCTCTATTTGCATATTTCAGAGACATCACCTGTCCTTCAAGTCTATTCACTCTTCCTCCAGAACAGAGAATAATTTATGAAGCCATTCTTTTGCATTCTCCAGCCTGAAACAGAAACATTTCATGCCGTCAACACCTCCCACTGCTTCAGGTCCTTCACAAAGGAAGATGTGTCCTGGCTGCTTCTCTTCTCCTATGTTCACCTGTCCTCTTCCTGCTTTACTGGCAGCAAGTGACAGTGGCTTTTGGTGGCTTTGCAGTCACTTTGTTCTCACCTACATCACTGCATAATTGGGCACTTCAGTACTTGCAGGTTTTGAGAGTCATAGTGGATGTTTCCATTCACCCACACACTCTGGAATTCTCATGTCTGCTGTGTGTTGGATGTCACAAATCCCCTCTGGCTTCAAGCATGCAGGTTTTCCAAACCCAAAGAAGCAGAAACAGGCCAGCACTTCTTTTCTTAGCCCCTTCCACCACAATCCTGTCGCAGGGGCTGTGGGTGGAGGTGTGACACAGCGAGGTGGCCAGGAGCTGTTATTGATCCACTCTTGTAACGAGATGGTTATATGGCACAGCTCAAACAATAAAAAATAAATAATAAAAAAAGCATCCAGATTTGCTCAGCACATTTAGCCTTCCATTTGCTGATTGCAGTTTTGGCATTGCCCGATACTAAATATTTCCTTTTCCTATTTCTTGTATTGCGTATTTACCAGTTCCAGTCTGAACAGCTTGTCACTACTAACTTCAGTGGCATCCTTTCCCAAACACTTAGATGCCTCTTCCTATTTGCTTTGAGTGCTGAAACTCACAGGAGGACTTAATGATTTTCTATTTATATATCAAAGTTTAAAAAGTTGGCATTTTAACTGGTTATGACTTGGCTTCACCAATAATGCAGTTAGGGAGATTTCTGCTGTGTAATGAGGAAAGTTGGAGTTCAGGAATCTGAAGAGCAGAGATTTCTCTCTAAGAGAAAGAGAGCTCCCTGTCAAAGAAAACAGGCATTCATCAAACATCTTTTTAAGCTCTTAAAGGTGTGAAGTGCCAGTTCTGATGTTTACAGGGGAGAAAGTCGCATGTGTTTTTTTAAGCACTATTCTGTGCCTTGTTTGAGTAGGGGAGGATTTATCTCTCTGTTCTCTGGCCCAAATCCCTCCTTTGCTGGGTTGGTATGGGAGCACCAGGTCATGCCAGGAGAGGATCCTTGGGGAATAAAAAGGCTCACGAAACAGCAAACAAATTTCAGAGTGTATAAAATAGCAAATGCACAATGCTGCAGGCTCAGAGCAGTCCAGTAAGCTGGAAAACCTGTGGGAATAAAACAAATGGATTTGTCCATTGGGTGTTTTTGCAGGAAGTACTGCAGGGGGCAATATTTGATAAGGAGGGTGGCCAGGTACCCTGTGCCCAGGGCTGGGCTCCATCCCTTCTGCCTTCTGGTGAAATAACCTTTCTCTGTCACATTTTAAATGTAATAAGCAAGTTGAAACTAAAATGTGGAAAAAAGAATTTGCAATTCGGGGATACAGTGAAAAGCAGGAGAAACAGCTCCCAGTTGTGCAGAAGAGCTGAGTTTCTGTATGTGCTTTTGGCAGGTTGCACCAGATGTTAACTGAATTATTTTAACAATTGATTTAAATTGATGAGTCTCTTGTATTTAAGTATGATCTCCAAGGCAACTTAGAATCTCTGTAGTATAGGATCTCCAAGAGAACTGAAAAATTTCTGTAATGTCTCAAATACAAACTGTGTTTCCAAAGACATTAAAAAAACTTTGGAAATCAGAACTTGAATTTTTCTTAAATTTGGATTTCTTGCTCAAGTCTGTCCTGTTGATATCTGGAACAAGAAGCTTTGATCTTTTGCAGCTTGTAGGTTTTATGTCTGGTCAACTTCTAAGAATTAGATTAATGGCTGGTAAATGCAGTTTCAGGCTGAAATCTCTGGATTTCTTGGTTAGTTCTCCAGGCCAGCAGAATTCCTTCTGGAAATTAAGATATGTTTTAGAAAAACTGTGGTCTGTAAACAAAATGAGTGCACCCATTGTGTTTTCCTGTTTTGTCTATCAGTCAAACAGATGTCTCCCTTGATAATCTGGCCCAGCAGCCACTGTTTGTGTTTGGGAAAGAGCAGCAGAGTGGTGTGGGCAGGATTACAAGGGGGATGGGAAAGAGCAGGAAGGGAAAAGACCTGTTTGGGTCTCTCTCTGCCTGTCACCAGCAGCAGGGAGCTCACACACCTGCTTTGTTTGGGGAAATATCTCAATTTATGGCTTGCTGTGCTGCGAGGTCAAAAACTTGGAAAAATAGCGACTTTATTTCTTTTGTAGTATAAAAGCAATTTAATTGCATCGTGTAAAGTGGGAACTAATCAAATTATGGCTGTGCTGCCTAAAGCTTGCTGTCCTGTGCTGTGCTAATGCAGCACACAGGGAAGAGGAGCTGTGGAACTGTGCTGCTCTGCACATTTCCTTGTATGGTCCCCCTGTGGCACTTCATCCTCAGGGGATTTCATATCTGACTTTTTTGTTTGGTTTGTTTTTACCCAAATGTTGTTGATAACAATAACAATAATAATTTCTAACAACATTTAGAAAACAAAGATCACTGTTTGCTCTACTTTTTTTTTTGAAAGCTCTTATTTCAGTGGTGACCACATTGGGAGAAGCATATCACTGAAACAATTTGTAAACTCTAATCAAGCTCTTCGCCTTTGAAAACAAAACAGAACAAAGCCAAATCATAACGCCTGTATTATTATTAGTAGTAGTAGTAGTAGTCGTATTCTTTTAGTAGAAAATGAAGTACTAGAAATTAAGATGAAAACCAGAAAATTGATCCACCCCAGGCTTCTGGCTTTGGGGCGTGTAAGACTACAAGTGTCCTCAGGTTTTAGACAAACTGCTGAGTTGTTTTTCTGTGAACCACACTGGGGTATGTAATAGTTTTTGAAGGTTTTTGTATCCTGAGAAGGATTAGAAACACCCAGTGGGAGTCTTGTGCCCTGTCCTGCTGCTTTTTGCCAGCTGTATGAGGGACAGTCTGTAGCATGCATGTGGAGTTAGTGGAGGATGCAGTTATATACCGTGCATGGCTCACAAAACCTTGCAGTTCGGGTACACTTCACTCCTTCTTCTGAGACCAGAGATAGTGACCCACCTCATTTTATCCAAATTGGAAAAAAGGCACTTTAGTATCTGCACAAGTTCGGCCTTAAGTGCTTTGCCTTTGGAATATGCTTTCAGAACCAACTTTTCTTGTTAGCAGGGGAATGTTTTGTAGCTCCTGTTGTGGCATAAACTAAAATACCACGCTACAAACATGAACTGAATTTTCCCATTCTTCTGCAATAAAGGTTGGTAGTGTTGCTTTTCTGTATCTTCTCATGAGGAATGTGTGCTGAGGCTTGAAGTCCTTGATACAGATCCTCCTCACAAACAAAGCTGTCCATAGGTGATTTGCTGCCTTTCTGTCCCTGTCTTTGCAAGTAACTCACCTGCCAGGCATTGAGTTGCTGTGCTGGTGGGGCTGGGATTTTTTCTGTGGACAAGTTTGATCAATCACAGGGTTCTTTCTCTCCTGCAGCCTTTTATTGTAGAGCACCAAACAAAATGCCAGACCCCCAGTGAGATTTTCAGTTGTTTGGGATTGTGGCTCTGGGAAGCCACACAGAAGTGAAGAAGTTAAAATGAACAAGCATCTCATAGTAGAAATATAAACAGCTGGAATATGTGTCAGCCTCCCACCCCCTGGGAGGCTGTTGGATTGTTCTCTTTGATTTTACATCTCTGCAGAAATTTATGGGCTCGGCTCCTTTTATTTATGACATTCTGATCCTCGACCAAGCGAGTGATTGAAATACAGCAGTGCCAAGCTGCAAGTCTGTATTTCAGAGAGGCTGAGGTTGGGAAGCAAAGCAGCAATGCAGTCGTGGATTGAAGGCTGCACTGGAACCCTGCACAGGGGTTGCCCACATTTCTATGCCCCTATGCTTCTTCAGAGTAGAGAATTATCATGACAAGGGTTATGCCTGTGCTCTCTCCCTCTTTTTAAGCTGCCTGTTCTTGCTGAAAACATACTGTGTGTTAAATATGCAATCTTAGTAGCCCTCCAAAGGCTAATTTGGCTTGTAGAGATGCTAATCCTAATTTTTCCAGCTCAGATCCAGCAGTGTCGATGCACTCTATTGTTACTGTGCTGTGAGTAGCATAACATATTCTCTTGCAATGTAACAGTAGTGGGTTTTGAGAATTCCAACCAAGAAATTGGGGGGTGTCACCATTTTTTGGTTACCAATGCAGTGATTGTGGTTAAATATTTAATATTTAAATCCTTTTCTTTTGAATATATCACTGAATTAATTTTCATCATCTTGCACTGATTACAGAAATATATGCTATTTGGAACGTATTCAGAAAAAAAAATAATGAGAGGAAAAAAAGAGAATAATTAAGAGCTCTGCCTTGCTGAGTGTGCTGCTGCAGCAAAGTGAAGTGTGTGGCATTCCAGCATCATCATTTCTGGCTTGCAGGATGAAGACACTGCATGCTAGCCAGAGACACCAGAGGCAATTGGAAAAAGAGCAATTAAATTTATATATATATATATATAAAATCTCAAACTACTGGCATACAGTGATGACAAGATGTAACAGAGTGAGACAAAGCACTTTACTGTGTAACTTCCTGTGCAGTGGGGAATCTGTTGCTTTTTTCTTTTCCCTGTAATGATTGTCCAGAAGTGACAGGTTCTGCTGTCTGGCTGCAGTCCCCCAGCACCTGGTCCTTCTGTGATCCCACAGCTGTGGGATTGGAAGCACTGGATGCAGTTGAGCTCTGAGGTCTTAAAACTTCTCTCCAGCAATTGCTGTACTAGCTGAGAATGCATCTCAGTGTCAGGGAAGGACCTGATCACCAGATCAGGTGTCAGTTGCTGCAGATTCTCTGCTGAAGGTTGTTGCTTCTGTGGCTGAGTTGACAGAAAATGGTTAAATTCAGGTATTTCCAGAGAGGGCCCAAGATCTTGGCTTAAACTGAGATGGAAAGGTTGAATTAGTTAAAATTTCAGACCACAAGCTGAAATGACTGAGGTGCAGCCAGAGGTGCCCTCTGTCATTTCTGCCTTGAGGTGGCAGTTTCTGGCAAGGCAAGGAAGAGGTTGAAATGCCAAGTGCAGTTTTTGTCTGTTGCAGATTTTAGCAGCAATGCTGCTGCTCCTCAGCCACAAAGATGTGAATGATGAAAGCATTGAAAAGCTTGGTTTTGTGAAGTAGCTGTGTGAGGCTGAAAGCAGAAAAGAGCAGTGTTGTGATGTGAGAAGTGACTCCACCAGCGATCAGACCTTTCCTGTGAGGTTCATTTCTGTACTGAAAACTCTTCTGGCTGAAACAAACTGGCACGTGAGGCTTTTGGTAGTGCTGGCATGACAAAAGTGGGGACTGGGAAAGCTGCAGGATGGGCTGGCACAGGAGAGGTGTTGAACCAAGCAGAGAGTGTGAAGCCTCTGGTGTAACAGGAGGTTTGGAAAGGGAGAAAAAATAAATAGGATATTGCGAGGTGAGGTGGGGAGGACTAGAAGGAAAAGATCTGCTTTCTCTGCCCTGTTTCAGCTGGGGTTGGAACTAGGTGATCTTTAAGGTGCTTTCCAACCCAAACCAGTCTGTGGTTCTGTGATGATTCCTGCTGCCCAGGTTGCTTCCTAAGCAGGAGGGAGCCTTCCTGACACCCGTGGATCCCAGTGTTTTCCCAGAGTGCCCAGAAACATGGAAAATGTACCCAAGTCCTGTCTCCCAGGATAGCCAAGTGAGGTAGTGAGTGAGGTGGGAGGAGCAGGGACTGAATCCTCTGCTTGTGGCACTCAGTGGACATTCCAGAGGGGAGCTTTGACTTGCTTTGCTGCTCTCTCAGGAGCTGTGGCAGCCTTTCCTCAAGCTCTTCTTGCTCCTGTCTTATCCAGCAACACACCAGGCTGGGCAGGCAGCTTGGCTGCTTTAGATGGGGAAGGGCACAACCTCTAATTAAAAAAAAAAATCTGCTTTTTCCAAGTAGTTGAAGCTGTTGCAGGATTCTCAGCTTGCTGTGTCAGAGGCTCTTAAAAAAATGCAGGAATTTGGGTAGAAATTGCAGGTTTATCTTACTGTGGAATATGTAGTACATTGATGTTTAGGTGTGGAGCTGTAGACATTTACTTGAAAGTATTCAGACACAGGGAGGGCCTGTGTACAGTTCTGCTTCACATGGCAATGCAAAGGCTGGTTTAAAAGAAAGAGTGTGTTAATTAAAAATAACGTATGCTTTTGGGTAGGAACAACAGCTGTAATTGTTTTGTGTATAGCATAAGTTTTAGCATAATTAAGCTGTTTCTTTAGTGAAAATACTGCTTTTTGAGTTAGAAAAAGGTTAAGTGGTTATGTTTAGCTTGCTCTTTATCAAGGAAGTATTGAGTGTAATTACTGGAGATGAAGATTTTGTTTGGATGCTAACTAACACATTGGTTAATGTCATGTAAATGCTATTTGTCTCTTAGATTGGAAAAAGTTTTCCTTTAAAAGAGCAGGTATTGTCTCCTATTTGGATACTGGGACACTGTTGTACCAAATTACTCCTATTCTAAGGAAAGGTGGCATTCCTCAAATGTCTCTGGAGCATCCTATAGGTATTTTGAGCTGAACTAACCAACACAAAGGCAGGGAAAGGCTCAGACACAGCATCAGTGCTCAGCACTAAAGGCTGTTTCACAGGCAGATGCTTCCAGATCCTGGATCCCTCTGTCTGAGCCTGCCAAGGATTGCATTATACCTTTGGAAACCTTCTTGTTCCTGCTTGGGTGCTCTGTGCCTTCCCAGGCCTGAGTCTGTGGGGACAGAGACCAGCAAAGATCTCTTTGTTCTGCCCTTTCTGTGCCTGCAGACCTCATAAACCCTTCTCTGCCTTCACAGCCGAGATCTGCTGGGCAAGCAGCCTCAGAGCTGTTCCTTTTGCCAGTGGGGACATTGGCCACTGCAGTGGTGTCACTCCAGAAAGCAGAAGATGGCTGCTGACATCCTTTACTTATCAGAAGTTAGGGTTGCCTTCAGTTTTCAGGCTTCAGAGCACCTGTTTCATCCCAAGCCACAGAGCTGTTCATTATTTCCAGCTTGGCTCAGAATGTGTTTCCTGCTCCTACAAATGCCTGTTTCAATCTCTATAAATACCTTGTATTAGGTTGACAAAAACCTACCGACCCAACAATTGCAGTACAGGCTGTGTTTGTGTCTGGAGCTTGGTCCCCTCTGCTTGGGCATTGATGGATTTTCATGCAGGTGATGGGATGGAAGGGATTGGTTGCTCCAGGTCTGACCTGGTTTCCTTCACTCTGGAAGGGTCCAAACAACACCATTCACTTCACCCTTTGGGCTGCAGACACTGGGAATCAGCAAGTTTTGGCAGAGTCCATGAACAGAATGTGAGGAAAGGAGCCTGCTGGTGGCCTTGTGTTTGCCACCTCCATGCCTTCTTTTCCTTTTAAAAAAAGTGCTCCACAAACCAAAAATTGTGGGAAGCCACTGCTGTAGGGCTTTTTATTGAGCATAGTATTTCCTTCCATGCATATGCTAAAATGTGTACAGTGAGTCATGAAATCACAGCTCCTAGCAAGCATAAAGCTTGCTCAAAATTATATAATGCATTTTACATTGATTTCCCTTCCCCCGACTGTCTTTACTACTAATTACCAACTGTGATTATGGTGCAGTTATTAATTAAGTCGTTATAGTTAAATGAGTAATCTGCAAGGCTTTGCTTTAGATCATAGCACTGTTCAACTATGACAATACTTTAGTATGTTTGTTTTTATTTTTTGACTGTAATCCAGAAAATATTTGCCCCGTCTTAAATTGTGTTTTTTAACGGGAAATTCTGTGACGAGACTTAAAAGAACCAGAAAACTTTACGTAGACATTATTGGAATATTAACTAAACTGCCCCTTTGATATTTAAAACCATTTTAAAAACCACCTGAACCCCACGTTCTCCTGCAGAGTGTGCTGCCATTTTTCGTGGGCAGTTTGTTCGGATTGTTCAGATCCTCAGTGAGCTCTTGAAAAGGCTCCAGGTGCTGAGTCATGTGCACGGTCCGGCCGAGCTGCTGCTGGGAGCCAAGAAGGATTGTTGAGAGAGGAATATTAAAATAGTCTGTTTATGACAGTCATTAAAAGGGCTGGGATGGAGGCTACGGCAGCCTTTTGTGAAAGGTGGCTTTGCAGAGGCTGCTCTCAGCCAGCAGGGATTGGTACCTCATTTGGGTGTTACAGCCTTACAGCGGTCAGTAAAGAGCGATGAGAAATCGTATCTTAGTCAGAAAGGAAGGATTTGATGAATTTAAACAATGTGAAACGATGCCTAATTTTGTAAGTGGTTAAAGACATATTTCCTGTAGTAGCATCACCTCCCAAGGGTTAATTCTTGCCTTCCCTCCCGCTGCGGGTGAAGTTCAGCCGAGCTGTAAAGTCAGAAGGATACAGGTGGAAAATACCTTCGGAAGAGAACATTGTTTGTCCTCATTTCACGCCTCATTAGCCGCCCTGCCGGGGGAGCCTCCCGCATTGTTACGGGGTCAGGAGCCTCCCGCGGCGTGCGGGGACCGGGGACATCCCCTCCCCATCCCAGGGCTCTCATCTTCGGACCACCTGCGTTTGGGGTGGAGAGCACCCTCCTCCCCTTGGCTCTCCTGGCACTGGCCTTAACTAGCAAAGGAAAAGACGGCAGCAATTATGGCACACACAATTAACGAGCTTCTAATCTCCAGCCTTGTGTGTAATTGCTGCTGTCAAATACAATTAGTCTCTGCCCAAGTTCCCTTCCCAGGGGGATGGCCAGGCCGTGGCACATAGGGAGGGGAGGGGGGCAAGTGTCTGAAACTTTAGGAGAGTTTACATTTTCTTGTTGTCTCTCTAATAATCCTCAACTCCTCAAATAGAGAAATGTTAATCCCGAGCATTAGGGGAACATGGTGGCCAGCAGAGCAGGTCTGCTCTTGTGTCTGAAGTGTCTTCTGTAGAATTTCTCACCTGAGACTATACCAGCTTAATTACAATTCAATCAGCACATGTCAGGGATTTACTGGTACCTTCCCATGAGCCTGACAGGGTTCCAGCACATCACCTGTCCTGCCGTAACAACTGGCTGGAGCTGCTACACCTCCCAGGTGGAGTTTGGAGAGCTGCGACATGGGCCAGGGTTTCTCCTACCCCTGACAGGCAGATCTCTCTGAGCATCCAGCAACTGAAGCTCCTCCAGGCTTGGAGGCTCAGGACCCTTGGTTGCACTTCAGAGCCCTGCATTTTGTTACGAGTACTCCTTGTCTGCATCCCACAAAGTTGGATACAGCTGCTGTTCTGACTCAAGCTGCATCAGGCTCAGAGGAAGAGGAAAATAATACAATAAGTAGTGCAATCTTCTTCCATGCTTTGTGGTGTGGCTCAGGTGTGAGATCCTGATGCATCATTCTCGTTTAACTTGTCTCACTTTTATGTTTCCAAGGTGCATAATGATGAAAATCCTCAGTCTTGACCATTTAAGGCATTAGCCAGGGTAGCTTTGAAGATTAGTATTTTGATGAGATGAACTTTTTTTTTATCTGATGACTTTTGCTTCTTCTTAAATATGTATTTACGGGAAGTTATATAAAGGTGTTGGGTGTGGAGAAACCCAGAGCGAGATGTGAGGGAATTGGGGGGATGATAGATGTGCAGTGCAACACAGCCACGTGCCTTGCCGGACAGCTATTGCTGTGTTTGCTGGGTGTCTGTGCATGCAAAACCAGCCAGGCAGAGTTCCCGTGTTGCTCTGGATAAAACTGGGGTGCCCTGCATATAACCCATGCCTGAGATCTGGCTCTTCTATTATCGAAGTTATGGTATTCCATTTTTTTAAAAAAGCTCCACTGAAACTTGTGCAGTTGCTGCTGTTTTGTAGTATTTCTGAAGGACTTCTTTGTACCTTCCTTCTGTCAGAACTGGGAGTCCCTCGCCCTGCATGTAAATAGCTGTGTCCCATTCCATCCCAGCTAATCACTGACAGTGAGTTCATTTGCATCTCTATAGCTGCTTCTGGCTCTTGAGCTTGAAGTGGGTCATTGGGAGGACCCATGAATTTGCCATCTTGTTAAATCTGTTGTAGCCTGTTTTGTGTAGATTGGAACAAAGCTTGGGTGTGGAAATGAAAAACAAACCATCCCTGTCGTGTCTTCGGGGATATAGCAAGAGTGATCCACCAAACCAATCCCCATCAGGAAATCACTGCTCCTCCTCTTAAATGATAATTTTCATTCCTCTCCCCAAAAATGCCAAAGGAGAAATCGATCAAGTTGTGATCATGGGAGAGTTTTACGACAAAACCTTCACAAAGAAAATGTTTATCTCTAATTGTTTTGCATTTCCATAATGCTTAGCATGATAAAACCATCTTCTCTTTCTCCTTTCTTTTTCAATCATGATTAGGCTTTAATGTTGTTAAAGCTTATAAGTGAGTTTGAGCCACTGTCTTGTTGAAGAGAAGATGGAGCTGAAATTTTCAGTGAGGCATTGGACAGGGTTTTTAATGTGTCTGTCATTATATGTTAACCTCTGAACTGGGACACGACGTCTGTTTTATGGCTGACAACAATTTAAAAGTATACATCTTGACATGGTGGATAAAGGAAGAAGGGGGAGTGGGGAAGAAAAAAAGAATTAATGATGTTAGCAAATATTAGTCCCTGTATTTCCATTTTGTTCCGAAAGTGCTTGTCAGGCTTTGAGGCTGCCTGGAGCAGCATTGCCAGTGACAGCCAGCCGGGATGCCATTGTCCCTTGGATCGAGCTGGGCTGTTATTGACAAATCCAGCACAGCGAGGCAGGGACGAGGCTGCTCCACTGTCTGTTCTCCTGGCATTGCTGGTGACATTTGAGAAGGATAGTTCTGGGCTTAGTGGAGTTCCCTGCGCCAGTCCCCGAGCCCATCTGGAGTCAGGGGAGTTGAGGGTGTCTCTTCAGGAGCACGTTTGCTGCATACTGAAGCCCGGATTTGCCCGTGATTTATGCTGGCTTTGGCCAGCCAGACCCGCCCACCAAAGTTAACTGTCACAGGAACAGTGACTTCGACATCAGCCTTAATTGTGCACTAGCCACAAAGAATCAGTGGGCAAGGGGAAAACATGAGAAATTCCAGTGTTTAAGGCATGTCTTACATTTCTTTTTACATGCCTGTGATTTGGCATCCTCCAAAGTGCAATCCTCCAAGGTGTCTTCATGTGCTGTCACAAATTCCTCTTTATTCCCACAGTTTTTAACTGGCATTTTAAGAGCAATGTCTTGTCCTTATGGAGTTTACAGCAATTTTGCCTTTCCTACTGCTCCTTTCTCGCATGGTCCAACTGCGGATGCTGCTGCTGTCATCTCCCTTGGATTCAGGTTCCAAATTATGGAAGCCCTGGATCATGCTATTCCTTAACTCTCATTAGTTACATGTGCATCTGCAGTGCTTCTGGACAGCGCTGCCAGCAGTGAAAGAAATGGAGCTGGCTTAATTGAGAGCCATATGGTTAATTATTAGTGCCTTTTTAACGGAGGAGACAGGAAATTTGCAGTGTCAGTTTTTAATTTCATTGTGGCTTGCGGGGTAACGTGACTTTAAACTCATGAGTCATTATCTGCATATAGGTAGCCCTAAAAGCCCTTTTTTGCTGTAAAAATGTCAAGAGATTTAAGAAGGAAAAGGGCATCTGCGTGTTACTGATCCCTTCAGCCAGGATGAACAACAAATAAAAACACTGGTTGCTGCCAGTGCTGTCAGCAGCTGTGACGTGTTTTGGAAGGAGCTGCTGCTTCTGCCCCACTTTTTGTGTCACCGACTTTGGAACATCGTGCTCGGATATTGTGTGGAAGTTCTGGCACGCTGGGCAGCACGGATTTTTGGAAGTGGGCAGATGAGCTCATGGGTAGGCAGGTTGGCAAAGGAAACTGGAAAGAAACCAGTTCGTATCTGCTTTGCAAGAAACCAGTTCGTATCTGCTTTGCAAGAAACCAGTTCGTATCTGTGCTGCAGCAGAGTTAATTTTTTGGGAAGCCTGGATGCATTCCCCTTTGAAAGCCCAGTGAGGATGAATGGAGGAGCTTTGTCTTCATGGCTTTTGCATGACTTTAAATACTGAGAAAACAGAATCTTTTCCTGGACCTTCTTCATAAACTTGTTCCACATATCAAGGGCTGTGATGGAATAAGCTCACTTCAACGTTCATATATTGAATATTGAATTACCTATTTCTGTTTGAAAGAGATGAGATAAAAGCTGCTTGGACAAAGTAACTTGTATATGGATTAAAAGCCAGAGAAGTTTTTGCCTGAGTGTTTTTGGGAAAGCCTTTATCAGTAAGTTTCCCAATGACCTTATGTGTACTCGATCAATGTGATTAATCTTTGGTAGAAATGCATTCATTGTGCAAAGAAGGTGAACTTAATCCTAGAAATCTTTTTTTTTTTTTAACAATTTCTGTCTCTGGAAAGATTAAATGTATTTTTTCAAATGTTTTTTCTGATTTGGAAAAAAAGCCACAACCAAAAACTAGAGTGGGAAGAGATAAAAGGTTAGAAATTTTTGCAGTTTCTGACACTGACTTAATGCCCATCATCCCTTGGTATCAAACAGGATAGACTAGTAGTGAGTACAGCTTCATTGTATAGGAATAACTCTTCTGTGCACTTTCAGGTGATCTGAAATTCATTTTATTTTATTAGTGGAATTGAAGTAATTGATGGACAGTGATGTTTCCTGCTAAATAATTTTTAAGAGGGGCACTGCACTGTAAAGACTCTGAAGCCCTTTTCCTTCAAAAAAGGAGAACTTCATGTCACCTTCTACTCTAAATTAGAGAGAGCCTACTTGCTGTGGAGTAGTCTTCAAAGCCAATTTCCTTTCCATGTGTTCTTATGCAGAAGTGTGTCTATGGTATCTGCAAACCTAATGTTATGGCTTTGGGCTGGAACAGGAGAAATGAAAGGTGGAACTGGTTGGCTCAGACTGGGCAGAATGTAAAAGGAAATGTATTATAGGGAACCAGTACATTGATTTAAAAAAAAGCGACCTAAGGAGCTGGAAGAAAGAGAAATGCAAGTATGTTTTATTTAAAAAAAAAATCAGTATCTGTCTAGGTAGAATTCTGATGGGAAAGCAATGCTTTTTGGTGTAATGGAGCTGATCAGAGGGATGGAGGACCTGTCTTATATGGAAAGGGCTGAGAGAACTGGGGTTGTTTGGCCTGGACAAGAGAAGGCTTTGGGGTGATCTAATTGTGGCCTTACTTTACCTGAAGGGAGCCTATTAGAAAGATGCAGAGAGACTATTTACAATAGCTGGAGTGACAGGACAAGGGGGAATGACTTCAAACTGAAAGAGTAGGTTTAGATCAGATATCAGGAAAAAAGTCTCCCCTGTGAGGGTGGGGAGGCCCTGGCATAGGGTGCCTTGAGAAGCTGTGGCTGCCCCATCCCTGGGAGTGTTCCAGGCCAGGTTGGACAGGGCTTGGAGCAACCTGGTCTTGTAGAATGTGTCCCTGCTCATGACAGGGGAGTGAAACTAGATGATTTTTAAGGTCCCTTCCAACCCAAATCATCCAGGGTTCTGTGATTCTATGTACTGCAGCTACAGAGAAGCTGTGAGAGGCTGGGACTTTGCTCCTGATCTTTTTCAAGCCTGGGTATGACACTTCTGCCATCACAGAAAGCCACAGACCTATCCACTGGCAGCAGCAAGTTGCAATTAATTAATAGGCTGGTTTTGTAAGGGATTGCTGCTGCAAACTGCAAGCCAGTTTCGACTGCTTACCTGAAAACCAAAATACTTAATGCCTTGGAAGAGTTGGGGTTTCTGGTTCCCTGCACGCCCTAATTGGGTCAGGCTTTCAGACAGCAGGCACTTACCCCTGCTGAAAGCCTGGCATCAGTGGAAAGCCAGGCAATTGGAGATCCCAGGCTGCAGGATGGTTTTTTGAAAAGGCAGGCCTGGGGCTCCATATCGATCAATCATTATTCTAATTGTTCATTTCTATTATGGTGGGAATCATTCAGAATCCTAGAGTTCCTGGGAGTAAATCATTTGGAAATGCTGCCCATTATAAAATTTAATTTTAAATCTATATTAAATAGATTTATAAAGGCAAGCTTTGCAATCTAGTAACAGAATATTATGCTGCCTCACAGAGGCTCAGCTTTTGGGTCCTGAGGGGCCAGGGCTGGGAGTGAGAGTTGGGAACATGGTGGGAGTCAGGATGCTGGACCAATCTTTCTTTTTCTTTCAGACAACAGAGAAGAGGGGAAAGGAAAGCAAAACTGTATTTGGAGGCCCAGTCGTCAGCTCATTGTATCAAGAAGAAGAAATAATCAGGTGATTATCTGTGCTGGAATTTGGTTAAAAACTGTATTTTTCTAATGTCATTTTGTTAAGCTTTTTTTTTTAATATTGCACAAGTGTGGTGGCAACTACAACAGGATAATAAATGACAGGAAAGAACTTTTCAGGTCCATAATCATTTAAATCAATATCTGCCTGTATCATTGCCAGGTAGTAACCTTTCCCTAGCACAAGATGTGGGGGAAGGGCAAGGCTTCCCATTTTTCAGTTATATGGCTAAAAAAAAAAGGTGATATTGGATATTTTTAATAGAAAGCTATTCAGGCACTACCTTTTTCAAACAGTTATTTCTTTACCAATACATTCATTAGAGACTGTTCAGTGAAGGTTTTAGTGTTGGACAATGTTTGCCTTCAGGGAGAGTTTGTGCCTTATATCAAATTAATTTTTTTCTAGGCTCTACAGCTAGAAAAGCTGGCTCTGCATTTACTGAACTAGAGTGGCTGCTTCTTAAAACTGTCAAGGTGCAAGTAGTAAGTGACATTAGCTACTGAGTAAGGACACCTGGATGGTTTTTGTTTGGTTTATTTTTTTGCTGTTCCAGGCTACTAATCATGAGTATAATATTAACTCCAATACCTAAATGATTTTGTGGAGGAATTTTTAGAATACTGTATCATATTTTTAGTTAAAATGAACAGTCAGAGAAGACTAAATTTTTGACTGTGTTTCCTGTCATGTAGTCATCCATTTATGTGTGTGTGATCCCATATTTTAATGAATGTCTTGCATCTTTTTACATCCAGGAAATTTAAACACTGATTTGTAGACGTGCAGTCTCCAGCTGAGAACTTCCCTAAAGAGTTAAAACTCTAGCACAGCATTTCTTTGACTTTTTGTCAGAAACCAACGAACAGAAATCTTGATCAGGTGGCTCCAAACCCTTTGCCAGGAGCTCAGGTAGGAACAGAGGCAGCTGTTGTCAGCAGGCAGGGTGGCAGTTGTGTGCTTGGCAGTAAGGCAGGCATTTCCCTCGGGGTTACAATCCACTTTAGAGTGGAGTCCTTGGCCAGCAACAGCTTCCTTCCCTTGCAGGGAGAGCCAACACATCTCTGACTTGCCCTGGCCCTTGAGCAGAGGTGGTCAGGTGTGACCTTGGTTTAACACACTGTTTGAGGAATGGCACTTCTGCTGGCCACCAGCTCCTTTTTCGTCCCTGCTCCATCAGTGCAGGTCTCAGCCAATATCCTTGATCTCACTGTTTGACTTTGTGGTTTGAATCCTGTTCAGGCTTTCCTTCCAGGGGTGGAGCATATCCCTACAGTGATGTCAGAGTCTTGGTTATCCCAAGCACTGCCTGTGCCCTTTCTTGGGTTTGAAATACAGCATAATGTACAGAAAAACAGAGTTTGCTCTAAATATTTTCGTGTGTTTGTTTTTATTTCCAAGAGTACAGCTGCAAATACCTTTTTTCCAAACATACCATGAGGAACGTAGGTGCTGTTTGTTCAGCACAGCTGTTGTCCCTACAAATGAGGCTGCAGGCAGGTGCAGTCTCTTCCACAGCTAGAACAGGGTGATTCTGCTGAAATTCATTGAATGAAGTGTCCTGACTCTGCTGGCAGAGTGGAAACTCACGCAGTCCAATAGCACAATTTGACTCACAGGCATCAGTGTCTTCCTTGCAAGATAGGAATGAGCAAATGCCACTGTCATCTACCCACAGAGTTGTTCAGCTTCACATTTCCTGGTTCTTTTGTCTACTGCTCCCTCTCTTCCTGGAACAGGGAATAAACATGCAAGTATAGGCACCTCTCTAGTGTGATAATTCCACTGATAAAAGCATAGCCTTGAACAGCAAAATTGCTCTGGTACCAAACCTGCAAGCAGATAAACCAAAGAGGAGTGACTCTAAACATCAGGTTTGGTGTCCAGGTTTTGTCTAGAGCAAGTATTGGCTCTTCTGTAGCTGTACCTGAGAAGGGTGACTTTTGTGAGGCTGTGAGTGGTTACTTACAAAAACATAAGCTTAGCATTCAGTAATACTTCATAAATTAGGATGTTATCATTTTTTAAAAGGCATTTTCTGTAGAGGAAGAGCATGAAAAATTTTAAAGGGAGAGAAAACTGATTAGCTTGAGCCAAGATAAGCTTTAACACATTGATATTTCCAGGTAAGTCCCGTGTTGCCAGTTCAGTGTGTATGTATGTGCTGCCTCCAAACCTGCTATCTGAGAAGAGGAACTGATGCAGACTCTTTTATTGACTCAGTTGTCCATGGTGGGTCATCTGAAGCTTTACCACAAGCTTGCAAAAATTTGAGTAGAAATCAAACCACTTTCGTTTGTTTCCTAATGCTGTTGATAGAATAAGTATTTTCCTATTACAGGATCACTAAAGAAGCCCAGATTAAGTAAGAAAAATCCTTTATTTTGTGGAGTAAAAACTAAAACTCGAATTCTCATCAGCCCTGAATCCTCACAGACTGCTGAAAGCCATTTCTCAGCAGGTATTACTCTGCCAAGTGCAGCCTACCGTGTGCCCTTTTGGATTCTGCTGATCCAAAGGCAGGAAAAGGCTGTTAATTTATCTGCAGCCACAACCTCACCTCGCACCAGGAGATAGACCAGAATGCAGGTGCAGAGTTTTGAAGGGTCACCTAAGCTAGTTCACTTGTTTTATTCTTTACCAGAATCTTTTGAACATTTTGTCAAATGATTAAAGCCCTACAAGCTGTTGCTGTGTAGTATGAAGAGGAGAGGTTTTGTTTCAAATTAAATAAACCCCTCATTTGCCATCAGCAGTATTTAGCAACAAAGCAGCAGTGCCATTGATTTCAAACAGAGTCTAAAATTATGCCTAAATAATGTTTACATTCCTTTTGTGGAATGAAATGCTTGGAATTTAGGATGCAGATCTGTAAATGATGGACAAAGTGAAGTTACAATACCCTGCCCTAATGTAGATCAGCAGTAGGAGGAACTCGGGTGGTGCCAGGGCTGATTTTTTCCCTTATCACTAATTATCTCAAATGTTTCTAATTGAGAACAAGATAGAAAAATGGTCAGTCTGGCTCACAGTACATTGCACTGATTCCAAATAAATTCAAGAGCATCCAGAGAAACAGGTTATACCGATCTAATTAAATCAATTTAGAAAGAGATTCAGTTAAATCAGTGCAATTTGTGTGTTCATAGATCAGCCCTCAAATCAGGAGAAGGTCTCTTGAGCTAATGAGGCGTAGCAGTTATTTACTTTGGGGTACTGGGCACCGGTCATCAATTAGGAGTCATTAATAAACCCTGGCAATAAAGAGCTCGAGTACCCCCAGTGAGTAATGGGGAGCAGTTGCAGGATGTATTAGCATAGTGCTCTGCCTCTGGGTTTCTCTGCAAATCACTTATCTCCCCTTGGGCATTGCATAAAACTCCTCTGTGCTGGTGACTGATGATGGGACTTGGAGGTTCCCTTAGATGGAAGAATTTAGAAATTATCTGTGATTTCAGGCTGGGTATAGTGGTGGATTCTGGGGTTTTTTTACTGCTACATAAAGCTTTATGTCCCTTTTCTGGTCTTATTACCAGAACAAAGCAGTAGTAGTGGAGCTCTTTCATGATCAAAGCACTGTAATTAGAGTTTCACTAACCTGGGAAATGACTAGTGATCTGAGGTTGACTGATGTGCTATCAGTATAAATCTCTTCCAAGACATAATCTGAGAGAAATGGCAAAAATACCATAGCCTTGGAAATTCAGCTTTGTTTTTCAGTATTTTTTTAAAGCTGGGGCAAAGAGTAGGCAGTTTATAAGTGTTTTCAGGAAACAAATACATTGATTTGGCAGGTGGAGAATGAGAAATAATGTTGCCAAATATCCATGTCCCTTTCCACTTGCACTGGAGGAGCCTTCCTGCACTCTGCCTTGAGCTGCTTTCTCAGGGCCCTGCCATGCCAGGATGGGAATGACATCTGCCAGTCAGCACAGAGGCCTTCCAGAGCTGTGCTTTACACTCCTGCCTTCCACAGGGATGCTGAAGAAACCCTTTTCTGGTCGAAACTACCACCCTACCCCAGACATATGGGAGCAACCCCAATCATGGGGCAACATTTAGGATGTGGGTGTGGGCACCCCTGGTGTGCAGGGGCTGCCTGCTGCCGTGCAATCCATCAGAATTGTATTAATCCCACTAACGCAGCCACCATCTGGTCCCGCTGCCGGGCCGGCTCGTGCGAGCCCCCGTGATGGATGGCCCTGGGAATTGATTAGTTGTTGTGCGAGACAAATGAACTGTTTTGGCAGAAAATACCAGAGGTCGCTGCATGTGGTCAGGCACAAAGGCTGCTGAATTTTAAAGAGCTGCTTCCAGCATCCCTTGCAAGGATGCTGCCTCAGAGCTTTTGAGATGAGCCCAGTGCTCCGGAGCATGGCTGGGGTTTTGTTGTCTCCCTCCAGCCCTACTTTTGGGAACACCAGCATTGGAAACGAGCTCAGAGCTGCAGAGATGTGCGGCATCCACGTTGGGAATTAGGGGCTGGGCCACAAGTGTCTGTCACTCATATAAGTGCAATCCCTGTGGAAGAGCTTTCGTGGTTCTGTGGAGTCCAGGCAGCCTACGGTGTGCTCAAGCAAAACACCTGCGGGTCCTGGCAGCTGGGGCTTGGGGATTTTCAGGTTGGTGTTGCTTAGAAAGGGGTGCTCTCACAGTGATGTTCAGCAGGCCAGTCTTTTGACTTCAAGATGATTGCCAAGTTTATTGCTTCCCCCCTTTTTGCTGTCCCCAGAGCGGTGACACTTGGGACTTTGCTTTGTTGTGCAAAGGGGAGGCTTGGATCAGGCCTTTGGGAGAGCACATTCTTCAGTGGCAGCTCCCACTCAGCATTTTCCCGGCCACCTCCTCTGCTGATGCCCCAAAGCGCTTGCGGTGGGTGGGGAATTGGTGACACATGTCCCGTTATGTCCCAGCAGCTCTCCGAGGGACAGCACACGAGTGCGCTGGCAAGTGGGCAACGCTTCCCTCGGGACGGCCTGCCGGCTCAAAATAAACTTGAGTTATGGATTTATTCAGCTTGTAAAACCTCAGCTGGCATAAATAATTGAGAAAGCAAAGGTTTGTCTGTGGAGCGTACCTCAGGGAGCTGCTCGTGCCTCCCTCCCTCCCACCACCCTTTCTTATGAAAATGATCCCAGTTGCACTGGTAGATAATAACAACACCAAGCAATTAAAAGCTATGGGTGGCTGGAGAGAGGAGAAAAGGTTCAGTTAATGAGCTTTTCCTCTTCCTGCGCCCAGGAGAGCCTCCGAAGTGACGAGGTGATTAAAGCGAAGAGATAATTATAGATTATGTGAAAATGGGTCCCTTGGGGGCCCAGGGCCTTGACATAAACAGGGAGTGTTGCGAGTTCCTCTCGGCTCCCCGCACATGTCCCGTTCGTTCCGCTCCGCCGCGGCGCCGCTCGCTCTGCAGCGCTGTGCCAAGCGCACCGGCAAAGCCACCTGTTAGTGGGGCCACTCCACTGCAAATCCACTGGGATGTGCCTTGGACCAGCCCCAGGAAAAGGGGAGAGGATGCCCAAAGTACAGCCTGGTCTCAGCCCTCTGCCCTGAGCTTTGCGCTGGAGGTAACCTGCGGAGGGGGAGGAAGGGGACGGGGCAAAGCTGGAGGGTGTTCTCTGCACAAGGGTAAAATAATGTGAATTTCAGATCTCTTCTCTGCCCTTTTCAGCGGCAGCCTTGGTGCTCTTTAGAAAGCAAGGAGTTTTACAGCACTTCAGATAAGAAGGAAATTATCAACTCGCAGCAGAACTTTTCTATGAGCTGTTTAAAACCTGTTGGTTCAACACGTGTGTTTTGGATACGTGTTTTCTCCATCCTCTTATGGAGAAGGCTTGCAAAGCCTTCCAAGCTTGGGGAGAGATGACTTGGTTTAAGTTCTTCCAAATCCTTTTATTCAAGGATGGAAAAAGCTGCCCATGTGTTGCTTGTAGGCAACAGGTGCACTTCAACTCACCTTTAAATCAGAATTACCATCTCTTTCTGGAGGTGGTGAAGAGCACAAGGAAATAGCTTTGGGAGCCATCAGCAAGGGATGCTCTCTGGCTGTCCTCAGGAAACAGCTACAAAAATTCTACCTGCCTTTACTGACAGTCAAGTGCTTGCTGACTTGAAGACTCCTGTTTTTCTCCACAATCTGACATGGAAAGAAAATTGCATCCAAGTCTTCCTTTTAGCTACAGGTTTTGCATTATTGTGCACATCTCCATGAGGTTGAGTTTCATGGTTGTGTCCCATCTTAAGATGTCCTGAATACTGTATTTTTTATGTAAATTGGGCTTTTTCTGAGAATACTGATGGAAATGCTATGGAACTCCCCCATAAAGTTATCTTAGATGTCTTTGCACTGTCACTTCCGTATTTCTCACGTGTTTCTGTCTGGGTTTTGCCTATTTCTACCAGTTTCTGGGCCTTGCTGCTGACCCTTACCAGTTTTATGAGGAGTGCAAATTCCTGGGCCTTGCTGCTGACCCTTACCAGTTTTATGAGGAGTGCAAATTCCTACTGGGAACAGGTCCGAGAAAATCATTACATCCTTTTTCTTTTCCTGTAGCTGCTACTGTGGCATTATTATTATGTACACACATGTGAAATGAAGGGGAGAAAACTGAGCTGCCAAGTTTTCAAGCTGTGTTTCTTATTTGTCTTGTGTGATTTTCAATGCAGAGTCAGCAAATAACAGTAACTTGTCATTATTCCATTCACTCCATTCAAGAAGAATGTCTTCCCTAGTATTGGTCTCTCCAAAAATCTGGATTTAACTCCTCTGAGCTCTTTCCTCAGTTTCTCTTCCTGGTTTTAGCTGGATCAGATTGTTTTAAATGTCTGGAGTGCAGCTTCATGTGACTATTTTATTTGTAGGTAAAATGTTCTCATTGTGACTGGAAGGGGATTGTTTCTCTTCGTTAATATTTATAGACAAGTTGGATGTAATATATGCTTAATTTTTTAAGGAGGGCATCAGGAGCAGAGGAATGGTTTAAAGATTGAGAAATAAATGCAGAGTAGAAGGAAGAAATTTCCCGAAACCTTGTCTTCAGGTGGGGAAATTGGTATTCTGGATTAATTCCATTGTGGAGACTTCTGAAAGAAAAGTGGTTTTTTGGAATGGGGATATCTAGAGCATTTGCAGAGTTGGTTATTCCAGAAACCTAAATCATATCCAAATAGCTGTGTCAGGTCATTTTCCCCTTACAGACAATAATATCCTGGGGAAAAGACTTTAAAAGTCCTGTCTGGAGGCTGTGGTGGGAAAATGGACTGGTTGTGGTAGGTCAGGGTTGCTGTGCCCTCTCTGCTGGCACAGACCCTGCAGATGCTCCCTTTGGAGCACAGTCAGGTGCTTTATGGCTCCTTGTCCCTGCTGGTACCTCTGGTGCTGCCCTGGGAGGTCTGTCAGGGCTCTGCAGCACATGGAATGAGCAGGTGGCATCACTGCCAGGGAGGGAAGGGCACAGCCTGAGCTCGTGGATGGGACATGGAAGATCATCCTGGAGTAACTGAGGGTGATTGTGGGCCTCTCTATTGAGAAAGGAATGGGGTTTGCTTTGGTGTTGTGGAAGAAAGAGCCGTCTGTAATAAATGAGGGAGGTGTGGCTGTGCAGTGGGGAACCAAGTTCCTGTACAGCATTGTCTGAGAAGCAGCTTCTCCCAAAAGGCTGCTGTCGGCAGGTTCGTGTTGGAGAGGTTGGACTAACAAGGCAGGACTGGAGGGACTTCCCAGCATATCACATCAGCCTTTGTTAGCAGGGGCAGGCATGTCTTGTGACCTCCATCATGAGTCTGTCAAGCTCCATCTCGAGCAGTATAAGCTTTTGCCTTTTCTAATCCCACTGTGAGATTCCTTTTTTCCCGGAATTCAAGGTAATTGCATTTAAAGCTTGCAGGGATCTCTTTCCCAGGAGCTTGTGCGTAAGGGGCAGGCAAGACCTTCAACAAATGAGTTCATGACAGACTAGTTAAGAAACTGGGAGGCTCCTGTGATGTCCTTAAGCCTAAACACAGAGTGTGAAATCCTGTGTGGCTCCCAGCTCCTCACTAGAAAGGTGCAGCTCAGGTGTCTCTGCAGGGTACAAAGAGCAGGAATGATGTGCTGGAGAGTAGTGCTGCTGAGGGAGCAAGGTGAGAGGGAGGACAGAGGAAGTGACTTCTTTGGAGAAAGCAGTGATCTGCCACTGGAGCAAGTATTAGTGCTTTTCCCCACCTTTCTCTGGCACTGTGGCAGGACACAGATGCTTGAGGTCTGAAGAATCAGAGTGTAACTCAGTAAGCCAGATGCTTAACAATAAAATACAAAGTCCGAGTTGGGTCATGGCACTCTGCCTGCCCTGATGGGAGCGGAGGACATGGCCTTGCTGGCATTTCATTTTTGGGGGACTACAGGTCAAAGAATGTCACTTTTTGTTTGTAACCCATTGCTCAGAAATGCAGATTTTACTTAGATTTTACTTTTCCTTCCTGGTGTTCTTCAGCCAGTGAGTTAAAGAGCAATGCACATGAATAAAAGCTTTTAAATGCAGATGAATAAAGTTGCCTTTTAGCACCAGGGGATCAGTTCTCAAATTGCCCTGTCGAATTTCTCCTACCCAAAAGGCCCACAGCACACTGACCTCTTTACTGGGTCTGACCAGCTCCAGCAAGCTCCCTTTTTTTCTGAGTAACTGAGGCTGTCAGTCTGAGTTCTGCTGGACATCCAGAAGGTCTTTAGTTAAGGTGATTGAAAACTGGGAATGTCATGTGAGGCAACGACTCTGTGTTTAACTCCTGTGAAGCTGCCAAGTCCCATAGCAACACTGTTGGGCTCGTTTGAACCATGGTTTTCATCTGGAAACCAGAAAGAGAGAGGATTATGTGGGCTTTTGGCTTACTTCTGGAAAACCAATGACCTCTTTCCTTTATTCCCTGCTAGCACCACAGTATTTATGCCTAAAGGTATTATTGTTATAAGAATCTGTGAAAGGTCTTAAGTTTTTTAGAGGTTGTGTTTGTTTGGCAGGTAAGGGTGGAAGTTTTACTGTGTCTGAAGCCAGAATATTGCTTTTAGCTGTAAGAGAAGCTGTAGGTGTGACTCAAGCACCTGTGACACCATCATTTGATCTTTGTGCCTGCAAGCAGTCCTAAGGAAGCACTTGCTGGTGTTACATCCAGGATCCAACATGTATTCAGCAAGGGATAGATTGGTTTGCAGGTGTCCTGTTTGTCCTACTGTTTTCTTCAAGCCACATTAGTGACCTCTGTCCAGGATGGATGGCATTGGAAGGGGCTCTGGTGTGACCCAGAGTGACTCTTAAAAGAAGAGCAGCTTTAGCCTTTTCTCTTCTGTGAGATTTATACCAGAGCTTGAACATGGATTTTTTTGGCTAACTTCATACATTTCTTGTGCCATTTCACAGGAATAAACTGACATTTGTCTGGATATAATACTGTTAAAAACAACCTTTGTTTTTCTAGGAAGCAGGATCTTCTGTTTCTTAACTCTGGGGGTGGGTGGAAAGCACATTATTCTGCATATGCAATACTAGGTGCCTGTTTTGATCCGATGACAGCACTGAAATATCTGTAACAAAGTTAGAGCATATAATGTGCATGTGACCTTTGTCTTGTGCAGTAACATGGTGCTTCTTTTGCTTTTGTTTCCTGAACAGGGAAGAGGACAAGAACATTTTTGATTACTGCAGAGAAAACAACATTGACCATGTAACCAAAGCCATTCAATCAAAAAAAGTGGATGTGAACATCACAGATGAGGAGGTATGGAGAAGAGATAAGGACCATCAATCTTTTATCTGTTTTGTGTATTAATTCAGTGCTACTTGTTTTTAAAATTCCCTGGTTAGGATTGTTGTAACAAGGTACTGCAGCAGTTGGACAAACACTTGGTCATTGAGACAGGGTAATAATTTGGAAGCAGCTTTCCACTGGATTTCTGTAGTGTGGGTGTCTAACTGTGGGGCTGTAGCATGTCAGATCAGAAACTTTGTTTTTATGTTATTCTCAGCAATACCAGCAGCCACTTGCACAGTAAGATCTTCTGAATACCTCCCTTTCCCCACTTTGTACACCAAATGTGGTCAAACAGAAGTGGGAAGTGAGGGAAACAGCTTTTTTGACCCATGAAGTCTGTTCAGGTTGAAGGAGAGTTTCTGACATGCCATCATTCTCAGATGGAAGGGCAAATGTGTGACAGTGGCTTTCCAGCTTCACAAAAACAGTGACATTGTCCAGTCTTTCTTCTCATCAAACTCAAAACACCATTTCCCCACAGGGAGGTAATACAGGCATTGCCAGAAAAAAACTGTCTAAAACTTTGAATTGGCTTCATCCTTTTCTTGGTAAGAGTAAACACCTGGTGGGGGCAGTTTCCTGTTCATCCTTCAGGAGTTGTGGCTGTACCAGATTTGTCAGCTTGGATTCCCTGCTTGCACAGTGCCACCTAGCCCTGCCCCTAGTCCAGCCTGAGCACAGCTCCTTCCAGCACGTTGTGTTTTGGTGAACAGATGAAGTGCTTAGACATTCATAGACTGAGACGCCACAAATTCAGTTGGGTTCTCCTGTAGCTCTAAGCAGATTTCTGCCCTCTGAGCCATGACAGCCCCGGCTGGGGCTCTGAATGCTGATGGCAGGGCCTTTTATTATTAATCAGGAATTCATGTGAATTAATTTTCAGAGGAGAGGAGGGAGGGTGTTCACAATCAGGGCTGGAATTTCACATCATAAATTCAATGAACTGAAACTGTCATGTGCCACACAGTCACTGCACCACTGCTGTTCCTGAGCTCCATCCTCCTTCTGCTGATCACAGGTTACACAAGGAGATGTCCAGGGCAGTCCCACAGAAAATACAGCTGGAGTCTGTTAATTAATAAAAGCTCATTTTTAGGATCACATGCTTGCAATAAGTGCATGTTAGCATTGCTTTGTTTCCACTGGCAAGGTGCTCTTTTGTAGTTTTGTCTCTTCCTTTCTGCTCAAGTAACAAATGTGCTTGTTTTCAGCCAAAGAAATACTGTTTAAAAAAAAATATTTCATTGAAGCTGAAATATCTCAACTATGTAAAAAACTACCAGATTACATCCTCTTTGGGAATTATCCAGGAGTCCCTGATGTAAAAGTAGTCCTATTTCTAACTAATAGGTATTAGCACATGGCTGTTGCAGAGTGTGGGATTGCTTCAGCACAGGCAGGAGCCAAAAATGTCTGCCTACCTGTGGGATTTGTAGGAGGATTCCCACTGGGGTGAAATTCCCCCATAGATGAAATTCTCAGAGCTTCAACAATTTTGGTTTACCCCAACTAATGTTCAAAACCCCAAATAAATGGCATACCGAAAGGAAGAATCTGAAAGAAATCATTGTTTCATTGTATGTTATGGAACTGAAAGCATTACCAGTGGTGTTTGGTATCCAGACATGTTCTTCCCAGTCTGGGAGGTAACTTATTTTCCAGTATCATACAGGTTGAGTGAACCCATTTTAGACTAGAGATAACCCAGACTGAGCCTTTTGTGAAGTATACACCAGCATAATCTTGTCATTTTTATTAACTGTTTTAGTGTTACTGTGTAAATACATCCTGCCAAATCCAAAAGCTGACTCACCTGGCCTCTGGACATAATTCACACTGTCAAGCCTTTGATTTAAATGCTTATAAATTTAAAATGTCAGCAGACTACATGCAAAGAGTTAACTTCTTATGAAACAAAATCTACTGAAGCACCAAATAGGCTCGTGCTAAGCTGCAAAGACCCTCGGCTCAGCCTTTCCTTGGACAATAAAGACTTGCCTGGGGTTGTAGGGTGTTTAGATTTTATTTTTATGTGATATGTTAGTACTGCTGTTGTATCCCCCCCTGTTTTGTGCAAACCTGGAAGAAATCAGTGAAAGGAGAAAAGAAATCAAGAATAAAAATGTAACGTGGGGATGAGCCAACTTAGTCAAAGCAAAAGGATTTCATGAAGGGCAGCAGAAGATTCTGGGGTTTAGACAGATGCACTGGGAAACTTTCAAAGCATAAGTGAACTTCTCCCCACAAGAAGTAAAGCTCTTCATGTGCAGCATTGAAGCCAGCATACCTGCTAACAGTTTGGATATGATAAACTTCAATTTAGAATTAAACAAAGAATCTAATGACAGTAATCATGTACAAGCTTCCATTTACTGCATCTAAATTGCCCAGAGTTCAGCAGAATCACTTGCATTCACTTATAAGAAGTAGCAGAGACTAAAGCAACCTGTTTTCCTTGTGTATGTCAGCAGGACTAATGGAATAAGAAATGGACTGTGGCTGTGAAGTCACCCCAGGCACATCCCAGGAGTGTGGCTCACTTGCTGCCTTTTTGAAAATAGTATTTCTCCAACTTCTAACAAACCAGGAGCTGCTCAGAGGCAGAGATGAGCTGCTTTTGTGATTTGTGCCAAGGGCTCTGGAGGTTGCAGCTAGGTAATTTTTTTTTAATTGTTGGATAAATCCCACTAAACAAACATGTTACCTGTGTGCAGTGTTTAAGCCCTTGCCAAAACTTTAATGAAAGGCATCTGACAGGATGCTCACTTAGTCCCCCATCCTTGTGCTTTTGAGGCAGCAAACTGGTGCTAGCTTGCCAAGGAAAGGACAAGGGGGAAAATGGATTTGAAGAAGGGTCACATACTTCTGGATTTATAGGCTTTCTCCCATTAGAAAAGCTGCACCAAACATTTCAGAGCTCTGAAAGTGATTGCCTTCCAAGTCAAGTTTACCTGTGTAATTGTAACAACCCTTCCATTTGCTGTTTCTGCTGTCCCAGGGGGATGCAGCCATTCTGTACATATCTGTCTTTTCTTAATTACTGCTCATAGAACACTTGCCACAAGTTAGAGAGGCTCATTGCTATCCAGCCATTACAGCTGCAAACATCGTGCCTGGAAGTGCAGCTTTATACTGTAGCACATCCATTCGCTTTGGCTTTGTTCTCCCCTTTCTCTGCTCGGCCTAATTGATGTGAAAATCATTCCCATCCATTTGTCTGCCGGCTCGGTGTATCAGAGACAAATCCCTGTCCTGTGCTTTGTTTGTGAACACCCTGTGACTTGGAGCTGAGCAGAATTGATGTGCTGTTGGCTTGAGAAACTGCTGCAGGAGCTGGCCAAGCTGGCAGCGGTTAGCCAAGCAAAGCACAGAAGATTTAAGAGGCAGGGTTAGTGCACTGGGGCTATTTTTATGCTTTTTTTTATTAAATACTTCAAAGGCAGGGGGGGAAATGCATCCTCTCAAGTAACTTCTGCAACAACTGTTGTGTTTGAATTGCAGGGAGGGAGTACCTTGATGTTTAGTCAAGCGCTGCAGCGCTTGCCTACGTGAAATTATTCATGTTGCTTTGAGTCTCTCACTGCTTAATGAAATAGTCATGTGGGAATTGTTTTGGGAAAGCTCAATCTGTGGCCCTTAAGATTTCTGCCACGTTATTTAAACACACAAACACCTGCTATATGCTGATATAAAGCAGCAGCTGTGCAGACTAAAGAGGTTTTCAGCATGCAGAGGTGATATCTGTGCTATACAAAGACTGGGACTGTACGTTCAGTTTAAGCTTTTCTTATCACTAAGGTTCATTTTAAGAAAGACTTGAGGAACAAGTGGATTTTGCAGCTGTGTAGCTGCCTAAATATGTTAGCTAGAGCTGTTGACTGTTGTTAGCTTGTCTACAAGTAGTCATGAATATTATCCAATTTCCATTGAACCATTAAGGTTGAAAAAGACCTCTAAGATCATCGAGTCCAACCATTTTAAATACCAAATTTTCAGTAATGCTTTTTGTTACGCAATAAGTAGGTTGAGGTTCTTCTGGAGGTATTTTTCCTTCCACATCTCCTGGTGTGCTCTTGCACAGAAGGTCTCCAAAGCCCCCTGCACCCCGTGTGGAGGGCGTAGCACGCTGCAGACATTTCTTGGGTGGAACGTGTCAGCTGTTTAATAGTGCACAATTACAATGCAGAGCCATTTAAGGCACTAATTAGAAAATATTGTATCCATTTAGAGTTGCAGAGAAAATATATAGGTAAGCAGAGTGTAATTACCCAAAGTGGAATTGGCCCAAGACTTGAAATCCATACTCCTGCAAATAGCACAAGGAGATTTTTAATGGCTATGGATGATCAGGCTTCAGGTTTTTGTCTTATATAAAAGGTACCATGGGTAGCAGAACCAGCCTGCCAGTGTCATGGGCAGGACCAGTGCTCTGGTACCTCTGAGCTGTTACAGTTAACTGTTGGCTTTCCTTTATTGGTCTCAGCCAAGTTCAGCATCAATAAAATGAGATTCTCCTTGTCCAGAGTCAAATGCAAACCAACAAATTTTAGCCACTAATTTTTAGCATGAGTTTTTGATATAAAGGATAGAAGTGCCTTTATTTTATCGTGTAATTGTACAATAAACACATTTGAAGAGTCGCAGTATTATTCCTCTGCACATATATGAAGACACTGAAATCATCTGTTGAAATATTTATTGCTATTGTGCATATTGCTGATGTGCCTCTTCCTTTTGACATAAACATCTGTGATTTGAAAAAAGTTATTTGTCCAACTGAAATCCTAAGTCTTAAGTAATCACCAGTCCAGAGATAAGGATGCTAAACATGATTTAAAGATGTCTCCATATTTACCAATTGTTTTAAGTTGTACTGTTTCCCCCTTGTAGACTTTGATAGTGGTATTGAGTGCAAGAACATGAATCATTAAATGGCCTGTGGATGCCATCAGTGCTTCCATAGAAAGTCACTGTCACAAAATTCATTCTAATGCAAGGTTAATTAGTGTAACATTAAAATTACAGGTTACAAAAGTTAATTAGTCACTAGGTCAAAAAGTGTGCATTTCCTGACTTAAAATCATGCTCTACCTCTGCTGCCCTGCCCAGGAATATCCAGCAGGAGCAGTGTGAGCTTTGGTCACAGGTGTCTTCTGCTCCTCCTGCTTTCTGGCACCGTGGCCAGGAAATTTGGCTCACAGTTCCCATTAGCAGATAAATGAGTTGCTCACCTTGTTCCCCACTGCTTTGTCAAGAGATTTATAACCAGGCATGGGCTAATTTAAATTATTTCTTCCATGAGGGTCTGTGACTGTTTTCTGTGGCATATTGGAAAACACAGGTCAGCCTGATGGTGTCACAGCTTGAGGGAGGTGATTCCTGGTCACCTGCAGGGTGATTTCTAAGGAATCCCCTACAAGCGTGCTGTCCTAGATCAGGAGAGACTGACAGAACATTAAGGCTAATTTGCTAAATATATGTAGAAGGTTTTATTCTTCGTTTACTATCTCAAACTACTGTGTTACCTTTCTCAGGGATCCTTGGGCATGCAGGAAGATCTGAAGTTCCATTGCATCCCATCCCATGGTGGCAGACACCTGTAGAAAGGGGGTGGGAAGAAAACTGTGGGGGTTTGGAGGTACAGATGCAGCAGCCTGCCCAAGAGAGGACAGTCAGGGGTGCCTGCCCAGACACCCAGTTTTAATCTTCACTTCCAGCAGAGGCAGAACCTGTGGGTTGAGTGTTTCAGACCTGCCAGAGGAATGAGCTTTTGGGGGCTTGGCATCCAGGTGACTTAGGCAGCATTGAATATCCTACCCTTGCTGTGTAAGTCATTGCTCCCAGAAAAGTCAGAGGTGCCAAAATCCTAAATCTACATAGGAAAACAAATAATGTCCTGGCTCCTGCGTTTCATACTTTGCTGCTTTTCCCCTGTAAATTTTTTGCTGTCTTATAGATTTGGTGCTAAATTAATGAAAAATTGAACTGTGTGTCACTTTTGACATTTCTAGCATTATTGTGTAAGTCCAAATCACCACTAAATGGCATACTAATATTATTTTGTATTATTTTTTTTTTAAGTCAGTATAATTTTGGTATTGGTGCTTATTAGTCAATAGCAAGACTGATTTTCCATGTTGGCTTTTTTTCCTTGGCTTTGTTCATTTTCTCCTGGCTGTTTCAGGGCCGGGCTCTGCTCCACTGGGCGTGTGACAGAGGACACAAGGAGATGGTTTCAGTACTGTTACAGAACTCTGCTGATGTGAACATCCAGGTAAGAAGGATCACAGAGGTGAATTGGATTGATGTGTTACACAGCCTCCTGACCAAATGTTTCCATGAAACTGAACTCTTCCAAAACTCCACAGCAAGTTCTCTCAGGGTATTTATCACAGGAAAGCTGCTCCTTTCTGTGGATTCCTTTCTCCCACCTGCAGTGCTGTATCCAGCTCTGGGGTCCCAGCACAGGAAGGACCTGTTGGAGCAAGTCCAGAGGAGGCCACAAAGTTGATTAGAGGGATGGAGCACCTCTCCTCTGAGGCTGAGAGAGTTGGGATTTTTCAGCTTGGAAAAGAAAAGGCTTCAGGGTGACCTAATTGCAGCCTTCCAGTACCTACAAGAAAGACAGAGAGAGACTATTTACAAGATCAAGTAGTGACAGGACAAGGGGGAATGACTTAAACTGAAAGAGAGTAGGTTTAGATTAGATATTAGGAAAAAAAATTCTTCCCTGTGAGGGTGGTGAGGCCCTGGCACAGGCTGCCCAGAGGAGCTGTGGCTGCCCCATCCCTGGAAGTGTTCAAGGCCAGGTTGGATGGAGCTTGGAGGAGCCTGATCTAGTGGAAGGTGTTGCTGCCCATAGCAGGGTTTTGGAACAAGATGATCTCTAATGTCCTTTCCAACCCAAACCATTCTGGGATTCTCTTATAAGAACATCCAAAAAAGTAACCTGGGAAAAATAACAGAATTGTGAGCCACTAAGGTTTGCAGCCCACATGTCTGAGCTTAGCTAGCACCAGTTTTAGGGTGCCTGAAAAGACCAGATTTTGACCTAAACTGGCTCAGCAACCACTTTGCAAATAGTATCTTCCAGCCAACCAGCCTGGGTCTGCCAGGGCTCCTGAGTCAACACTCCCAGTTCTGTCAGCTTGTTGTAATTAAGGGCTGGCCTGTGTAAATGTGATCATATTCAGACATAATTGTCCAGCATATTTCTGTCAGATTATGATTGACTGCTCTTTACCATCGTGTCACTTGTTGGCTCTGCTCCCCTTCCCAGTTTGGACATAGCCACACCTTTGCTGATGAATCTTAGAGCTTTTGCTGGTGAGATCTGAGCAGCCTTCAGTAAATGCTTCAGGAATTTCTAAGAGGTGGACGTGAAGCAGATTTGCAGTCTGAAGGCTTGTGGACAGAGCTGTAGAGTTCACAGGCTAAAGATAGCTGTGTTGGTATTTCCACACACATCAAAGTGTTGTAAAAAGATGTGTCTTGCCCTTTCCTGGGCAGAATTTCTGGTGGGATGGGGATGAGGAAGCACAACTTTGCAGTGGCTGGTGAGATGTGAATGTTCATGCTTAGGTCTCCAAGGTTTCAGCTGTAATGGATTTTATAGGAGTTTTTCCTTACACAGAAGGGGTAGAGTGAAGCCAGTGCAAATGGGGAGCTGTGCACATCCTGTCCATCTCCTCTCAGCCAGAGCTAGTGAGACAGAAACAGCTTTGCACTGAAATTGGGAAGGAGTGGAATCAGACACCTGCCCACTCCCTTCACCCTGGTAGCCTGGGAGATGGTTCTGGCTTCTTTTTGACACTTGTCTCATTCCTTTGGAGGTAAAGTCTGACTCGTAGAAGAAAAAGCAGAAGAGAGAATCGTAGTAATTTTTTTTTCCCTTGAGCATTAATTTCCTGTTAAATTCTTCTCTTTTCTTTTTGATGCATTGCACATTTTCTAACCAGATTATTTTTGGCCAGTAACAAAAGGTTAATAATAGCCATAAAAAGAAAAATCAATCTTTGATATGTTTTTCCCCACCGAGGTAATAAAGGAGAATTTTTTATAAAGGTCTCTGTTTGCACGTAGGTGTGTTCCCAGAGAAAGCAGACACATTTTTATTCTCAGCCATATATAAATTGCAGTAACATTTCAAGACTTTGTGACTTAATGTTTATTTCTCTTTTTTTAATTTTTTTTATTTTGACCTTTACCCTGGAAGAATTCTCATCCAAAGCAAAAGCAGGAGAAATTTTAACAGCAATCAGAAGAAAAAGGGATAGGGAGAAACTCTGGCTTCCCAACAAGCCATATGCACCTGCTGTAACACATTACCAAAGGCACATCAGTTAATGTGGATGCTGTAAAGAGCAGTGGGTTTGGTGTGAGGGAATATCTGGTGAATGGGTGATGCTGTTTTTCCAGAGTGGTGTGCTCCCAGCAGAGGTTCCCTTCACACCTCTATGCAAGCAGCCTCCACAATCCCACCTGCCTCTCCAGCTCTTCTGCCTTGTTCAATTTTGCAGCAGCACCTTCATGCAGGCAGCATGAGAGATAAAGAATAAATTAGGGATTATGAGGGTTATGAGCAGGTAGTGAAGGAGAGGAAAGTTACAGACCAATTTTTTTTTTAATTGCCTGTGTTTTAGTATGCTTCTAAAAAGTTAGTCAAACAGCATGACAGATTTATGCTCTCCTCCATTACCTTTTTAATAAATGAGCTTCTATCTTGGCTCTTTTGCAGTGTGTTAAAGGATTTAGCTGCCCTAAGCAGGCAGTGACAGTGGTGCTCTGCTGGGTGACCTGGAGCAAGTCTAACCTGTTCACTGTGCCTTAATACGTTTTTGCTGCCTTGTTTTAGTTACCTTTGCACTATCTATTGTCAAAGTCTCTGGATCAAGAGGGTCTTCAAGCATCAACTTATTGCTCTTTGTTGATAAACAGCTTCAGGAGCAGGAAGAGAGGTCTCCTGGCTCTGCTCATTCTTGCAGCATGCTTAAAATCACTTTAATTCTGGGAATAACTCCATGCCCCTGGCCTGCAGTGGTCCTGTGCTTTTTGTTTTAACAGTGGTGCTGCAGTTTCCAAAGCGTGGTTCACTAATGTCCCTGGAAAGCTGCAGCCACTGAATTCTCTGCTTGTTCATAATTAGCTCTAATAGCACATTTGAAAAGAGGTGGGAAAGCAATTGCCATGGGTGAGGGGATACAGAAAGGCAACAGGCTGCTCTGCTTTGTTGAGGAGGGGCTTTTGTGGAATTGAATTACCTAAATCTCCAGTGCCAGAGGCCATGTCAAAGTGGGTGGTGGGATGGGGTTTTGGAGCTCTGCTGGAAATACCCAGAGCTCAGGGCTCAGTCTGAGAACAGCCTCCTTCTCTGGAACTGTTTTCTTGAAACAGCAACAGAACAGTTGGTAACCTAATGTTAAGGCAGAAGTTGCTAAACGTAACACAATGGTAATGTAACACTTACAAAGGGGCTCAGCAACATGATAATAATGTCCATTTCTGGCTTTATAACCTAAGAAGACACAATTTTTCCTTGCAGAGGATGAGCAGCAAAGGAAAACCCCTTTCCTCTATGCGGAGAGCACCTCCCTGGTGTGAGGTGCTGCTCAAGCAGCTTTCAGAGGAGCTCCTTGAGTGTATTTGGGGGACATAGACCACAGACTGTCCTCCTGGACTTCCTGTGGCTGCATTTTGTTTCGTTTGTGGGTACTCCTTACTCAGAATAATAATCCATGTGTTCATGGCATGCCCTAGGGAGTGTATGGGGAACTATCTGGGAGTGGTGCTAAGCAGCTCAGCTTACTCTGGTAAAGCTTTTCAAGCCTATCTGGCCACGTGAGTCTTAACATAAATATTGGGAGTTGTAAAGGGAACTGTAACACTTGACACACAGGATAATTAAGGGCTGTGCACATATCTGTGTGATAGAGCAGCTGAGTTTAAACCATATCTAAATATTTTATGATTTTTAAACTGCATCATTGTGCAATTATCAATGTTATGGTAATAATATTCTATGCTCACATTTTTCTTTAATTATGACTAAAAGGATGGGAAAAAAAGCTGTAACTGATCTTCAGTTTTTATTTGCTGACTTTTCACTTTCCTGGTAAAGTGCAGATCAGTGCGCTGAGACTTTAAACCCTGCTCAGCAAGTTCTCATGGACCCTTCAGGTGTTTGAGAAGGAAGCTTGAGACCAAACCTGAAAATCATCAGGTTAAGAAACCTGTTGCTATTATATGTGGGGTTTCTTTTATTCATTCCTGTATAGCTGTAATTTCAGTGAAAAGCATCTGCTGTCTGTGCTGTCTGCAGAGAGCATTGGTTGATTTTTGGTGCCAGTGTTGGATTTGTATCTTGTACCAATTCAATTCAGGCTGCTCAGTCATATCTATGCACTGAGGTGATGCTTGTCAGATTATTTTGAGTTAGATTGGGGTTTTTTCCTTCCTTTTTTTTTTTTTAAAGACATTTAGAATAACAAAGGGAGTATGGTTGCCTCCCCAGGCTGTCTTTCTCCCAGTTCCTGACTTCCCTCCTCTATTTGCATCCTGACACTGTTGAGTCAGAGGGTTCCTGGAGACATGGAACATGCAGCAAGCCATCCCCTTGTAATACCTCCACTGACTGGGGATAAAAAAAAGAAAAAACCTTTTCAAATGAAGACAATACAAACATAATAAATGGCAGGGAGGGTTCATCTCCCTCATGACTCAATCCTTCTCAAACAACATTATTATTGACTGACCTATTGGTTGCCAAAAAGGAAAATCAATTGTACTAGAAGTAGTTGCTGGGCCACAGATCATGGTACTAACCCAGCAGAGACAGGTTGATTTTTATCAACTATCCAAAGACTAATTTCCACCATTAGCTAAAAATGAAGTAGAAATTATGGATATGTCAAAGATTACTGAGATTGGTGGTCTGCTGGTTTTGTGTGTTTCTATGGGTTTTCTGTTTTCCTGCCTGACTCTTAAGAGGATTCTGTCTGTACAGGATCAAAAGAAGCAAGAAGTCAGGCCTGCTTGCATGCCTGCTTTTTTTTCTTTTCAGCCTTGTTCATTTGGATTTCACAGCAAGGGGCTTATGTTGGAGGCATGTAGATGTTTAAAAATTAAACTGGTCTCAGCAAACGTGCATCCCTTCCCTGCCTCCTGCACCCAACATCTGTCATGCCCTCATGATTCTGTGCCTGTAGGGAGATGGAGAAAGTGATATGGATGTTTTGACTGTTGTGACCAAGGACCACAGGCCACAGGCTCCATCTACACATCTGTCCCCCTCTGCAGTGAGATGGGGGATGCAAATACACTCGTGGATAGGGTGTCAGCTGCCACATTCCTCTGCTGTTATGACCATTCTGTAAACCTGGCTGAGATGAAATAGGAACACAACAGCACTGTGCCCTTGCAGTTAATGTCCCTAGGATCAATTTCTCCCTAAATATACCAAAAGCCTGGCTCATGAACCTGGGAGGGGCCCTGTCCTGGACCTGATTCTGCAGCAGAGGCTTTGGCATAGGTATGCTCACAGCAAGCAAAGGATGTCACAGGGACTGCTGAATTGACCATGGCTGTGGGAGGGAGCTGCAGTGGCAAATGTATGGGGACACTAAACAGAGATGAAAAGCAAAGCAATGAGAGCAGATTTATTAACCTATTATTAAGGTCCTTCCCTTAACTACCCTCCATCCCTGTCTCAGTATTTCCCTGATCAGTTCTGTCAAGCAGATCTCCAAAGACTCTGCAGCCCCCTACACCCCTTCAGTCTTGACACTGCTGCCAGTGGGTGTGAAAGCCATTAGCCAAAAGAAAGGAGAGATCTGCTTAGTGACAGAGGGTAGCATTCTACATTAAGGCATTGACATGGTGCCAGTCACACAGTTATTACAAGTGGCACAGCTCCATGTCTCTCCTGCTGGTCTCTCTGTGGAATGTAGATTGGCAGCAGGTTGAATGTTAAATGGTCACCACTCAGCAGATGCTCTTTTTACCTACTGGGAGAAAAGTCCCTTTCAGCAGAAACATTTGCAAAATATTTGCACTCTAAATATATGCTGGGAAAGGCAGAGATTTACCCTGGTTTGCTCCTTAGCTTCTGAAGACACCTCAGGCCTCATCAACACTAACCATCAATGTACAGATGATGAGATGTTTCCTTCTGCTTGTCCAGGCTGGGCTTTTTAGCATTGTTTCTTCCAGCTTGACATGCCCAGTCTTTGTTTCTTCTGCTCCCTGTAGCCAGATGCATCAGTGCTTCATGGCTGGTGCAGCAGAGCAGTTGGCACCCTTGCTCAGGCAGCCCATGTGCAGCATTGCCGGCAGAGCAGCTCACCAGCCAGCAACCTCTGCAGCCTCCTGTGTCCTGCAAAACCAGTGCTTGAAAAGTGAAATCCAAGAGCTGCTCCTGCAAAAACCTTGCAGGGGTCTCTGCTGCTTTACCCTCCAAGTCTAAATCAAAACACAGGGTTTGAAAGCACCAAGGACAGCAGCACATTTTAGTGGCTTGTGGGCATCACCTTGTGCTGAGGGCTGTGCTGTGCAGAGGGAGGCACTTTCCATGGCCAGTGCTGGGGCAGGAATGCAGTCTGGCAGGAGGCACATAGTTTGAGCTCAGGGAGCCTTGTGCCTGATTCTGTGCCTGACAGCACAGCTCTTTTGTGGCACACTGTCAATGCTCACAGTAGACAGAAGCCAGCAGCAGAGAGCTTTTAGGTCAGTGCAGGTGGCACCATGGAGGAGAAACAGGTGTCTTGCTCCCCACTGTCTTCATGTGTCCCTGCAGAGGCAGGAAAGAGCCTTAACTTGAATGCCCCATGGCCCTTGTTCTCAGGGTCATCTCTGAAATCAGGGGGTGTTAAAACACCTGTAATTCCTGAGGTCATTGTTGGAAGTGCTTTAGCCCCTCATTAAGGTGTTTGGTTAACTGCGCAAACAGGATGCCACTGGCAGCCAAGCTGGTTCTTCAGGTGAGCACATCAGGCTAGGAATGGTCTCTAATCACTCCAAGAATGGTCTCTAATCACCCTAAGAATGGTCTCCAGCCTTGCTTCATTTCCTATGGCTTTGGCATCACCTGTCCCTGCCAGAGGAGCCACCGAGCCATCAGCCGCTCTTTGCTCAGCAGAGATGATTCCCAGAACATCTTTTTTTACCATCAGCCTCTTGGAAAAGCTTTCCCTGTTTTGAAGAAGTTCTGCCACTCACCTTCTCCCTGAGGACTTCCCAGTTTGAGAGAGCCTCAAGGCTTTACTTTCAAATGGAATTTTCTATTCCTCTGTTGTTGACAGTTTTTTCTTCCAGTCTGCTCTAAAAACCAAAACCAAACAAGCCCACACACAACAAAAAACCAACAAAAACCAAAAACAAAACAAAACAAAAAAAACCAAACCAAAAACCAAACAAAAAGCAGTTCTAGGTAAATCACTGGGGCATCTCCAATTTGCAGTCTTCAGTACAAAGCACTTTTGTTAAGTTTTGCTAAATAAGATTGTTCCAATGCTTTAGATGTTGGGGCAGTAACTCTTCAAGCTTATTTTGGTTACATTTTAAGGAAGATTTTTCATGATTATGGCTCCATGGATTGTAAGTGGCAAAACAGCACTGAAAATGGCAAAGCTAATTTAGTAGGTTCCTGTTTCTCAACTTGTACATGTTACTTTTGCATCCATGAGAAATATGTCAGTGCATGAGACTTTCTGGCTCATGTCTCTGGTGGCAGGGAAGAGTGAATGCTTAGGGGACAGAGTAGGGTAAGCAAGACAATGATAATTTCATATATTTTCCCAGAATCCATGGCTTGGAGGCTTACTGAACTACTGTTACTATCTTTGCACTTCTGGATTTTTCTTTGATAAATTTCTTCCATCCCTCTTTGGATTCCCAGGCTTTATGCTAGTGGGAGTCCTGTAGTTTATCTGTGCATTTGGTTTGCACTTGCCATGATCATTTCATGTGAGAACCCATTGTTCTTGTGTAATGAGAAACAGTAATTGTTCCACCAGTTACCTTCTCTGTCCTGCTCTTGACTTTATTGGCCTCCTTGATTCCCCTTGATCACTTCTCTTTCAGACTGAGTTTTATCTGTTTAATCCTACCCCATTTGGAAGCTGCTCAGTAACTTTGTCACTTGTCATTCTTTGGGTCATTTCTAGTTCTTCTTTATTGTTTTCAGATGAAGGGAGCAGCACTTCTCCCAGTGCCCAAGCTGTAAGTGCAATGTGAGATATAATGAAGCAATACAGTAATGTTTTCTTACTTCCTTTTTTTCCCCCAAATGCCTCCTTGTTGTTTGTCTTTTAATAACTACCATTGAATACTGAGCTGGTGTTATGGAGCTGTCTGTAATAACTCATGATCTGTCTCCACAGTGGTGGTAATAGCTAGTTCAGAGCCCATTGCTCTGGATTTAGACTCAAGATTGTTTTTCCACATGTGCATTACTTGGTGTTTATTAGAGCTGAATTTCATCTGCAGGCTTTTCACCCTGTCACCTTGAGATCCTTTTGTAGCATTTTTTTGGTTTAAAGGACGTGGATGATTAACTCCCAGCCTGCTTCCCCTGTTCACTTCTGTGGGCTGAACAACCCAGGCCCTTGCACAGATCCCTCAGAGGCTCCAGCTCTCACCAACAATTGTGCAAGCTGGCTGTTTGCTTACATCTCATCTCTAATTTTGTAATCAAGCCAAGACCCTCCCTCTTGCTCTATGACAGCATCATTTAATAGTCTTTGGTGAGAGGGTGTGTCCAAAGGCTTTTGGAAATCCATGTGAACAGGCATCCCCACTCATGTGGGATAGCAGAAATCTTAGTGGGCAGCAAAGGCTGGTGCCATCCTTCCTCTGCCAGTCTGAAAAACTACTCAGTTGCTCCCTTTGGTAACAAAACAAGTAAATCCCATCTTGGAGTAACCTTCTAGTTTATCTAACACAGCAGTTGACTGTCCCACCTTAGACATTCCATGCTGGAGTGAGTCTTCCCTCCACTTTTAACAGTGCTCATCTTGGCTGGAATCAAAGTTTGTTATAAAACGAAGGCCTGGACTTCCGTGAGGGTGTGTTGAGGCTCTCTGTGGTGTTCTTTCTCAGGTTAGGAGGTGCCTGTCTGCAGGCTGGGTCCCAGCATTGGAAGAATTGCTGAACTCCCATCCTCTAAATCCGTTTCTGCTGTTCCAGCCAATTAAACATTAAAATGAGCATGACAAATCAGTGCTCATTTATGGGTCAGTAACTCCAGAGTGTGGCTGTGACACGGCTGACCAAGACAATCCATTTCAGTGCAGGCCTGGGTAGCCTGACATCCTCGGGTGTGTAATTGCTTTTGTAGGGAAAGGGAAGCAATAAGGATAATGCAGCTATCAGCCCCCAGCACACTGGTTCAGAAACTTCCCCTTGCCAGTCAAATTCCTTTGGGATTCAACCAAAGTTTCAGGCTTGTTCCAAAGGCATTATTGTAGTGTCAGGAAATATCCTGATGGATATATGCATTCTCTCCAGTGCTGGATGTTACCTTCTTGGTTTTGTCCACCAGCCAGCCCTCAGTGCACACTTTATGGCAACAGACAGGCCTGTCTTGTCCCTCTCCCTCCCTTCCCCCTCCCCTATTATATATATTTTTTTTTCAGCACTATTAGATTATTAAATGCTTAATGACTATTCCATTCCTGCTAACTATACTTTTGATGAGCTGCAGTAATAAAACTTTGTAACAGCAAAGCGTGTGTCTGGTTCCTTTATAGGAAGGGCACATTTGGGGAGCTGAAGTAATGGGGGATAAAACTCAATTAATGAATAGAAATAAAAAGAAGTAAATGAGGTAATCAAACTCAGAGAAATTAGTATTGGCAGGTCTTGAATGATGCTCTTGGATGAACAATCTTTCAAAATCCTTCCTTGTATGCTGCTGCTGTCTCTTTATTTATTATTAAAATAACATGATCCATGAGGCGCTCGGGGTGACTCCCAGCCTAGCTAATTCTAATTAATCCAGTCAGGGAGAGCAGCAGGGTAAGTGGAGCAGTCTATCGGATTGAAATTCATAACTTAATTGAGGTCAAAGTCCCGGGTTGGGAGAACAAAAGTCTTTCGCTGGGACCAGGCAGATCAATAGCAATAAATATCTGGCTTGGATGCAAAGAGCTTATAGTGACGGATTATCTGACACTGGCCAGAGGTCTTGGTCTTGTTCAGGGCAAAGTCCTGTGCCATGTTCAGTGGAGGGTGACTTTTGCCAGTGTTCCTTCCAAAACCCTAAACAACTCTTGAAGCACTCATGGGACCCTCAGGAGAGGGATGTCCACGCAGAAGTCCACAAGTCATGCTGAAATTTGGTTTCTCAAGGCACAGGTGTCTCATTGGTAGCACAAGGGCAAAGTGTCACATTAGTGCTGATGGTGGCTGGAAGAAGTTGCTCAGGCTTACAGGAACTTGGAGCTAAATCACAACTTGTCCAGAAAAAGACCTTTAGGATCAGGTGAAGCTGAGCCATGGATGGATGGGCTTTATGCCAAACCTGTATTTATAGCAGGTTTACATAGGAGGAGAGAGGAAGGTTGGAAGAGGGAAGTGTAAATAGTAATTAAGGTAGATTTGTAGTGTGAGAGAAAACAGCAGAGGCAGATGTGGGGTTGCCTGTTCTTCAGAAAAGCATCCAGTGTCCACTGGGACCTCCAAAATCTTCTGTTCCAAGGGGTTTGCATGTGCTAAGGATGGCTTGCTTCCCAAGCATGCCGTGAGTTTGGGTGTTGCCTGAACTCCTAAACCAGAGAGGAAGCCTGAGGTCCTGGCCTGAGATCTGTGGCCTTGCACTGTGCACCCAGCCTTCCCTGGGAGTGACCACTGGAACATCCATCAACACCAGCAAGTGGAGAAGCTTCTCTGAATTTTGAAAGGAGCAGGTCCTTGGGCTGGAGTTCAGAATTGAAATGCAGTCTTCACCTAGGCTGTTATTAATGCCACGTTTATGCAGATTGGACTGTTCTGCTCGTATCCTCTTTGCAGAGGACAAATACTGCTGTGGTCAGCACTCGGTGCATCCCAGATGGATGTTGTTCTGCCAATGCACTTCAACACAGCTTGGAAGAGAGATGGAAACCGCAGCTTGGAAGCAGCCAGGGACTGAGTGTGACACACCTGCTCCTCCCATTAACACTGCATGAATCCAAAGCATCTCTTCGTGTCCAGCTTGCCAGAAATGTTCAGAAAGTCTCTTTGGCTCCACAGGTCAGGTTTCGAGGTGCAGGGCAAAAGCTTTGGCTGGTCAGGTGTCAGGTTTTAATGTGATGAGCAACTGTTGGTTTTTCTGGGTGTATAAATGCTGCTTCGGTGCCCTTCACTCTTTTGAAACTGTTTCTGGAAAACACCTTGGGTGCAAAAAGTTCCTGAGGCTGTTAAACACTGCAAACAAAACTGGCAACTGTCATCAAGGGGAGAAGGGGGTTGAGTGATTTATTTTGCTGTATATAAAAACTAACAGAAAAATCCAGGTACTGAACAATTCCTGACTTAACAGCAAGATCTCGTGAGCAACACCTCTTGAATATACAGAACTCTGATATTGTACTTTAGCTTGAGTAATGGCTCTGCTAAGGTTTAGGAGAAAAATTAATTAGAATATGAACATTGCCATTTTTTCCTCTTCATAGCACCATGCCTGTGATGCAGGTGAGAGAATTTGCTTTTTTTTTTTCTTCTGAGAGAAATCGCAAGATTTGTCCATTCAGAGCTGAGTTTCCACAATTATATATGTTATTAAAAAACATAGCAGTAGATGCCCAGATCTCTAGAATATCTGTGGATTCAGTGAAGAAATTCTCTTTATGGGTCTTTTCAGAGTCAAGTTTGGGTTTCTATTTCTCCACTTTTGCTACAGAACCCCAGCATGACCTTGAACAAGTCACTTGATTTCTTTCTGCCGTGGTTTCCCATTTGGGAAATGGTGGGGCAAATAATCGTTTTTTATCTCATGGATATAACAAGATTATAAAAATATGGTACTTTTAAGAACCTTAGAAAACTGATGAAATGAAATTAAACAGATCCTGCAGTCTGGATAAAATGAGATGAAACAAGAATGAAACTATTAGTGAAAGAAATGTTTCTTTATCTTCTGCAAATAAAAATGCAAAGTGATTAAGTGGGTCTTTTCTAGCTATTAGCAATAGCAGCTCCAGCCAGCTGACTTCTGCCACCCTTGTAAATTAATTTGTGGGGTACAGTCCTGAATTTAGTATGCTCACAATAAATACCCTTAAAAATGTTGTCACCTTCTGTGATGCACGATGTTACTGCCACGATAGTACTGCAATTAACTTGCCCTGCAGATAAAAAGTGGCTGCTTTAAATGAGATGCTCTAACACAATGGTTTGCAAATTTCTTTTAATTGATTTTTTTTTCCCTCCCTGTGATATTTCCTGCCTTTACTGTATGTCCAGCAGTATTTTTGTGAGGCAGGGGAAAGGGATGGGAATAAAGTTAAAGGTTATTCTTGTCCAGGACTGGTTTGGAGGTATGGTGGAGCAAACCCCATATGTCCCTGCTGCTGGCAGCAAGGCTGAGCATGGTTAGTGATGAGCTTTGTGTGTGTGTGTGAGGTGCTGGAAGAGGAGGAAAGCCCCATTTCAGTCTGTGGGCATTTTCCTTCCCTGGCTTAGTGACCAGATGAGAAAGTCTCTCTGAGCACAGCTGTCAAATCCAGGTAGGCATTATTGAACAAAACAGGAAGGAAGGAGTTTGGACTGGTTGACTTTATCTTACACAGGAGGAAGACAAGCAGAATATTTGAGGAAGCAATAGGCTGGAATGTACTACAAAGAAACTTTGACATGTGTGCTGGGACTCAGCCAGAGGCCAGGTTACCTGTGTTCAGGAAATCTCAGTTTACTCTTGTTTTCTTTTTGTTTTGTTTTGTTTTTTTAACTCAAGTTTTAATCACCTTTGGATTGTGCAGATGAAATCTGAGTCAGAAGCCAGATCTGCCTGGTTCCCTTCTCTGTGACATCCTATTCCTGCTGCTGTTGTGGGGATATTTTCAAGCAGTGCTCACAGATTACATGGCAATTTGGTTTCTGAAGTGGTATGAAATTGAGCATTACACTTTGAATTCCAGTGGTCAGACTCAGAAGAGATTTGTAAAGTTACGGCTCAGCAATTGCAAATGATCCATTTTTCACAGCTTAATGACCAAGGAAGGGCTTGTTTTTAGAGTGATGGAAAGTGATCACAGACACCCTTACCTCCAGTGCTAATTGCAGAGTAAAAGAGGTCAATTTAAACCGTGGAGGCAGTTTTGATCTGGATCTTTCACAGCAGCAGGAAAACTCAGAGCTGTGGTGACTTTAAATCATTCATTTTACTTCTCAGATGGAAAAGCCAAGTGTGGATGTGGTCAGTTTGCTTTCATCAGCTGGAAAGAAACAACTTGCTAAGCCCAGTCAGTTGGAATAAACCACAATATAAAGGTTATAAATGTGTATTGAGTCAAAAATGGAAGATTATATAAACTGGTCATTTAGACACGGTTTAAATCATCTTTTTTTTGCCTGTCAGTTCAGGTGTTCCTCTTGTGCCCATTTAAATTATAAGTCAAGGCATTAAGCAAGAGCAAAGACCGTCCCTGTCCCAAAGAGATCATCTTGGCATCAGATGCAGTGCCACAGGTAGTGCAAATGGAAAGGCTGAGTGAATGGAAGGAAGAGAACAAAACAGAGATCAGCAGAAAGATGGTATTTTTGGCTCGTGGCTTTCCCAAGCAATGCCAGACAGCGGTGACACGGAGGGTCAAGGCAGAAGGAGCCTTACTGAGGATTTAAAGGATGGGAAGGTGTCATTACTGAGGACTTCTGGCAAAGGATGAACACGTAAATTCCTCCCTTAAGTCAATGGGAGTTTTACTGGCACGTGTCCCTTGCTGGGATCAGTTAAAAAAAAACCTGCAAGTGCTGCATTCTACCAAGTCCGTCGGGAGGAAGAATCAGTGATGGAGAAGAAATGGGAGACTTTTCATAGAGAAAATGAGAAAATTGCTTCATTTGCATAGGAATGTATCACAGCTGTACCCCATGCAAAAATATTTCCTTCTGGGATAGGGTGGTTTAAAAACACGGTCACCCAGCTGCAAAATTGGTTCTGACTCCAGCAGACAGTGGCACTCATTTCTTGGTGGGTGATGCTTTCAGTCTTGTGCCCAGCTACTGAAAACACCTGGTAGAGTTCTGGTCTCCAGGACATCATCTTCCAGGTAAATACAGGAGTTTGCTGTTTCTAAACAAAGAATTTCTGAGCACTATTCCCAAACTGGGGGCATTGTCCGTCTGGATTTGCCAGCCACAACCCATCTTGTTTGACGTGGCTGCTTGTTAGCCTCAGTGGTAGCATCTCCTGCATCATCAGATAGCATAGAAACATCATTTCCATCATCATTTGATCTTTGAGATGCTTGGTTTGTAGCTGGTGCTACACTCCAGTGGCTCAGCTGTGTGTCCTGGGAATCTGGAGTTCTGGCAAGTCACAGGTGATCCAGGAGACCAGAAATATAAAATTGGGTGTACCTGGTGTGCTTTTAGCAGCACTCCTCATTTCCCAAATCCGGGCAGATCAGTGGTTCTTTTATCAGGAAAGACTGAAGTAACAAGGCACAAAAAAAGGAGGGTTTCACCCTCTTTTGTCAGCTTGATAAATTCTCTTAAAAATGTGAGTTCTTGTTATTGTTACTGCCACCAATTCACCTACTCTAACCCTAATCTAATCTAATATCTAAGTTCTGGTGTCCTGGCCAGGTGTGGTTTTTCCTGTTCCAGCAAGAGCCTTTTTGCTTCTTCTCTTTTCAAAACACTCAACCAGTTTTCACCTCCATTTCTCTCCCATGTTCCTTGTAGCTACTGGGCAGCTGACCTACAGGTCTGCAAAATGTTAGGTGTCCTCTCTTTGATACCATTCAGGAAAAAGAGAGGAATGTAGGAAATATCTTTAGCAGTGAGGGTTCTTTAATGCTGAAAAACAAAATTTTAAAAAAGATCCTAAGCCGTGTTTCAGCGTAAGATTCAGAGGGTTTCAAAGAGGCATCAGTTAAACCTGCCTGCTCAGTGAGAGCCAACAAGTGGATCTTTCAGCTGTCTGAGTGTTCCCTGGGGGTTCACATTATTAATATCTGCCTTATGACAAGGTGGCTGTGCTGATGCCAGGCTTTTTTTCCCAGCCGGCGTGATTAATTTTTCCTTCCTTTCTTAATATCTCCGAGCCAGATGCTTCTAAATGTCCTCACAGGGTGTATTGCTGTTCTTAGCTACTCCTCCTTCCCCCCTGCCCCTTTCCAACTAATTCATATAATGGCCCTGGAGATGCATTTTGTGGCGTCACAAAAAGCAAAACTTTGAAAGCCTCCTAAGGTGATGGACTTGACACGTGCAGATCTGGCCTCCCGACGTTCCTGGTGGGCTTGAAAGCTTCGTGCCAGGTAGTCTGTCAAGAACATTTCCCAATTCAGAGTGTGCTTATTTGCCTAGCACTTTACAAATGATATCCATGCAGAAGTGCTGAAGTGCCAGTATTGCTGGTGGGGAGGTTGACAGCGGGGTGTTGCACTGACGTTTTGGAGACGGGAAATTTTGGCCGAGGTGTTATTTATGGAAAGCGCAGTGGATCTTCAAGCACTGATTTATTTTAAGGGCTCCAAAACATCATGGTACTGAGAAAGGTCTTTATTCTGCAAATGGAAATGAGTTCTCCTTCGCAGGTCTTGTTCCATAGTGCAACTGCACAGGCCTGAGTGGTACCAACTGAGAGGGAAGACCTTAGCAAGCTCTACAGCAAGCAGCTTGTTCCTGAGGTGTTCCTCCTGTATCCATCAGTTTCCTCCATACAGTAGATTTGTGGTTCTTCTGTATTTATCCTCAGCTGTTTTCAGTCATTAGTGTATTCACCTGCATCTCAGGGGATTTTTCCTGGAGGAAGCAAAACCCAGGAAGATAATAGTTAGTGGTAAATAAATTAGGATTTAGTTGCTTATTTTTTGTGAGTGTTAATACTGTCTGTGCTAGGTAGATCAGTGGATTTAATGATGGAAGTCCTAATTTAAGAAGTCTAGAAAATAGCATTTCTTAATGTCTTACAGGGCAAGCTAAAATCTCCCATCTATTATGTTCTCCTGTTTGGGGTGTTTTTGCAATATAACAGTGAGAGAAGAAATAGAAAGCAATTAATTTGCCAGTGCAAGTAGAGCTTTAATTAGGGGAATCAAGTCTTCCATTTTAGTTTGAAGTTCAGTTTTTTTGTGGGAAGATGAGGATACTGAGAATATCCTCAGAGTAAGGATGCTCCTTAAGAGCATCCTAAGAGAAGAGCAGGACTCCTAAAGCATCCTGTTCCATAACAGACAGCTGGCCATTTAGCCACGTGTAAGACAGCCTCAGACAGCCCTTTGGCCCACAGCAGTGTGGGAATTAAGTTAAAATTAACCTGAGTTTGGAAAACAACTAGCACCACTTTATTTGTCCATTTAATTGAATTATATGACACCGTGTAAGCATGCTGACCCGCAGATGTAAATTGCTCCACCCCACCCATTTCCCTCCTTAATTCTTTCATGCTAATGGAGCTGATGGGATGTTGACTGCAGAGAGACAGAGAGAGAGAGAGGGAAAGAGGCTGGAAATAAAAGAGGCTGGAAATAAAAAGGGACTGTTCCAGCCTGATGCAAAGCTTCCCCCTCAGTGAAATGCTGGGAGTGTCACAGCTGCACTAACTGCACTGTGATCTTTGTTGCCATTAAGCTGATTATATCCACAGAAGGATTCATCCAACTAATCCCACAATGCTGCAACCAGTTGCTTTACATTTAAACACAATTTTTTTTTCTTTTTTTTAACTAAGAAATGAAACTCAGTCGGGCTTCACCAGACTCTCAAAATGGTTCAGGCTCTTGCAGGGACCCACATTATTTTTCTGTTTGTTTGACAGAGGAAAATAGGACAAATTAACAGGCTCCATGCATTAGTGGATATGCTTAGTTTGGGAGCCTGTGGTGTAATTTGGGGTGGGTGTTCTGGGAAGGTGCTGTGTGTCATTTTGTGTTTTGCCTGGCCACACCATAGAGCAGCAGCTCTGCATCCAACAGGGACTCTAAAGAGGGAGATTCTGACAGGTTAAATTGACTTAATTGATTTAATAATCAATTTAAATCTAGTTCTTGCTTATTTTTCTAAGGAAAGGTTGATTTTCATTGGTTAGTAGTCATTAAAATATGTTCATTTGCAGCTAAATATAGCCTTTATAGTAAATTTAGTTCTTCATTTGCTAATCAGGTGCACAATGTCTGCCCATGTTTGCTTAATTATGTAGTTTGACCTAGTCTATTAACATTCTCAGTTTTTACATTTGAATCAGGATAGGAAACAGCAAATAAGACATTTCTTCTCTGTTAGACTGTTAGGTTTTTTGTTTTGTCTTGTGCCCAAGTACATCTGAATGGAATTAAAGTTTAATCTTTAAAAAACTTTTACAAGGAGATTTTAAAATGCTTCTTAAAAATAAATTAAAATCACATTGTAAATGTGGTGGGTTTGGTTTTGAAAGGAAAAACTAGATTTTTCTTTATATTTATGAATTACATACTACTTAAAGGAACCACATTCAAGTAGTCAACTTTCCTCCTCAGGTTTTGTTAACAAAAATCAAGGATTCCAGGAGGAAAAGCAAGGAGCAACTGGAGAAAGATGAGGACCAAACATAGGCCTTAATTCTGTCAGTTGGATAAAGTTGTATCCTCTGTTTTCATGCTGTGTGTTGTCTACCCTGAGACTTTGGGCTTAATTTTGGCTGCCTGAGCAGCAACACTTCCCATGTTCCAGGCCAGCTGAGAGTGGACAGAACATCCCGTGCATTCAGCAGCATAAATCACAGAGCTGTGCCCAGAGCCTTGCCATGGTTTTCCTGCAGGGTTCTGCAGGATTCTCCTAATTTCTTGCCTTCTAAAAGCCATTCCTCCAGATTTAGTCAGTATTTATCACTCAGATGCTTTAACTTTTTACAGTTCTCCCATACTACAGGCAAGGCTGTTGCATACAAAAGCATATGATCATTCCTTCCAGTTCCTCAGGATTTTAAAGCCAGTAGATCTGTTGTTGTCTCATACTTAATTTTTATCCATTAGGAGTCCAAAGCTAGTCTAGTATCTCTAAAGGGTGTTTAGGGTGTCTTACCTGGTCAGTAGTTTGGCTTGCTTTAGAAAGTAGCTGTCAGATGTGTGCTGCTTGAAAACATCCTTCTTTTTTCTTGAACTGTACGGATTTTATGGAATTGTATTCTCTTGGATCATCACTTGGGGCGTCCTAATTTTGAATATATCAGGGAATTATATTTTATTTTAGAGGGGCAAAAAAGCATTGGATTTCACCCATCCTAGGCATTGACTGTCACCAACATTGTTTGCTCTCATGGAGGCTTCTAAAAAAAGAATCGTTTCATGATTCCCAGTACAACTTCTTATATAAACTTTAAGGTCCCATTAAAAACTGGTGAAATAAATGATATTATTTCCTTTGGGATTTTTGTCTTTAACACCTAAATTGTTTCATTGACCAAGAGAGGTTAATCTGCCTGCAAGCAGAGGAGGAGGGAGACTGAAGAGAACTGTTCAAAAGCAGATGCCAGTCCAGTCATGGTGGGTTTCTGTAGCAGCCGGGAGAGTGTGAGTTCTCAGCTTTTGGTTTTCCACTTCAATGTTTCCTTCCCATATCACAAAGTGAAGGGAAGAGTGTCCTTAAATGTAGACTTAAGTGAAGACAGATCTTAGAAGAGTGAAGACTTAGTGTGGGAAAGGACAGTGTGTCCTGACAGTCACATCCCAAAACTAATCCTGGCTCTGGGCTCTTTTCCTCGTTTGACCTTGAGCAAGTCAGACAGTGGGGGCTTTTTGTGTGTCTCAGCCTCTGTGACCAACATGGGAATACTATGTGTGTATATCCCTGGGTCTTGCCTAGATTAATAAATCAATATTTGTAAAGTAAGGCTTGATAAATGCTAACTGTGTTACCACATGTACTTGAACCTTGTGCAGAACTTTGGGAACGCGCCTGCATTTCTGCTCTGTGAATGCATGGGGCCCATGGGGGCTCTGGGCCAGGGTGGTCAGCAGCCACAGAGACAGGTTTGGGTCATTTTCTTCCTCCCCAGGGACTGCCTGTAGCACATATCTGCAAGAAGGTCTTGAATACAACTTTTCCACTTAACATGCTCCCCCATCACCCACTGTCAGCAATGAGATTAAATTCTGTGCGACTGCAGAGGACGTTGCATGATTAAAATCCTCTTTTAGAAATTAATATGTACCATCTCTCCCCAGTACTGTGCCTCCTCTCACAGAAGGGTATTGTCTCCTAAGCACTCAAGGTGTGAAAAGCCACCCAGGGAAGCTGTCTATCTTTGAATTTTATGCTGTTGCACAGTTGCTCCAGTGAGAGCTACAACTGCATTAAAATCACAGGGGCTTGGGGACTTCTCCCTTCACAGGGTCACGAGACGTGGGGGAAGTTTGGCAGAACAATTAGTAGAATAGCAAAAGGAGTGTGGGAACTAGAAGTCCTGGTTTCAGGACTTGACATTCTGTAGAAAAGGTTTCCTGAGGGAGTGTAGTCAAAGTCAATAATCACCCGTTTTCCTTGGGTGTCCTGGGAAGAAAATAAAACTTTGTTTCCAGATGTTGCCCAATGTTTCCCAACCTTGCAGCCTGTGTCAGCCCAGAGAAATACAGTGATCAGGGCATTTGTAGATGCAAGTTTAGTATTCATTAGGCATCAGACATTGATGGAACCCACAGAAGGGCTTTACTTGCATAAACCCTTGGTAGATGGAATTAGGTGTTCAGGGCTGCTGCCTTCAGTACAAACTGAAGGTCTTGAGCCATCATTTCCAGTCTGCTTTAGATCCTGGGAGGCTTTGTGGCATGACCAGGATGTGCAGTAGGGTGAGTTTTCCTGGACTGATTGATTGATTGATGGCTTTCTGGTAGAGCTTTTCTAGAACCAGCTGATAGCTGAATATCCATATTTAATGTGGCTAGGAGCCTTACTGTTGCTTTGAGAAAGGCTGCAGCAGAAATGACTGGCTGTAAAAATATCTCCTCTTCCGCTCACATCCTTGGTGGCTGCAGCACAAAGCAGCAAATGTTAGTCAGTCCCACAGGTGTTCCCTGTTCACAGACACCTGAATGTGATTCCTGCCAATTTTAAGCTTGCAGTGCTCTGCAGGTGCTCTGGATTCCTGTTTAAGGCTTCAGGTCTCCTCAGTGAGGAGGATGTTGTTCTATTCCCCTTTATCATTTATTTATGACACAAAAAGAAAACTTTGAGGCTATTTGTTTGTTTAAAAAGTATGGGGGAGAATTTAGCTTCTTTAAAACCAGAAGTTGTTATTATCTGTTAATTTTTTTCTGGCATGTATTCAGGAGTTCATAAAAATATGTGTTTCAGAGGGAAGAAATCTCGTTTAGTGGGATGATTTTTCATTTGTGGGTGTGTAAAACTGGCCTTACCTGCTCTTAGTCTTTGCCTGGCATTTGAGTTTAAAATGCTGCTATTAGAGCACTCCTGCACACTGCCTTCAGACAGCACTTCCACTCGTATTGCCAAGGCTTTCAAAGATATCCTGTGAAATTAGGTTTTACCAGGTCAGACTTTCATGGCTTTTTCTAACCTAAAAATAAAATACACGAACTTCTGAAAAAGTCTTTAGAAAATATAAAAGTTGCACGTGTTTTTCTTCCCTCCATCAGTAATAGTGAGCTTTTTAAATACTGAGCTTCTTCTGGACTGCTTTCCCTGCCACCTTCCCATTGTGTTTGGCTCTTCTTTTCCCTGAGTTGTACATAGGACCCAGAAGGACTTCAGGGATTTCAAATCCATTTTTTGTGCTTCAAGCATCCTGATTGTGCCTCTCACTTTCCTAATTTTCTACAAGACTTCAGGCTGAGAAATGAGGAAGACCCTGAGTCCTTTTTCCAGGTTTGAGTGTGAAATGCCTGCACTGATGTGTTTTTATTTATTCCTTCTTTCTGTCTGATAGGATCTTCTGATTCAAATGCAATTTAGGTGTTGTGTATGGTGGCTTTAAGGCATCTGTGTGTTTTTAGACTGTACTTTTTCAGGTACAGACAGTGAAGTTATTCTCAGGAGCTTCACCTGGTGCACAGGAGCTGCTCTCAGCTCATCACTCAGCCCCTCTGGCTCTCTGCTCTCCTGACCTGCCTGAGAAGGAGCTGCTGAGCCTCACTCAAGCACACAGCCCTGACCCAGCTGAAATTGCCCTCCAGGAGTCTGAGGCACAGGGCTGAGTGCCCCAGCTGGAAGGCAGATGACATGTTCCCCATTTTACAGGTGGGGAAACTGAGGCACAGTTCCCCCACCTGTCCCATTCTCTATGGCAGAGCTCCTTCTCCCTAGGGAACACAGGCTGGAGCCAAGACACTGTGCACAGATACTTTTACCACAGGGACTGGATTACGTGGCAGACTGGATTTGTGCTTGCTGCTTCATGTTGTGAGTGTGTGTTTCTGCTAAAGCCTTTCCCTGGCTGCTGGCAGGCTCCTGGCTTCCAAGAGCTCAGCCCTATTTTTCCTTCAGAAAACAGAGGATCTGGAGGAGTTTATAAGAACGCTAACTCAGAGCAGGCACGTGGTTTCCAAAATTGAATCTGGCTTTCCAAGGCTTTTAGCAGAAGGGTTGATTTGGGTCAAAATTAATGCAAACACTTGTGTAGACCATTTAATGTTTAGTTTATGGACCTGTTAAGGCAGCAGGATAATCCCCTTAGATTACCCGTGTAATTCCTAGTGAATATTTATTTTAAAGTGACTTCAGTGCCCTTAGTCATTAGCAAAGGTTAGTAATGCCTCTCACAGCTGCCAGGCTCACTGCAACGGCATTTGTCATCGGGAGGGCTTCTCCTTTTGTCCCGTTTTTTTTTGGCTTGTTTGTTTTTTAACATTTCTCCAACTCCTGCCGGCTTAATCCCGCGGACTCACCTCTAATCACAGGGAAGAATTAGAAGCACGGAAAGAACAGCCTTTGCCGTGCTGACTTCCACTTGAGCGAGGCTAAGGAGGGAGCCTAATCCTGGGCTTTTCTGCTGCTGTGTGCCGGGGGTGCGGGCTGTGCGCGGGCTGCGGGGGAGGACGGGGAGCGGGCGGGTTCAAGGACGCGCTCCCGCTTTAATGTGCGCAGACATGCTCCCGCTCGCTCCCTGATTGGCAAGGTTAACTCCGAGAGGCTGCAGCTTTTTAAACTGATTTGATTAGACCCACTACTTTATCCCATTCCCTCCCCCACCGCTTGGCCCACCACCTCCTGATCCTTTTAACACAGCCCTTGGTCCAATAACCAGCCAGTCTGATTTTTTTTTTTTTTTTTTAATTTTTTTCCCCTACCCCCTTTTTCCAATTTTCATGCTGGATTTTGACATTTTGTAAAATAGATTATGCAGCCCTACAGGGAAGATCGGTAGGCAGCATCTTGGTCTCAGGGCTGTGTTTTATTGTGGCTGGTTGGGAGGCTGGGATGTGCCTCCTCTTGCTCAGTCTCCTGGGCTCTGCACCTTTCCCAGCTCTCAGTGCACCTGTGTGAATTCAGGGACAAGAGACTGGAGGCTCACGTACCCCAGCTTGGATGCTCATTGCCCTCCAATTCCTCTTTTCTGTGCAAAACCAGGCTTCGGGAGAATTACATGCTCGGCCCAAAGTGATTTGGCACCTCAGGTCCTCTTCCACTGTGGTGTGACATGTTCACTGTCTGCAAAAAGAAACAGGGGCAGCATGGATAGAGAACTCCCATATCCCATAGGGGCAAAATAATGGTGTATTTTAGTAGCAAATGTTACTGGTAGGGATTGCATTGGGAGGTCAGATCACCTGTAGCTCCCAGGCTGGCTGACAAGTGGGATGGGCTCCAAGGGGCCCTGAGAAGCTGTTTTGGCATTAATGCCCTCAACCCTTGGGACAGCAAGGTTGGAGTGGGCACCAGCCCAGCCTTCAAAGGCTCTGTGGCCATGTTGCCATCTTTAGCCAATGTGCTTTGGTGTGTTGTGCACTGCCAGTTTGCAATCCTGGCCTCTGCTTGTGATATTGCCCTGTTTGTCTTATGAAATATCCCAGGGGAACGAGGAGCCCTGTGTACAAAAGCCAATTCTCCCTGTTTCTCTTATAAATAAGTTAATAAAGCCTAAAAATTACAGGCTTTCCCAAAACCTGAGAACCCCAACTCACAGAACAAACTCACTGGAGAGTGAGCAGCACTGCTGAATTTTTGGTAGTCCCAGACTGGTCCAGGGGAAGCTGCACCTCATCTCTCTGCTCAGCAGACCTGATGTGAAGTGGTGTGGGCTGTTGGAGCAGCTCAGTGCTGACAGGGACCAAATCCAGTGACCAGGACCGACCCTACGGAGTCACCCTGGTGAAACAGCACAGAGTACAGACAATCCCCTGCACACAAGGTATTAAATCTTGACATACTGCATTACTTAAGAGGTCTCAGGGAAAATTAAAACCCTTTTGACTGGGTTTTGCAATGCAGGGAAAATTTTAGTGACATTTAAAAGGTTTCTCTTGTGTTCCTCTAATGGGATAAATAAAAAAAGGCTTGTTTTAGGCCAGCAAATGGGGGGACAATCCAATTTCCCTGATTCCATCAAGACACTCTTAAAGCATTAGCTTGTGCAGTTTTAAAAAAACCCACAACAGACTGACCCCTCTGCCTGATGGCTTTGAAAAGTGTCCTGATGTGGAGGTATTTATCCTACACCACATGCTTCATCGAGGCACTCCAGCAGGGCTTGGAAATATACTCCTTTGTTATTAAACTATTTAGGAGGACAGCATGCACAGCAGGAAACACAAACAGCAGTTCATCATTTACTGCAGCCATCCACGCTGGGGCTGTGCTCAGGCTAATGCGTGATGACGTGCTCTTTAAATTTGGTACTTGGAAGAGAAAAAGGGTGGCATTAACAAGGAACCTTTCTGATGGAAGGCTGAAACCTAAGCCTGCCTTTAACTTTATATTTCTAAGCGTGATTTGGGCTCAGTATAAATGAAGATTCCCCTGTGGAATGTTATATTTGCAGTTTGTTTCCATCAGTCAGAAAGATTAATGTATCAACACTTACTTGGGAGGGGGCTCTGGGGATTGATAATGGGAGATACGGAGCCTTTCACCTCCAGGTCAGCGGTTCAGCGCTGCCCCACGTCGGCTGCCACCACCAGCACCTGCCATCTGCTCCAGTGGGCTGGGCCCAGTTCTAGGCCCAGCTGGTCCCAGTGGGCTCTCTGGACTGCTTTAGTAGGAAATGGGATGGAGCTGCTCAGCCCAGCCCCAGATGTGACGGCAGCCCCAGCCCTGGGCTCAGACCGAGTGCCACCAGGGAACTTGACCTTCTGCCACGCTTGTACAGCCCATGAATGGAGAACCTGTTATCCCTGCCCTGTGCAGAATAACTCATTCGAGGAGCAGGACACCCCTGAACATAAATCTGTCTGTTAGAAAGTTGGCTGCAGCTTTCCCTGGTTTCCTCCAGTTTCTGCTGAATTTCATTAGGAGCACCTCTATTATACAGCACACAGAGGGAGCAAGCGCTGCCTCTGGACTTTGAAAGAGCCCTTTAAAGTGAAGATCAATTTTGCATCTCACTAAATACCTAATGACAGACCAAACTGCAAGTACTTAGTTCAGCTGTATTTTAATAGCACTGTGGCTCCATCGAGAAATTCCAGTTACTGATACAGTTTGATGTCTTGAGGCTGTTTTCTCCAGACATTTTTCCTTTTTTTTTTTCTTTAGTAGTGGCACTTCATTAATAGCTGTTTGGAAACCTGACTGTCTGCGAACAAGCAATACCAATAAACCTTTTCCCTCACTATTTATTTCTCCTTTTTTCCATCGGGAAACAGCCCCAGAGATCACAGACTGAGTTTTCAGAGCCTGACATGTAGCTGTACTTGGTGGTGCGTGAGCAAATGAAAGAGCAGCTTCATGCCTTATAAAATAACGAATGGCAAGTCAGCTACTAATACAATTCACCGAGGCTGCTAAAAGGCTGCTGGATGTCACAAAAACAGCAACCCTTGGAGGTGATGAGATGGGAGCTTCTTAAGTCAACACATGCAGTTGGCTTCTCCCTGGCAATGGTCCACTTTGGGGCAGGATCCAGGCTCTGATGCCTTCCCCCTCTGGCAGACGGCTGCGAGTGTGCGAACGTCCTCTCTAATTCCAGATTAGCCACAAAGAGGAGTCATCATCCTTAAGAAACAGGCGTGCTTGGAAAGGAAAGGCTGTCTGGAGGCTGCAGGGCACAGCACGATCCTCAGGTGCTTTGAGATATGTGAGCAAGGTTCCTGGCACTGGGTGTTTCTAAAGGAGAAGAGGAAAAAAAATGTGCCTTTCATGCTGTGGGCTCTGGGCCACTGGAACTCAGTTTCCCTGCTAGCCCAGGCTTTCTTAAGCTTGGCTTAATAAAATCCAGATCTCATCTAATTAGTTCAGAGGATGCTGCGGAATGTCTCAACGTGGAAAGTGCTGATTTTGCACACCAAGCTGAGGAAAGTTTATGGGACCAAAACAGAGTCTCCAAAGTCTTTATCCTCACTGTCTTGAAGGAGAAAAAGCTCCCTGGGCTGTTAGCGGCACCCCTGCTCCTCCTGCAACACATTTTGACTTGGCTTTTATTGCAACAATTGTCCCAACACAACCTCTCTGACAGTACTCCAGCTCTGCCATGGTATTCCTGGGCATATCAGCTGAGGCCGCCTTTGCCCAAATTGAGGGAATCAACCTCATGGGCTCAGGACAGGCACTGCTTCAGCCCACACAGGGGTGGTTTCCCTGCTTTCTTCTGGATTTCTTTCTCTCTTATGGTCACTCAGTTGTTGGCTTTAAATGACAATTTATACAAAGAGGGCATCTGGAAAGGCAGAGTGGCAGCTCTGAGCCATTATAGTTGACAATTAAGAGTGCAACATCTCTTCCACCACGCAGGGCTTTGGGTTCAAGCTGGCAGAGGAAAAAGGGGTTACTTCCAAAGCCCTGAATCCCTTTAAATAAATATCAGCCTTGCAGTCAGCAAGGGCTGAGGTGAACCGTGCAGTGGCAGCAACACTCTCAGCTCCCACTGCCTCCGGTCCAGCCTGCTAAATTTAGCAGCCTAATCGAGCTTCCCTCTCTCTCTCTTTAATCAGGTGGAGCAAGTGGCATGTTGACTTGTTGGTTGGTGCTGGATCCAGCGTTTCCAGCCCCTGGGCAGTGCCTGGGGCAGCCATCTGTGGGGCAGCAGCACTGGTGGGCAGCACTGCCTTTAATCTGCCTGCTCCCATCCACACGTGCTGTCCTGATATCCGACAGCCGGTCCCACGCGGGCATCGTGCCAGCAGTGACTTTACAGGCTTTGTGGCAGAGATTATTTAAAGGAGATTAACCCTTCTAAACCCCTTAGATTTTAATTATTTCTGTATGTATTTATAAAACCTGCAGTCTGCTAGTTCCAGGGCACAACTGCCCCAGTCCCCATCCTTAACCTGGATTCGTGAATGTACAACACACCCGTATTGCAGGACAAGGGCTGGGCTGGACAGGGCTTGTTGGATTTGTTTATATATTGCCATTCTGGAGCAATTCACATCTGGGATGAAAATTAGACATTATGGTTTCAAATTGTAAAAAGAGCTAATAATTTGAATCACTTTAAAATACAAATAGGGCATTAATTGAATTGTTTGAGTTGATGAGGTGTCTCTGGTTAATTATTTTGTTTAGGGCAGTTCTGTCATTAATGCCTCCCCATTGCCCATGCTGTGAGCACAGAGACCCCCTGTCTTTCTGAAGACAGGACTGTCTGGAGGGTTGATGTACTGGAAGCCAGGAGAGGGAAGAACTGTTTCATTCAGTCTCCTAGCAAATTTATTATATGCATAATGATGTTATGAGACCCTGAAGTCTAGAAAACTGTCATGACTAGCAGGTACTGGTTATAGAAGGGGAAAAAAAACAGTGTGCACTTCCATCCTTTCGTGCTTTCTCTCCTATTAGCATGTTAGTGCTGGGCTAATTAGTTTGTTAGAGTTAAGGAGTGATGGAGGGTGTTCCCACTCTGCATTTGAGCTGTAAAGACCAAATAAAACTGGAAATGCCTTATTTCTGCTTCACAGCACAACCTGGCTTATCTTGGGTGATGCACACCTTGCAATCTTCAAAAGTGTATAGAATATTAGAATGGTTTGAGTTGGAAGAGACGTTAAAGACCATAGAGATCCAACCCCCTGCTATGGGTGGGGACACCTCCCACTAGACCAGGCTGCTCAGAGCCCCATCCAGCCCAGCCTTGAACACTTGCAGGGATGAGGCAGCCACAGCTTCTCTGGGAAAGCTGTGCCAGGGCCTCCCCTCCCTCACAGTCCCACCCTCACATACCTGCCTGTTTTGTAAATGCAAGCATAAAAGGTGAGTTTTGGAAGCAAAAAAAACCCCACGGCATTATGGACCGCAGTGATCTGAGAAAAAAATAGGGTGATTTTGAATGAATTCCTTAAAATCAGATAGTTTTTATTTATTCTTGTCTCCTGAACAAGGAAATAAACGCAGACAGTGCCAAGGAGTCCATAAATAATTTTGTTCTTGGAGAATCTCTTTAATATGCACACGGTCCTGCTTCTGTGGTAGTGAACATTTGACCAGTAGCAATTAATTTCTTATCACAGTCTTTCTATGAGGTAAGGAAACATTAGTGTCTCCATTAGGAGATGGAGAACAGGAGCTCTCCAAGAGCAGATGATGTGCCCAGCTTCATTGCCCTGCCCCACAGCTTGCCAAGAGCTGCTGGAGGGAGAGGGCATTGCAGGGATGCCTCTCCTGCAGCACGGCTGGGTGTTCCTCTCCAGGCAGATCCATCCTCCTGATCAAATGATAAACTCGGAAAATGTTCGATATCTGTGTATTTCAGGATAAGTATCACTAAGCTGATGAATTTTCAGCAGCTTACTGTGAAGCATACAGCATTCCCTGTATTGGCAGGTGGGAAAAGAAGGGAGAAAAAGTAGTAAAGGTCCCTGGTATAAATCTCTTCTGTGTGGAAAGGGTGAAAAGAGGGTTTCTTGCAGAAAATGCCCATGGCATGTCAATGATTAGGCAAAGTGTCCCAAAGGTTAACAAATCTTTTCTCATTCAAATAGGTAGGATCTCCAGCTGAAAATGCTGGATCCTGCATCCAGCCCCAGGGAGAGGGGAGCAGGGAAGCAAAGGGTTAAATTTCGGGGCTGTAGAAGCAGATTGTGTTTTCCTTCTATGATGTGGGCTGACAAGACATCAGTATTCTATTCATCTGTTGGGAATTAGGCTGTTAATCCAATCAATGACTCTTGAGCTAGCTGCAGCCTGCCTCCCCACTGGGGAACAATCGGATCAGACGGGAGATTGTTTAAGAGCACAGAGTGGTCCCGGTGTCAGGTGGAATTTCCAAGCATTCCCTAGTGAATTGGGGATGGGAAAGCTGTCTCAGCCCATTTATCCTGCCCCTTAAATAAGCAGGTATCTGCCTCAGCCATGCTAAAGTGATAAAGCAGCACAGGAGCACTAACTTTTATGCAGGGAGGGGGCAGGGAAGCACCCTGAGAAGGGAGATTTTAGAATCCTGCCCTTTGGAATATCATCCTGCCCATAGCTTGGGGTGGCATTTGAGTGGTTTGTCAGGGGCTGGCTCAGCCACAGTGCCGTGACACTTGTTACAGCTTCAGGCATTGACTTCTCCAAACACACTTTTGATCCCTGCAGCTTCCTGGCAGCTTTTCTATTGCACCAACGCACTTGTTTGATGACCAGCAAGATGCCTGGTGCTGAAAGTAACAGGCAGTAGCAAATATTATTTGGATAACCTATAAATATCTCCAACTGCACGGCTGGGCACAGAGTACAGGCTGCAAAATGGGGTGAAAACGCTCAACAGCAAAACATCCCTGAGAGTTTCAGTGTTGCTGCATGAGCTGCATGTGTGGGTTTAGGAGTCAGTTTGTTCTGCAATTAATGACAGCCATGTCTGCAGTGGGATATTGAGAGCCTGTATCTGTGCCAGCAGCACTACATGCTGATCAGTAGATGTGATAAATCCCACTGAAATTGCACTTGGAAATTTAGGTGCAGCACCAGTTAGAAACTAGGGCGATGAGGGATTAGCATAACCCTGGCACACTGAACTCCTCGGGCTGGGGGCGTTTGGGAGCATTAGCAGATGCAGGCTTCAGGAGGGAGCCAGTGGTGGTTCCTGGGCATCCCCTTCTCTCTGAGCTTTCTTAGATCTGCTTTTAGCAGCAGCTTTAGTGAGCGGAGGCTTCTCCAAATTAGTGCTCCTAAATGAACCACGAGTATGAGCTCCAGCAGTGAATACTAGCAGGGAAGTCCCCAGACAGAAAAATCCCCAGCTCAGAGGCTTGGCTTTAAAGGGCTTCACATCCCTCTTCCCTTGATCATAATTTTGAATCAAACAAAAGCTAATGCAATTTTCTTTGCCTTTCAGTAGCAGATTGTGCTGTAAGGGTTCATGCCATTAGAAATGTAATAATTGCTTCTCTATGCAGATCTAATTTATCTGTGAGGCACTTAGAAGAGATAGGGCCAAATGATAGCCTGGCAGTAGGCTCTGGAGAAGGGCCCAAGAGGTGATGATAAAAATCTGTCTAGCACCTTCCATCCTCGGGGGTATCTGCCTGGCACAGTGCAGGAAACGGTCAGAATGGAAGGAATTGAGCAGAGGAGAGAGCTGAGAGCTCTTGGAGAGGGAGAGCTCAGCAAGAGAGGGATCCCTGCCAAACCTGCACACATGCAGGGGAGGTGTGAGAGATAATTGAGGACCCAAACTTAAGAGGATGCCCTGCGCTTGTCAGCCTGGGTTATTTGCAATCCCTAAATAACAGCAGTTTGTGACCATTGCATGGTTTTTGGTTTTGCTTCTCTGTATTCTTTGTCCCATGGTCCTTGGGGAGTGCCTGAGCTGCCTTGGAGCTGGGACTGAGGATGCACATGGGGATGTCTCCTGCTGAATCATCTGGTGGAGTTCAGACTGGTTACATTGGCCCCCATTGCCTGGTTTTAGTATTGGTGGGTATTGGCATGTAAATTCTGGTGTGTTCAGCTGTAGCCTTACCCTCCTCTCTTCTTGGAGAGGAAATTTCAGAGAGAGAATAAGATGATGATCAGGTTAAAGTAAATTGTTGGGAAGTTGAAGTCTAAATGAGAAATAAAACCCTTTTTAAAAGTGGAGGGAAGTATTTTCTTGCTATTTTTCATCTCCCTGGCTTGAGTGAGTGTGTGTCATGAGGCTACAGAGATTTATATTACAGCTCCTAAGCACCGGTGCTTGTTCAGAGGCTGTATTATTCTGGCCCTTTTTATTCACTCACCTTCTAAAGATGTAGTGTAAATATTTATCTTCCCTCTGGCCCATCGTGCTGCCCAGGACCCAGTGCTGTTAAACACTCTTATCACCTCATCGTTCTTATCTCCTGCGATCCCTGCCAACATTCGGAGTCTGTCAATGGGAACGAGCTGTGCACCTTAAAAGGTGCCACAAACGAGCAGAAAGAAGAGCTGATGTGGGGGAGAAAATACCTTAAATAAAGAGCACGTGTGCTACCCCTCGAAAGGGCAGGGTTAGTGTGGACATTTTCTGCTTTGCTTTTCACACTCACGGTGTCTGTGCTTGGGGAGGTGATTGAAGGCACTCAGGGAGGTTTGGGGTCCCCTACAGACCGTTGTGTTGGTGTGGAGGGTCCAGCCCTGGCTTCATCACTGATACAGAGTCAGGCTGGACCAAAGCTCACCCAGGTGACCAGCATGGATTTGTTTTCTCTCTTTCTCCACTGCTGCTAAACGAAATACATGAGATGGAGGAAGAGGCAGTGTCTCCCTCCAGGCCACCCTCCCACTGGCAGGTTTCTGCACAGCCTGGAGAGCAAATGAACTATCAGTGTTTATACAGCACTGGTTTTAAAACTGTCCCATGAAAGCACAGTCAGACACTGGCCAGTCAAGGTCTACTTGAAATGGCAAAGCAGCAGCAATCATGTCTTACAGAGAGCACAACATCTCGGCAGGTTCAGCCAACCATTTCCTTGCCTCTGCCCTTCAGTCCAGAGCTTGTGTTAGGTTAAGCAGGGAACAGGAATTCCCAAGGAATGAACATGGCATGGCAGCACCGATATAATCCCATCAGTTCTAAGACAGAATTGACGTGCAGCAGCCACAGTACCACTTAGCAGATAAGACACTTGGTCCATCTGCGCTCGGTCCATCTTCTCCCATTTCTCTTGCTTGAATTTCTCAGGAGCAGAACAAAATCCTGTTATCCAATAAGTTATCCACTGGTAGTTGGATTTTCATTGAGTGACATCTGTCACAGACCATGCATGTAGGAAGTACCAGTGTTTTGTAGCATCTTTGTTTTGATGGGTTTGGTAGACATGGACATTTGGGTTTCCATCTCCCAGAAAGGCCGTGCAGCTCAGCTGTCACCCTGACATGGCCAGATGTGCCAGGAGGCTGTAGAAGCCATCAGGGATGGCACATGGCATTAAGACGCAAGAGGAAATCTTGGAATCAGATCTGTTGTTGGTCAGTAACTTGTCTGGGACTGAGCACTCCTATATTTGAGTGTGTCATGGTCTTTCTTTCCTTCCTGGCCATATTCTGTCTGCCTCTGTGGGTTCTGCCATTTCCATGAGCTCCTTCTTTTTACAGATGGAGAATTACTAAAAGGGCTCTGGAACAAGGGCATGCCAGTGCCTTGCAAGCCTTTACAGAGGACGTATTGCTGCTTTGAGCCTGGCTTTTCCCCTCTTTTGTGCTTTAGTTCACTGAATCAGAGCAGGTTTCCTCCTTTTTATCCTGTGACATTTTCCCAGCTGATACAGAGGCATGAGAGGGCGTTTCTTGGAGGCATCCTGGCTCAGTGTTGTCCCAGAGCTGCCCATCTCCTCCGCTCACCATCATCAGCTTCCGTACTCAGCACCTTCTCTTTGGTCCGTCACTGAGAGGATCCATCTGCTCACTGCCAGCATCTGTGTGTTCATCCTGGCTGCGGAGGATGCACTCCAGATGCCAATGCCAATGCTCCTGGCTGCTGCCAGTGGGGAGAGGACAGAGCCTTGTACCAGCCTGTTCAGTGTTTGGGATCACTCATCCCAGCATAGACACATCTCGGGAGAAGGACTTTAAGATGCTCAAGAGGCTGCTGCTTTCTGTTGCACATCAGGAAATGCCCCTTGCATCAAGGCCAGCTACAATTCATCTTCACTCATCTTCTGCTCATCGTGTTTGATTGCAAAACAGACACTTGCAGTGCTTGGCAGGCAGTATTTGTCTCACATAATTCCCACAATGGGAGCTATAATCCTGATTTTCACAGCCCATCTTTGATTAGTCCCCAGGTGTGACCATTTTGCTCCAAAGGCTCGGTGTTGCCGTACCTGGAGCAGCCGGGCGCATCAGGGTTCAATTAGCCATGGTGCTCCAAAGAGCCAAATCAAAGAGGGATTGAGATCAGCAGCTTCCCGAGGGCTTTCAAGGCCTTTAGTGAGTGACCACACTAGAGCTTTTTCCATTTACCTGGATTAAAATTTGTCACAGAGGAGATAGAAGCAAACAGCAGAGCATCTGAGAAGTGTAACAAATAGCATTTGGCCATTGGGCAGGCTCAAAGCGGGGGGAAAATCCGCAGCATAAATAAAGTGCAAACCATGTTTGCATAACATTGGATTAATAGTTCTTTTTAAAAACCACACTGGGATTAAAGAGACGCATTTCCTATGCCAGGACCTGTGCTCCCTCCTTAGCCCAGCAGATGCCAGGAAGTACATCTAAGAGAAATAAAAAACCTTGTTATCCCCAGCCAGCTGCTGAAACAGCAGTGCTTTCTGCAGGCCTTTGGAAGAGGAACAAATGCCTGTAGCATTCCTGGAGCAGTCCTAGGTGTTTTATAGGGAGTTCTGCAGCAAAGTGTTCCCATGGGAAGGGGTCCAGTCCCATTCACCTGTGGGTTTTGTTGGCTGCAGTCTTGGAGGTGGTGATGCAGAGGGGAGCTGGATTCCCATCCCCCAGCCCACACATTTGACATCCTGCCTTCCCAATAACTCATTCCTGCTTCTCCTTCCCCAGCCCTGCTCTGTGTTTTGCTGAAATCAGTGCTGGCCCTGTCACTCCTCCAAGCAGGCATGTGCTTAAGGAGAGCTCAGGGGCACTGGCTCACATTGGTCACCTTATTAGTGTGGAATAATCAGTGGATGCTGTCCGTGATTGCCTCAGTTCTTTGGTTTGTGGGACCCTCTAATGACAGCCATTTGCATTCTGCTCCCCACAGTTTGGGCAGAAACAGGCTCCTGAAATGAGGCATCCTCAAACACTGCTGTGGGTGACATGAATGGCACATAGGAAAGTCTGACCCTCCAACCCCTTTGCTTGGAAAATACACGAAATGGGTATTTAGGCAGCAAATGCTGGCTTTTTGTCCCTGTTGCTGCTGTGGTTGCTGTGTTGGTGCAGTGTCCCAGCAAAGCATGGCACCTCCCACCCCAAAACACAGGTCATTCCTGATTCCTCAGCTCAACAGGCTTAATATCAAACAGAGTAACAGACTGGGAAACTGGAAGACTTCCAGCTGTGAGTGGAATTTCTACCTGTGTTCCCGTTCTTTTCCCTTTTGCCTGCTCCAGAATCCACAGCAGACTGTAGAATTTGCACCTTAATTCCCAAAGATGATGGTAATTAAAAACTTAAGTCTCCATAGACAGATGCAGATAAATTGAGGAGGCAAAGAGCTGAATTAGAGGCTAATCCTGGTTAGGGTAGTGAAAGCAAAGGGGCCAGTAATTCTTTCCTTCTGTTATTTCACCTGTTCTGGTGGCAGGATGAGGCTGTGTCAGGGTGAGGTGCCTGGGTTTGCAGTGCTGGATGTGAAGCAGAGCCCTGGGGAGGGGACACAGCAGTCTGGGAAGGGGACACACTTCCCAGAGCATTGCAGCTGATGCAGGGGCTTAAGTGTCAGCTGGAACAGGGAACTGTGTGCCAACACCTACAGATCTCACAGCGTGCTTTGCCCTTGTGCTGCAGGTGTTTCACAAGGATGAGTTTGGCAGCTTGCTCTCATCCCTGAGCACTGTGTCCTTTCCTGACCTGACAGAACTTAACCTGGGCATTGGGATAAACCTAAATTCTGAAGGCAGAAACCTAAGATTTGTTCAGGTGTAAGGAACTGGGTTTTTTTCCCCTGTGTGCTCCCTTGTGCTGAAGAGTGAAGTGCAACTGAGCTGTGTGAACATCCTGGTGCTTTACCCTTCTCTCAAGCGGTCAGCCAAAGCTGGATTTGCACTGAAGCAACTTGCACTAAAGCATCAGGAGTAGTGAGAATCCCAGAGTGAGGCCACAGGACTGAAATCCTTCATTTTTATGGGCTGGAAGTGATAACAGTATGAACTGAATTATCCTCACGTCATGACGTGATCCACGCACTCTTACGGGTGGATAGATATTGATTATCCATCAATAGGGAGTGAGGGTGGATGATGATTCAAATCCCAGCTGTCAGGTAGCTGGGTGTCCTGGCTGTTTGTCTAGTCAATTAAAACATTGCTGTGATTCAGCCTAATTATTTAAAACTGGGATTTATTTGTCTCACCACAGTGTTACCTGTACCTCTAAAATCAAGTCTCTCTCTCTTTCTTTTTCAGGATGGGGAAGGCCAGACTGCACTCCATTATGGTAAGCTGCCTCTAAGCTTGGCTGTTCCTTCTTAGTAGCATGGATCTGCAGCTGGAATAAATGTTCCATACACAGAAAGCAAATTTCAGGAGAAAAATGAGCAAGGAAGCTGGATTTGATTAACCAGTGGGTACCTCCACTAGCAAATCCCAGCATGGCTGGAGTGGGAGCCTTGGGAGAAGATTGCTGCCCTCCCTTTGTTCTCCTCTGCAAATGTCACCTTAAAGCCTTCCTTTTCCCCCCAGTTAATGATGCAGAGTTCCCTGTACACCTCTGTGCCTCCAGGATGTGGTTGTGCCACCTGCAGACCCAGGAATGGCTCTGCTTAGGGGATGCCAAATCCCTTGGCCTTCAAGGAGGGTCTGTGCCAGTTTTAACAGGTGACACAGGTCAGAGCAAGGGGACAAATAAAGTAGCCTCCACCTTCATGTGTCCTGGTGACAAACCTGTGTGATCACAGCTGAGAGAGCAGCAGCTTCTCTACTACCAAAATCAGCAGAGGCAAGTCACAGTTGGTGTCCCGCCTACAATTACAGGCTAATTAGACACGTGATTTAATTGAAAGATTGTTCTATCTCCAAATGAGAAAAGTGGAGACTGCAGTGCTGATGTGCAGGGAATAGGAAAAAAGTATCAATTTAATCTGGATCCTAATCTTTTTCCCAAAATTAAGACATAGCCAGTTATTATCTTGTACTCTCTCTTGATGCCTGTCACTGTAATTAAGAGCATACTTGTCATTCTGAAGTGTTTGTGTCTCTCACTCTGTTCTTGATCTCTCCACAAGGACATTAGCAGGATAGCAAAATTGCTTTGCAGACATCAGTCCAAAGCACAGCATTTGGATCTGGAGCTAAACTCCCAGATTCCAGGGCCCCTGAACCGAGCCTGTAGTTACAATTATGTGTGATTTCTCCCTGTGGGATCTTTCCTGTAGGATATTCTATTTTTCAAATTCCTATCACTGTGACTGGAATGGTGAATCTGTTGCTTAGCACAGCGCTGTCCGCAGATAGGCAGCACTTAAAATGCCTGATTGCCTCTTTCTCTTTCTAATCCATTCCACAGTTTGGGCTTTCTGTCTCCTGGCCAGATGCTTTCCCAACTCCAGGGCTGAGGGGTGCACAGTAGATTATAACAGGTTGTGCAAAAGCGTAGCACGTGTAAGTTATCCAAGAGCACTTTCTTCAAGCAAGCCCAGTATATGAAAGGAGAAGGTGGATACATCACCTGAGTTTAAATTCCATGCAGATGGATCCCTCTGGCTGGGGACTGAGGCAGGTTGTTCAACACAAGCAAATATAACTGATGTAATGAACATTATTTCAGAAATGTTTTCTCTGATCCTCCCTTCCACCTCGGGTGTTTCAATAATGACAGTTTTCTAGGGATTTCTTCCCAAATGTTTGTTAAGTGTTGTATTTTTTTCTTCCCCTTGAGTATTATCTCCTCTTTCCTCCCTGTGTATCATGTTTGGGAAGCCTCTCTGGGTTGCTGGCACACAGGTCTGGTGTTCCCATGGGTTTTCCTGTGGCCATCACTGCCCCCAGGACATCCTCATTCCCTCACTTGCTGATCTGGCCATGAATCACCCCGAGCTTGGAAACAGCCTCTTAAATGAGTGGCTGGGTTTGATTCAAGTGGCTGTTGGCCTGAAACTGGAGCTCACTGTCCCATTTGGGTCAGCACTTCACAGGTGAGTCATTAACTGCAGCACAGAGGCAGGAGAGCTCCCATGGAACCAGCTCTGACAGAGCACTGCCTTCACAAGGCACTCGCTTCTATTGGAGGCTGCTCGTGGAGTTCAGGGAAGGGTTAAATCCCATCAGCAAGGCAGCCCCTGCTTTTAGGGTGTCTGCATCCCTTTTTATGAGCCGGCGTGGCCTGACAGCTGTCCTTGTGGTGACAGCTCTCCTGATTACAGCCGGTGTCAAACCGCATCCTGCTGTGGGTTATAAATCCCGGCTCCTTCCGATCGCCGCTGACCCCGGCTTTAATCGGGGGTTAAGTGGAGGCCAGACCCCTGCTCCAGGCCAGGGACAGTGGCCACGGCGTGCCTATGGCTGTGCTCACTGTGTCCCTGCTGAGCAGCCCCTTCTCTTCAGCTCCTCTCCATCCATCCACCCACCCCGGGAATACTGAAATCATTGCTGCTGCCTCTCCCAGAGGAAATCAAGGCTTCTCCGAGCAGCGGTGGCCACGTGGCTGCAGAGTGGGCAGGCTCTGAATCCTCCCGGGCGCCCCGGCTTCCCTGCAAAGCACCATCTGTTCGGCTCTGTCTGCGCCCTGCCAGGGCAGTGGGAGGGGATGCTGGAGGGGAAATAAATAATAAAAAAAAATTCATCATCTGAACCCTGAGGATTAATGGAGTCGGGAGGCGAACTGCGCTGAATGGAAATTCATCTTCACCCGTGCCAGTGTCAGGGCTGCCGCTCCGGCCCTTGACAAATCGAGGGTCCCAGGGTGCCATAAATCCAGCAGCTGTGCTCGTCCCCAGGGATGTCCCCAGCCTGCTCAAGGACACAGCACCAGATGAGTGAGCCACCTTTCCCTGTGGGGACCAGCTCCCCATCCCCAGGAGCTGCCACCGTGGCTTCCTTGGCACCTCTGGAAGTCTATTTTCTGCAGACAGATGTGCCCCCCTTCAGCTCAGCCTCGCCCACACCCCCACCTGCCTCCTCACCAACCTGTTTCCCCTTTTTGACCCCTTTTTTATCTTTTCAGTATAAACCCCAATCACACATTGAATTTATTTTAATGAGACATTACTGCTTGTCCTTTTGGATCAGTAGAAGACTGCAGAGTAATGCAAAAGACACTTGAATTACTAAAGGAGTCAGTCAGTTGCTTTATAAAAACACCCAAAATATGATTAAAACCAATTGCTACCAATGCAAGAGGAAGCTGCCAGCTTCATGGCCTTGTAAGGCAGGTTTTGGCTTCACTAGGGTCTGAGTTGCACAGGCTGAAGGGAAAATCCAGGGTCTGGGACTTCTGCCGATGTCAGCCAGGTCCAGATCTACAGTGTTAAGAGTTTTCCTGATTTTCCTGGTTCTTTCTTTTAGCACCCTCAGGTAAGGCTGTTACATCCTCAGACAGAGAAGAGCTCAGGTCAAACTTGACTCTATCTTGGCAGAGAAAATCAAGGATAAAGAAACAGTTGCTAGTAGAGGTGTGAGGAATAAAGCGTGTGCCATTAACAGCTGTCCCAGGCCATGGGCACAGTCTGTGGAGCTGGTGCTCAGGGAGGTGGTGGCCAGCAGCTATAAAGAGAACTGATGGACAAAAGCCATCAAAAGGAGCAAGGCAGTACTGAAGATGTCCTGCGTGGGAGGTGCTACCTGCTCGCTGGGAGATTCAGGAGGCAGCTGAGGGGCAGGGGCTTATGGATACATTATAGATGGTGAATGCATTATAAATTCTGGGTACAAAAGCAGGCAGGGAATGCTTTCCCAGGAGGCGCTTTGGGGGTCTCTGCAGTGCTGCTGTAGCACTCTGGGGCTCTTTCCAGGGTCAGTCTCCAGTCCTGGATGTGAAGGAGCCTTGGCCAAGCCGTGCCCAGGCTCCATGTCCCAGGTAGATCCATCAGCCCCAGCACCTCTGACTGGACTGTGGGCTCTGGGTGCTGCTTGCACCAGGAGCACCCCCTCAGGACTTCTGGCTTTGCACTGCTCTCACTCTGTCCTTTCTCCTTCCTTTGCACTATTAAATCAGCAATACATCGTGTCCTGAGCACTGCCCCAGCCATGCTCTGCCGGGCCAGGTGCTGAGCCGGCGTTTCCTGCCTCCGGCACAGGGTGGGAACGCGCCAGCTCCAGCCACCGCTCCAAAAGCGCTCATCACCGCCACCTCAGGCCAGCATCCCCACACTAACCCTCCCCTTTCTCCCTCCAGCTGCCACCTGCGAGTTTTTGGACATCGTGGAGCTGCTGCTGCAGTCGGGAGCAGACCCCGGGCTGCGGGACCAGGAGGGCTGCCTGCCCGAGGAGGTGACGGACTCCAAAGCCATCACTTGGGCTCTGCAGCAGCACGGCACCGGCGAGCCCTGAGCCCCCGGGGGTCAGAGATGCTCTGCAATAACACCCCTTCCCCCCCCTCCCCGCTGCCCTCCCCAAACACCTCGGGGCTTCGAGGGGACCTTTTAAAGCACAGGGTCTGGCTGGGCTCTCCAGCACGTGGGCCTAGCCCATGCCCTGAGCAGGATGGCATCAGAGTTTGGCGTGCTCTGACATTTATCGGTATTTGAGGGGGGAGGGAGAGGGGAGAGGGCCTGGAGGAGGCCCCAGGTGTTATTTTAATGTATCAAACACGAGTACTGTGTTGGCTGTCTCACCAGAGCAGTGTGGGCTGACCAGCTCCTCTGCAGGGATGCAGGGCCAGGTGAGATGCTCATCTCTCCCGTTCAGGTTGAATTTTGGTTTGGGTTTTTTTTTCCCTGGGTCCAAACAAAATAATATAAATAAAAGCACATTGTTGGGATTGAGCTTTGGTGTGTTTGTTTGGGTTGTTTTTTTTTTGCAGGGGGTGACTTGGAAGCTGTGAGAATGGGAGGCAGCTCAGGGCAACCACAGCCCTTGGGAAGTTCTGCTGGAGCTCTTGTCCTGGGGAGAGAGGGCTACAAAGGCAGCAGGGTCATACAGGTGTCTGTGTGTCCCTCTAGTTCTCACACAGCATATGTTGCTAATCAGCCTCTCCAAGCTGACAGGACTTTTACCACTTTGCTGAATTGAGTGGCTTTAAACCCCACCTCCGTTAGTGGCTCCATGGCCTCCTGCTGTGTGTCCGTCCCTGGTATGGCTCCTTCAGGGCTGAGGTTTGGTAAGAGCTGGGCACAGATACATCTGCACCCACCCTGTCACTCCTCTGGGCCTGTCTCAGACACTTCATAATCTTCTCAGCTGGGCAGGTACCCAGAAAGTGGGAAAAATTTGCCTCGTGGCCATGCCTGAGTGCTGGAGTGATGTGGGATGGTCTTGGGGTGTAATGCTTCCTCATTAGCATCCCACCCAGGCCCACGGGAGCTGCCAGGGATGGGTTTGTGCTGTGGGACAGCTCCCAGCTGGGAGGGAGGCTGCTGCACTGGCTGGGTGTGTGGCAAGACGAGACTGTGGCTTCCCTGCAGGATTTTGCCGTGAGTTTGCTTTTCCCAGACACGATTTACAGCCTGGGGGGAGCACAGGAAATCTCCATCGCTGTGACAGGAAGCTGCTTGCCACCAGCTTCTGCAGCACATCCAGCCTCAGGAAAATAAATGGGAACATTCCCTTGGCTGAGGGCTGCCTGGGCAGCAGGCACACGTGGGCTTTGGCCCTTCACAGTGTCTGTGGCTCCTGCCAGCATTTGCTGATGCTGGCAATGTCGCTGGGCTGGTTCCAGCAGCCACCACGCCACACAGGGCACAGGCCAGGCTCCATGGTGGGGAAAAAATGGCTTGGGCAGGTTATTTTCCATTAACTTATTAAGCAAGTACCCCCTGATGGTTTTTGCTCCCCTTGCCCCTGCCCAGGGGACCTGCAGGCTGGCAGTGCCCAGGCTCATCACATCACAGCCCGGCGCTTTTGCATCCCAATGCAGATGAAGCAAAGATGCCAACCCCAAAACTGGGGTCACACTGACTTTGTGGTGGCACCAAGGCTGGGGACAAGCAAGGCCACCCCTGTGCAGGCCCATAATGCACAGCCACTGCCTGGCTTGATGGACACGCTGGGTAATAAAAAATCCCTGTTAAAGCTGGGATGAAAAGCAGCAACCACAGTGCCGGTGCTTTCAGAGAGCACATTTGGGGCCCGAGCGCTCAACCCTGGAGATGTTTATAGCACTTTAGGGCTGTTTGTGAGGTTGGAGCCTTTCCAAAGAAAAAAGAAAGCGGGGGTGGGGGGGGGGAGGAGAGAAAGACATATATTATTGTTTATAATCTGCTTTATTCAGCCAAACCTTTCCCCGGCAGCCTTGCGGATTGCTGTTAAATCCCTTGGTGCCTTTAACTACCGATACAGAAAGTGGTTAATGTGCATTCGCCCTAAGCTTGGCATCTACTCCAGGAAATCACTTTAATTGAGAAGCATTAAATGTTAAAATGATTAAAATATAGAAAGCCAACACACCGGTGCCCGCGGAGGGGTTTGGGCCCTCCCTGCCCCTCCTGCCTGGCACGGCCCTTCCGTCTCACCTGTGCCCAGCGAGCGCTGTGGTGGCACAGCCAGGCACCCCCTGTCACTGCTGCGTGGTGGCAGGAAAGCTGTGCCACCTTGGGGAGATGGAGATTCCCACCCCAAACCTCGCCGTGCCAGCAAAAAGCCAGGGCACGCTGACCCGTGCCACTTGTTCCACACTGCAGGGATGTCAGCTCCACCAGCCAGACGTGAGCCCAGGAATCCTGACCCCAAAGAGCCAACGGTGCCAGAGCAGGCGGTGCCAGGGGTGGCCACTGCCCTCCCACTGAGGAAGAAAACCCCAAAGACAGCAGCTGCTAAAGAGCATCCCGAGTTTTATTTGCCATCGCTTTCCCTCAGCAGAGGGGGTGACTGTACACATCTCATGCCAACACACCAGAGGCAGGGTACAAAAGCAACGCCCTGGGCCCAAATTCCGGGGCCATTTGGGGGGGGGGATCATTTCTCCCCAAGACATGGCAATAAATAAGGTTTTATTCTTTAAAATCGTTTTTATTATTATTATTTTTTGTTGGGTTTTATTTTTTTTTTCCTTTTTTATTCCCCCAGGAAACAAGACTCTCACTTTCTGGGACTGTACAAAATTTACACAGTGAGGGGAGGAGGCGTTTGGCCTTGTCAAAGGGGGATGGAGAGCAGCAGGCACGGCTCTCCCCCGTCCCCCTCCCCACCAGTGCCGGCAGGGCCGGGAGCTTGGCACAAAGCAGCACCCAAGGCT